>CP136062.1:170246466-170761668 GCA_032622095.1 Siphonodentalium dalli | reverse complement strand
ACAAACGCTTGGCTCACAGAAAGTGTTTTGTTGATAATAACACATTCATATGATCATATAATCATATATCCTATAGGCTATACTATTAGTATATTTTTGAGGTGATTTTCATAATTTGGTAACTTATTTATGAATTATAACCTACATGTATAACGAAGGGCATCCATGCCTTCCAGTTTCCACAGATATATAAGGAGAATCACTGCATTTTATTTTCATGCTGGCGAATCCGGATTGCATGCATCGTGGTGCAACAGTGGTACATGCTGTGTTTGAAGCGGTAACTTTACCAGGGTGTTGGAGGTCACCGCGGTATAATACTGCAGTATTGCCGGGGTACGTGGTTGTCAACTACTTTTAGTATACATGTAGCTGGGCATCATATATATATATCATTATATTGTGCATAATATACCGGCACACGTATCATATATTATAATGGTGTAGACTATAATAGACCGGGTGACGATTGCCTGTGCTTCAGCACTGTACCATTGCATCAGCTGATTGGTTGAGCCATGTGATGATGAGGCCTGAAAACAGGCTTCAGTGAAATGATTATGACTTCCCCCTGGGGTGCAGCCAGAATCTTGCGCTATCCCTCAGAATTGATAATGAGTAAGTGTTGAGCAAATATTAATCGGTAAATTAATTAAAATAAGCTAACAATTCACAATTTTCTTCTGAAAATTTACATTTTAATATTTCTCGACATAATTTTCACCAATAAAAACATGTTTGTTGCATTGCAGAGTTAACCGTATCTGTAGATATGTTATGATTCAAATGAATGTTGTTGAGCATATTTCAAGCAATTTAAATGAAATTTTTCTTCACACGATAACTAAAATTTACAATTTTAGGGATTTTAACCTGCCTCATTTTGATCAGCAATTGTTGTGCACACTGATTGAACGTCTATAATCACTCGACAGGTCAAATTATGCCTTGACCATGCCAGAATCTGGCTAGAAATTGGACAAACAAATTTTTTTTGGTGGTTGACAAAATTAACATGGGAATCTCCATAGACAACGGTAAAATTGCGATAAAAACTAAAATAATGCGAAATGAAAGTCGTCATTCGCTAGCCTGGTGCAGAATAATATACGAGTCATGTTCTATAAGATATGTCGTTTTCATTCGATTAATTAGTCTCGTAATTAACGGATCAATGACAAGCAAAACATTCCACCGCAGACGAATTTCACTGCCGAAAGTTTATAATTGTCAACAACTCACCTTTCACATATATAATGCGAAAGAAATCTAGAGTCATTAAAGATCCATAATATAAATACTCATATCTACGTAATTAAAACATGAATTACAGACAAAAGGATGAGATTTAACGATGAAATGCAATAGAATTTCCCCACATCAGTTGCACGGAAAACCCCCCTCAAATTCAAGCTGCCTGTGATTCTAAAAATAGAGAAACGGTACGTAGGGGATGCCGATAAAGGCAGATCGGTGATTGGTCGGAACTTTTGACAAAGATTTGACAAATTTTTGACAATCCGGACAGCGGGTTGGTCGACGCCACAGTGAAGATCGCGGAGAAGGGAGCGCAAAGGCACCTTGACAATCGTTATGTTTGAAGTGTCAAAAATAAAAGCAGCAAACGCCACCTGCTGGACAAAAAAGCATCAAAATTACTACTGTCACAGTCAAAACACAGTGTAGCAACACAGTGCAGGTGTACTAGCTAGGTTTAACCATCACAAACAATGCTCTTGCCCCTTGAGTTCAATTTCATCAGCATATAAGATCCCACTGCTGCCACCCAATGTAATAAGCACGGCCATTCAATGTATGAACAGAATCATTCACCATTTTGATTATGTTTTTTATTGTTTTTAAACAATTCCTACTTATATATTAATAGCTGTGTGCAAGAATTCATTTAGTATAGAAAGGGTGGTTTAAACGGCTTCTGTCATTTTTTAACTTGACTTCTTTTTCGGTAGTATTTTTCAAAAATAATTTGAAATTAAACCTTCCCACCATCAAACCTATGAAACCATATGGATACACCATTGTTCATGTATGCATGTGTATAAGCACCTTGACATGTGTAATATATGTCTGTCTCTATATGTAAGTTATATGTGTGTGTTAACACATGCATGTAATGGTGTATGTATTAGAGTGCACCTACACATGTATGAATGGAAGGGTGTTTTCACATTTATTCCTTATTTGTGCTTAAGCACAACTATTTGGGTTTAAGCGCAGATATTTGGCCTTGAGCGTAAATATTTGTGCTTATCGCAAATAAAAATTCATATGCAATTGATCCCCCCCTTAATTAATTTTAAATGGCACAGTGCCTAAACACACCACTCAAGTCTATGTAGACCCACCATATGAGTGAAGCAATCCCCCCCCAGTAACTCATAATTCCCTTTTTTGAACATGGAAATGGTAAAGATCTAAATGATATGTCTGTTATAAAATATATTTTTGGGGGCAGGGATGCTGATATTAGATAGGGTTCCCCCTTCTTTCAAGTCAATAAGTACACCATATGAGAAAAGCAAGCCCCCCTCTCATTAACCCCTAATTACCTTTTTATGGCCATGGAACTGGTATTATATCTGTGCATGAAATGTCCCTTTAATAAAATATACAAGCGCGCTGGGGGTAAGGCACCAATTACTGGGACACCAGGAGCAGAGATGGTGATATGCATATGGAAATATGTTTTTCTTCAAATTTCGAGTTTATAGTAGACTACTACTATGCGATGAACTAATCATTCATAATTGGAGGGGAGTAAGGGGGTGTCAAACGCTTAAATCATATACGCGTAACCTCAAATAAATTGTTAGATGTATGTTTGCACTTGAGCGCAAATAATTTCTGCTTAAGCGCAAATATCTGCGCTTAAGTTTAAGCGCAAATCAATAATAAATGTGAAAAGGGCCTCCCATATGTATGTTCTTGGGTTTTCAGTGTATGGTATTAGGCTTCAGAGTTCAGACAAAACAAAATCTCTGTATTTTGAAGGGCTTGAGACCTACTGCACCATAACCCATTAGAATATGTGATTGTTGTAATCAAACACATGTGTTAATATGGTATGCATTACGCCTGCATTGAATTTTTTTTTCAGGAGCTGATCTTAATGCTCATGGGGAATTGATGGTATTTCCACATCAGCTGGTGTTGATGCTCATCCTTATGGAATGCGCTTTTCATATAAATCATTTATGTGTGCTTAAACACAAATATTTGTGCGTAAATGATTTGCGCTTAAGCTCGAGTCATTTGTGCTTAAGTGCAAATGACAGAGGTTATTTGCACTCAAGCACAAATATTTACATTTAAGCGCAAATATTTGCACTTAAGTGCACATAAGGAATAAATGTGAAAACGGCCTCCCATACATCCCCCGATGTTATGTAAGGGCATATATGCCAAACATTGACTGTTTTTGTATAATTGGACAGAGTTCACCTCTAATGTATCCTGTCATTTATTTGGAAAGGGGCGTGGACCTTGACCTGGGACTTTTATTTATTTGTTTTTGAATGAAGTTCATCTCACAATTTATGCGAGTGCACCTATCGTCCATATACAAAAATTTCCTCTCTGCATTTTCAAGGGCTTGAGACCTTCAATTAATCATATTACTAGTAATAGATTAATTGGCTGCATTATAAAATTTTGTTATATTAATGATTCCTCTATGCGTTTTCTTGAGACTAGGAGGTATATAGTTATTATATGATCGGTCGATCGGTTTGCTTCATACCATTATAATACACCATATGCATGCTGGTGAGCTGATACACCATTCTAATATGGTGTAATATACGATATGCGAGATCGGTCTACTATACACCATTATGATATATGATAAGTCTGTCGGTCTACTGCACACCATTATAATATACACCATTATAATATACAATATGTGGGTCGGTCTAATACACATCATTATAATATATATTACAAATTATAGTAGACTGACATGCATATCGTATATTATAGTGATGTAGAGTAGACCGACACAAGTGTTGTATATTATGATGGTGAATAGTAGACTGACATGTGCACCGTACCACTATAATCAAAGTAACTGACTTGAAAAATGGAGTGCTAACCCGGTAATGACGACAGTATTACTGGTTGTATACAGTATCAACAGAGGTATCAAAATAACCACAGTAGTGGAGTTATGGTACCGTTCGCTTATGAAACCGCAGTTTATTAGGGATCGTCACACCGGCAAAAAGTTAAAGAAATCAATATGTCCATGCGGATCTTGTTAAAGATATGGTAAGCATTGCGGTGGATTTCACTGTTAAGATAGTCACATCCATTAAACCGCCATTAACAGAAATAATTTATTTTTGACAAATTTTGTTCTTATGCCAATCTTAAATATCAAGTAAATTGCGGCATGTTATTGTCATGTTAATAATTAATCTGTGTTATGTGAACAAACGCCAAGTTACGTAAACAAACAGTATGTAAAGAGTATGCAATAAGCAAAACTCAACACTGAGGAGACCCCCCCCCCCATTAATTAAACTTTTGTTAGAAATGCCACCGGGTTGTATACATCATACCGGTATACATGTAGCTATCGATAATCTTCACATCTAAAGATTTCAGTGTATAATGGGTCACCATGAATCACTCTTCTAAATGAACACCACGATGTTGAGTGTTTTGCATATCGGTCACTATTTATGAGCTATATATAAACAAACGCTTGGCTCACAGAAAGTGTTTTGTTGATAATAACACATTCATATGATCATATAATCATATATCCTATAGGCTATACTATTAGTATATTTTTGAGGTGATTTTCATAATTTGGTAACTTATTTATGAATTATAACCTACATGTATAACGAAGGGCATCCATGCCTTCCAGTTTCCACAGATATATAAGGAGAATCACTGCATTTTATTTTCATGCTGGCGAATCCGGATTGCATGCATCGTGGTGCAACAGTGGTACATGCTGTGTTGAAGCGGTAACTTTACCAGGGTGTTGGAGGTCACCGCGGTATAATACTGCAGTATTGCCGGGGTACGTGGTTGTCAACTACTTTTAGTATACATGTAGCTGGGCATCATATATATATATCATTATATTGTGCATAATATACCGGCACACGTATCATATATTATAATGGTGTAGACTATAATAGACCGGGTGACGATTGCCTGTGCTTCAGCACTGTACCATTGCATCAGCTGATTGGTTGAGCCATGTGATGATGAGGCCTGAAAACAGGCTTCAGTGAAATGATTATGACTTCCCCCTGGGTGCAGGCCAGAATCTTGCGCTATCCCTCAGAATTGATAATGAGTAAGTGTTGAGCAAATATTAATCGGTAAATTAATTAAAATAAGCTAACAATTCACAATTTTCTTCTGAAAATTTACATTTTAATATTTCTCGACATAATTTTCACCAATAAAAACATGTTTGTTGCATTGCAGAGTTAACCGTATCTGTAGATATGTTATGATTCAAATGAATGTTGTTGAGCATATTTCAAGCAATTTAAATGAAATTTTTCTTCACACGATAACTAAAATTTACAATTTTTAGGATTTTAACCTGCCTCATTTTGATCAGCAATTGTTGTGCACACTGATTGAACGTCTATAATCACTCGACAGGTCAAATTATGCCTTGACCATGCCAGAATCTGGCTAGAAATTGGACAAACAAATTTTTTTTGGTGTTGACAAAATTAACATGGGAATCTCCATAGACAACGGTAAAATTGCGATAAAAACTAAAATAATGCGAAATGAAAGTCGTCATTCGCTAGCCTGGTGCAGAATAATATACGAGTCATGTTCTATAAGATATGTCGTTTTCATTCGATTAATTAGTCTCGTAATTAACGGATCAATGACAAGCAAAACATTCCACCGCAGACGAATTTCACTGCCGAAAGTTTATAATTGTCAACAACTCACCTTTCACATATATAATGCGAAAGAAATCTAGAGTCATTAAAGATCCATAATATAAATACTCATATATACGTAATTAAAACATGAATTACAGACAAAAGGATGAGATTTAACGATGAAATGCAATAGAATTTCCCCACATCAGTTGCACGGAAAACCCCCCTCAAATTCAAGCTGCCTGTGATTCTAAAAATAGAGAAACGGTACGTAGGGGATGCCGATAAAGGCAGATCGGTGATTGGTCGGAACTTTTGACAAAGATTTGACAAATTTTTGACAATCCGGACAGCGGGTTGGTCGACGCCACAGTGAAGATCGCGGAGAAGGGAGCGCAAGGGACCCACGCCAATCGTCTCTGTTTGGGATTCTAATTGTTGTGTTGGCTTATTAAAGATGCACATATGCTGAAGATACAGTCGCGCGCAAAACGCGCTCCCGTACATGTAGGTCGAGTTTTGGCCCCAAGTGAATTAAAATGTCATTGAAATAATTGGTTTCTCCCCATAAACATCCATATATTCAAAATACATGTTTTTGGAACAGAATTAGGTACCGGGTAGTCCATATTGGACGCCATCATGGAATTTAATTTTTTTGGATTAATTTTCAGACATATTTATTAGTTATGTGGATGGAGTTATCATTAACCTCACATCCTTATATTGGTTATGTGGTTATCATTAAACCTCACATCCTTATATTGCAGGTTATGTAGATGCAGTTATAATTAAACCTCACATCATTATATTGGTTATTTAGATGGAGTTAGCATTATACCTCACATCCTTATATTGGTTATTTAGATGGAGTTATCATTATACCTCACATCAGTGTGTTGGGGATTTTGGACCTTTACTTGGGACCTTTGGTTTTGGTGAGTTTGAAGCCTGTTTACATTTCGAAATGTTGTCAGTTTTGTATCGTCTGCAGCGGAACTCGGCATGTTGAAGCAAAAGTTACAAGGCATTGCACCGTTATGATTTTGGCATTGTTGAACAGAAGAGAAATACAGAATACAAATCAGTATCAATTGATAAAATGTATATGTAACGAGTCTATAATACAAATGAAAAACTTGGGGAGGGGTGGGCGATACGGGGAAATATGGGTTGATACCGATATAGATTTGAAGAGCGATAATGACCAATGTTGATATATTATGCATCTCAACTCTATTGTTGCGACAAGGCTATAAAATATAGGGGGTGTCAGAAACTTACTAGCTGTTATCTCTATATAGTGCCATAATAGTTATTTATCGACTTCTATAGTGGTACAATGCAAATTAGAATCAAATTATAAAATATGTATCTAACAATACTATACCGATAAAAAGAAAATTAATAATTTGGGCCGGGATTAGATGTTGGGTTGGTTATAATTATATGGAGTAAAAGGAGTTCACACGATGAACTGACATAAATTAGTAGAGCTATAGCGATCAATGTTGCCATGTAATGCATCGCGACTATACTGTAGCGAAAATTGTATAAAATTTGGGGGGGGGGGGGGGTTCTGAAATTATCTCTATCTCTATAGATGACACCAGAATAATATAGAAAGGAATAGCAATTGATATACGTATACGGCATAGTACACGTAATACCATAAGTATTGATCACATGATAAAAATATGTACATAACTCGACTATACTGATGAAAAAAATAATAAATTGGACCAGGATTAGAGGTTGGGTTGGTTACATGTGGATAATTGGATATGCGGTTAATAAGCCCACTAAGGCCTGGGCCGAAGGCCCAGCCCGTAGTGGGCTCTGTAAGTAAGGCATGCACACACTCGACGCTGGGAGAGCATTGAATCTGCAATACTGTTAAACGAAAAAATGTGTTTCTAAAAATATCTGACCTTTGACACGCTCTTTGAACTCTTGATCTCGTCTTTCCGAGTAATATATGCAGCGATTGGATAATCGCATGTATCTAACCCAATCAGAATTAACGTTAGTCACGCCAGTCACGGACGGTTGTTAGATAAATAATAACATTCAAACAGTTTCTGAAAATCATGCACCACCTCGGCGTTATTGCTCGCCCATTAGAGGAATTACCACACACGAGATGACCGAAACAAACCTGCCTACGCGTGCTATAGAAGGTGAGTTATGAGTATATATACTATATGAGCCTTGTTTGTCCGCGAATGTAACACATTCACACTGATTCAGCAATTCCAGGCCAGGGCAGACTCATGCAGTGACTGAATCTGACCTGACCTGGGTCGCTTACTCAGTCACTGACTGAGTCTCTCATCACTCATGCAATAAACTTCGAAATTCAATTCTGAACGAATCAATTATATATTTCAATTTGTAATACGACCCTGCCTAACTATGCTTAAAAGCCATGTCCTGATTGGCCAGTGGCCCGAGTTACCATGGCTATCTCGTTCCAGTTTTGTGGTACAATTCTACTTTTTCCAATTGTACCACGAAAAAAATCGGTTTATTCAGATCGCCGCACGCGACTTTTCCCGTCTTTTCTAACTCCGCGCAAACGGGGCATCAACGGAGTACACCCGCACCCGTAACCCTTTGAATTTTGCGCTGGGGGTCCCATCTTCACGGGGACTAGATATTTTCAAAGTGTAATAAGTAGCTGGTTCCGTGTACGTCTTCAAAACGACCTTTGCGTTCCGGATTACTGTGTGAGTGCCGGGTTTATTTGAATGTTTATCATCATTAACAGCTTGTTTCTTAATTAATTGTGGATACTAAGTGCTGGTACTAGCACGTAGTTTAAAGTAACGGCACATGTACACATTCCAGTTATTATCTGGAAGCAATTCAAAGTTTTTATCAGATTTTTTTAGATTTTTAATTTCAAATATATTACTGTTTGTTGAATTTCAACGTCAAGACTCAGTCAGATATACTCACATAGTTAGCCAATCTTTGTAAGTATTTAGTTTAAGTAATATATTGGATCATCGTGTTATAACTTGGAGTGGTAACGTATATCTATGTATAAGTTATTACTAGTACTATAATTCAAATTTAATCTCTGGCTCCAAGATTAATAGTGCGGGGGGGGGACCCGGGGGGGGGGACCCCGGGAATTCAATTGAAAGTTAATAAACGTGCAGACCCAAATAATATTGCAGGGGGAACTCTGAGCAAAACATCATTCATCAACTGGTTATATATAAACAAATTATTTTTACAGTAGATCAAGTACTAGTATATAGGAATCAACATAGACAGTAATAAAAAATTAGTATATTAGTATGTGTCATGGGTGTTTTATTCAATATTTAAAAAATGTTCACATGTGTGCCATTAGTCCAACAAATTAGACTGTTCGGGTTAAGATATATTTTAATATTTGGGCATTTACGATTATCTTAACCCTTCTAGAAGGATTAAGCGGTCCGTAAACGTCCAAATATTAAAATTCCTCTTAATCCGCAAGTCTAATTTGTTGGACTAGTGTGCCATATACTTGAATATGTACATGCATAAAGTTATAAGCTCATCATTTTTGTATCAGAATCATTTTGAAAAATATACAAAGGAAATTGAAGCTACCCAAGATAATCAAAGATCAGTCAACGAGTGATCCACCAGAAATGATTGGTATATCGTTTGCAGCAGATGTTTGCAGACGAAATCGTCAGTTCATTCTTATATTGCGTGAAACTGTTACTTCGTATACCACCGCATGCCTTGTTGACAACGAATTGGCATCTACACTTCGGGACGCACTCATTCGCTTGTGTATCCAAATTGCACCACTTGATGGACCACCGGCAGTTATTCGAACTGATTCGGCTCCAGCCTTCCAGTCTCTCTGCGATGATATTATTTTGAAGAAAAATAATATTTTTATCGAAATAGGCAGAATTAAAAAAGTTAATAAAACCCCTGTTGCAGAAAAAGCAGTTCAAGAGCTTGAAAACGAGATAATTCGACAGGAAGACCGGTTTGAAACACTAACTGACACTAAACTTAGCATGATTGTCGCCAGACTAAACACAAGAATTCGTTCCAGTGGAATGTCAGCCCGTGAAATGTTGTACCAAAGAGACCAATTCACTAGTGAGCAGCTTCCAGTGACCGACCGAGACTTAATTTTATCTCAACACAATAGACGCTTACAGAACCATCAATATAGCGAAGTGTCCAAATTACCATCTAAGAAGAGGCAGTCCGCTGCTGATATATCAGTTGGTGATATCGTGTACATATTCTCTGATAGAGAGAAGCATTCTCGGCGTGATCGGTACCTCGTTGTTGTTGTGGAAAATGACTGGTTAACACTGCGGAAGTTCGTTGGTGCACAGCTCCGTGCTTTCTCATATCGAGTTAAAAGATCCGAGTGCTATCGAGTTCCCACTGATCCAACATTGTTGACACGTGAACGAGAAGTTAGTCCAGATAACTCTGATGATGATGACTTTTTACACACTTCCGATTCTATTGAACCACCACCGGCTCTACCAGACATATACCATCTGACATTGTGGGTAATGGTAGTTTTGGCGAAATTCCTATTATGCCAGACACCTCAGTCGTGACAGACACTCAACCTCCTGATCAGCAACCACGTCGATCGACAAGATCCAGAAGACCTCCATCCTTTCTGTCAGATTACGAGACTGATTTCTCGCAGTAGCCTTACAATTAGTATCTCTATCATTGTTTGCAAGTAGCAATAGTTATTTGATTTTTGTGAGATAAAGGAAAAGAAGAAAGGAGTTGCGCCACAGAGTAGACTGAAAGGAACCACATGGTTCAATCAAGTTCCCGATAAGAAAAACCAACTTTTATCTTGGAAATAATCTTGTTCTAGGAAAAGTCATATTGTAAAATTTGTCGATTGCTATAAGATAATTATTGTCATTACATTGATCTGAACTCTTTATTCTGTTGTTATACTGGCGTAGAATGTATTGCAAAAAATGTGTATTGAAACAAGAACAGGAGCATATTCTACGGAGTTGATTTATATCAAGAACAGAAGGATAATGCAATTCGTTTCAGTTTGTAAAGACCGAACTGGCTTTACGGGGGTTGAAGCGACATCCATTGTAATTAAAGTGATGTGAAACACTCGGACATCTGTTCTTGCCACTAAACTTCACCTTGAAATTACGCGTAATGTTATTCCTCGTCCGCCGATTGATGACATCGACATGTTAAACAAGACTTTAACACGCACTGAGATACAACGAGCTGTTGACAGATCTAAACAGGGAAAGGCGCCAGGAGTCGATCAAATACAATACGAACTTCTTAAAAACGAAGCATCCGTGAATATTCTACATAAATTGTTCTCTCTATGTTTTGAATGTAATATTATTCCTTCTACTTGGAAACAGTCCATAGTATTGCCGATCCCGAAAGATCCTTCATCTGATCCGAGAATACCAATGAACTATCGTGGCATCAGTCTTCAATCTGTTGTCGCAAAATTATATTGTTCGATACTGAATGATAGGATATCTGAATTTCTCGCGTGTAACGATATTCTGGTTGACGAACAGAATGGGTTCAGGAAAGGACGTGCCTGTCTCGATCATGTGTACACACTGTCCAGTATAACTCGAAATAGAAAATCAACGTTTGTGGCATTCGTGGACCTAAAAAAGGCATTCGATTCTGTGGACCGCGATCTTCTTGAATATAAACTTTTACAGAATAACATCACGCAAAACATGTACTTCGCCATAAAAGAACTCTACAGAAATACGACTTCGTGTGTAAAAGTTGGCAGTGCACTAACAGAGTGGTTTCCGTGCAATTCTGGAGTAATCCAAGGAAATAACTTATCACCGACATTGTTCTCCGTGTATGTGAACGACCTCGCTTGTGATATAAAAAGCTTAAATAGAGGAGTTGAGGTTGGTAATACAAACATCAGTATTCTTATGTATGCGGATGACATTGCTCTGATCAGTGACAATGAACGCAATATGCAATGTATGCTCGATGTCCTTGACTCATGGTGTAGAAAATGGAGACTCCATGTGAACACTTCCAAAACTAAAATTCTACATTTCCGCAAACCTCAGCGCAATGACGTGGAAATGACGTGGTAGAATACACCGATAACTACAAATACCTAGGAGTGGTTTTTAACGAAACGAACAAGTTTAGTGCAGCCGCCGAGACCCTGGCGCATTCTGGAGGTCGCGCACTGGGAGCTGTAATATCGAGAATGCATTCATTCAAAGACATTGGCATAGATACATATGAAAAACTATTTAATAATTGCGTCGTTCCTATTCTAGACTACTGTAGTGGTGTATGGGGGTTTAAAACCTTCCATAGTATTGATATGGTACAAAACCGTGCGCTACGATATTTTCTCGGCGTGCACCGATTCACACCTCTACCATCACTCAACGGGGAGATTGGATGGATATCTTCAACACACCGACGGTGGTTAAGCATGGCAAGACTTTGGAATCGGCTGATACGAATGGACAATGATCGAATTGCGAAAACTGTGTTTTTATGGGAACTCAAGACATGTTCAAAAGACAGTTGGGTATCGGCTATGAGATCTGTACTAATTTCCAGTGACCAATTTCACGTATTTGCTAACAGGTTGGTTTGTGACCTAAATGAATGCGAAATTAACTTGAAAAAGTGTAACCAGACCAATTGGCAAGCTGATGTAAATAGACTTGATAAATTAAGACTGTATAAAGACCTCAAAACGGAATATCTCACAGAAACATACTTAAAACTGAACATTAGTAAAGGAGAACGTTCAGTTGTTGCCCGATTTCGGTGCGGTATCCTGCCGCTACGTGTAGAGACCGGTCGATGGCGAAATGAACACTTGGTCGACCGAATATGTGTGTTCTGCCAATCAAAGTCTGTGGAAGACGAGCTCCATTTTTTTCTTCAGTGCAACGCATATGATAATTTACGGACGGATTTTTTTCGTAGTGCCAATTTCCACATCAATGGTGTGAATTCTCTGACTTTTATGGCCAAACATTTATTCGATAACTTTCCGCGACAAACTGCTAAATTCCTGTACCGTGCATTTGGAGAAAGACAGACATTAATAACGACGCCGCGAAATTAATTAATTAATAATTATATTTATTTTGAAATAGAGTGACTTATAGGCCCTATGGGCCGGGTGTAATTGTCGATTATTGTTGTGTGTGTATACGCATTTATATATGTCACACAATGTCACTATAATAAACAAATATTCAATATAGGGTGATCCAATAGAAATGGAGAATAATCTTGCTCCAAGTTGTTCTTTTTACGAATATTAATCTAAATTGCCAACACACACCGTCATTCAGATATATTAATTAAATGCACTGGATGGCGAAATAATTTGTGTATTTTTGTTGCCGATTGTTGCTTCCCGAATCCAGATGTAAATATTTACAATTGAGCATAGTTTTGATGATGTTTTCTACTGTCATACTGAGTTGTATAGTCGATTTCTTTGGAATTTTCGGCGATGTTAGTAGAATGCTACATTATCCAGGTTAGCATAACGCCTGAGTACTAACTTATCAGTTTCACGAACTCGAACTAGTCCATAGTATGTCTTTAACTCATTTATGAATTGTCGCATGTCAATCAAAATACTAAACAGTGCTTTATTTGAAACATGAACGCTAATGAGCTGTCGCGAGTGGGGAATTCCCCGTCCATATCGGAAATGAAGTTAAGACTGAGAGATGAGTTTCAAAAGTGGCACCAAAAAATATTGGTCGGAAAAAAGTGGCAACAGAAAGTTTAAAGTGGCTCTACAAATCATGCAATTAGCAACAGTGTTGGCACCTGGGAATTTAGGGCCAGCGCGAACCCTGGAGATGACTAAGGAAACCTTGGTCCAGTTATAATTTGACAGAACATTGCTCACTTAACTTCCAACCGTATTCTCTGTTCAATACATATAACCCCTTGTATAAACGTGGAACAGTACATATCGTCTTATAATTTTGACTTTCTACTCTGGCACGTGCATGAACAGGGACTAGAAGTTTGCTGTTGGTGATGTCCAACACAAGTTTGCACTACACCAGGGTTTGTGCTGCCATAAAAATCTTTTGGCCAATTTTTTGGTCATTTCTGAATTTATTTGGCCCTTTTTCAGAAACCTTTGTCAAATTGAAGAACCAAAATCTGTTATCATTGAGAAAGCCGATGCTAAACAATAGAATAAAAATAATATAATAAAATAAAATAACTAGTGATTAAAACACACGCCCAAAACAAAATAACTGATCAATTTTGAGATGATAAAATTGACAGCGGGTATCATATATATCAACACACATAAACTTTTTTGACCTGTGCTATAATAAAGGCACGGGCGGCGTTTGTTGCAGAAATATTCATATTTGTTCAAATCGCCACCAGCAGAAGGAGTATTAAAATATATATAGTTTTGTTCAAATGCCAAACATAATCAGCGCGTAAATAGTATATTGTCGTCAAGACGTACGATGGTGTGTGTAAACAAGAGCCTGCTCGTGTTACAGAAGTTTTGCTTCTGTTTACATAACACAGCGAAATTCTATTGGTTAATCACACAAAATGATATAAACGCTCTTTATTATTTCCATATCAGGAAAACAGTAACAAATTACGCTCTTTTACCATATCCGGATCTAAACAAAAGCCAGGTTCTGTAACGTTTTTTGCTTTTGTTTACATAACAAAGGAAAAAAAACATTTGACAATAACATACTGTTTATGCCATATTTCTGATTGGTATAAGAACAAGGTCTGTCTATATTTGTTTATTATTTCTGTTTATGGCGGTTTTTGACGGAGGTGAATATTTTAACAGCATACCCACCGCCAACGCCACCCGTATCTATAAAACGGTAAAATATTGTCAATCGATTAAGAAATGATGCATGAATATCGGCTAATCATTGTTTTGATAAGGAAGCATGTGTGACTTCTGGGGAATTGCTATCCTAACATACACAGACGAACAACTACTTAGTAACTATTAATGAATGTAATGGTTTTAGTTAAATCTGGTGATATTATGAAAGGTGATTGCTGACTCTAAACTTGAATTTTTTCGCCAAATAAAATTGTCTTTGCCCAGCGCTGAATTATACCCCTTCCAAGTCCGAGAAATTATATATATACCCTTACCGCCGCTCCCACGTGAGTTGGGATTGTCCAACTGGTAACCCAAACTAGTCAACTGTAGGACATGTTTGACTTTTGGTCGAATAAAAAACTTTTCAAAACTAAATACTGGCCTGAAAACATATAACTATGACAACCATGCCAGCTATTTTTGGTCTGATTTGTCCAATTAAAGGGACACATTGAGAGTTGCGATAGAACCAAACGTCGGGTCCCATTGGTTCAGAGTACCCGGATAAAGATAATTAACCGAGTGTGTTTATCACAGTACGCGCTAACTGCATCGCCTTCCTATCGCCGGAGTCAATATTCGGTGGGAGAATCTGGATTCAGATTATGGACTAGACCCCGTACGGCGTGGTTCGGTAAACGAACAGACCAGAATCAGTAAACGAACAGATCGTAATCAATCGTTATTTCGTCGTAATCCTGATTCGATTCTGATTCCGATTACGGACTCAAACGTTCATAATGTAAACAAACCGAGATTTCGCCACCTCGGAGTTTAAAAACAAAATAAAACAATAAGAATCCGTCCCTTGTGTACAAATTATTATATTGCAGAATATAAAGGATATATATCAAAAAAATTTAATGCGGAGACAAATTTGTGTTATCAAGTGTAAACGGGGAGAATATTACTGAAATTAGCCAAATAATAATGTTATTGATAGTAACGCTGGGGGAGCACTTCGGTTGATGGCGAACTTGAAGCAAATCATTGTCAATTTCATTGTCACTTTCATCATGTTCCTTTCATAATTCCATTCATAAAATACCGCCCGAACCAGGGGGGGGGGTCGGATTTTTTTCCGGCCACGGGGGACCCACCCACCCACCCAATTTCTTCCGTTTCCGGCCTTTTTTTCCAGGCAATTTTGGACACCCACCCTTTTTTTTCCGTTTCAGGAAGTTTTTTCCGGTCAGTTTTGGACACCCACCCCCCTTAAATTTGAGAACAATAAATTCAATTAATTGAGGAAAAACACCCACTGTCCTGAGTGGTATTGATAAGCTAATGGGGGAGTCTACCACTTCGCATGCAAAATAACATGAATGACACCAACAGCTTGAATGTGGGAATAACCCACCATATATGGTAGATATTCAACCAGGCTGTGCTTAAGTTTCTCAATTGATGACTGATGTACATATACAGTACACACAAATAGCAATAACAATTAACGTTATGATTTTGAAACTAACCATGCTAGAATATTGACGGTAAGGTGGTATTAACAACTACGAGCACTATTAATAATAATAGTACTATTCTATTATAATATATGTGGGCATGATGTATGGAAATATTAAAGGACAAACCAATAGTTACAATACAATTATAACTCTTTTTTTAATTAAGCGCAAGAAGAGCTAATTGTGCTTAAGCACAATAAGGGATATTCCGTATTGTGCTTATAAGCTCAATAAGGGAATCTCTATTGTGCTTAAGCGCAATAAGGGAATATTTAATTGCGCTTAAGCGCAATGAAGAATATTCAAATTGCGCTGATAAAGCCCAATAATGAATCTCTTAATAAGGAATAATATATTATATATAGTACATAAACTCCTTATAATTCAGGTGGTGTAGTCCATCTCCATGGCACAATGGGTGGAACAAATATAGGATTATTCTACTATTTGCAGAAGGGTGATCTAATGAGAGAGATATTAATTGTGTTTAAATGCAATGGGAAGTAATTGCGGTTAAGTGTAATAAGGAATGTCTTATTGCATTCTCACTGGGCTTAAGCGCAATTAGAGATTCCTTAAGTTATTGCGGTTAATCGAAATTGTCTATTAAATGTCAATTTTGATTCCCATAGAGATCATCAATGATGTCTATGCGCAAGGGACCCACGCCAATCGTCTCTGTTTGGGATTCTAATTGTTGTGTTGGCTTATTAAAGATGCACATATGTTGAAGATACAGTCGCGCGCAAAACGCGCCCCCGTACATGTAGGTCGGGTTTTGGCCCCAAGTGAATTAAAATGTCATTGAAATAATCGGTTTCTCCCCATAAACATCCATATATTCAAAATACATGTTTTTGGAACAGAATTAGGTACCGGGTAGTCCATATTGGACGCCATCATGGAATTAAATGTTTTTGGATTAATTTTCAGACATATTTATTAGTTATGTGGATGGAGTTATCATTAACCTCACATCCTTATATTGGTTATGTGGATGGGGTTATCATTAAACCTCACATCCTTATATTGCAGGTTATGTAGATGCAGTTATAATTAAACCTCACATCATTATATTGGTTATTTAGATGGAGTTAGCATTATACCTCACATCCTTATATTGGTTATTTAGATGGAGTTATCATTATACCTCACATCAGTGTGTTGGGGATTTTGGACCTTGACTTGGGACCTTTGGTTTTGGTGAGTTTGAAGCCTGTTTACATTTCGAAATGTTGTCAGTTTTGTATCGTCTGCAGCGGAACTCGGCATGTTGAAGCAAAAGTTACAAGGCATTGCGCCGTTATGATTTTGGCATTGTTGAACAGAAGAGAAATACAGAATACAAATCAGTACCAAATGATAAGATGTATATGTAACGAGTCTATAATACAAATGAAAAACTTGGGGAGGGGTGGGCGATACGGGGAAATATGGGTTGATACCGATATAGATTTGAAGAGCGATAATGACCAATGTTGATATATTATGCATCTCAACTCTATTGTTGCGACAAGGCTATAAAATATAGGGGGTGTCAGAAACTTACTAGCTGTTATCTCTACATAGTGCCATAATAGTTATTTATCGACTTCTATAGTGGTACAATGCAAATTAGAATCAAATTATAAAATATGTATCTAACAATACTATACCGATAAAAAGAAAATTAATAATTTGGGCCGGGATTAGATGTTGGGTTGGTTATAATTATATGGAGTAAAAGGAGTTCACACAATGAACTGACATAAATTAGTAGAGCTATAGCGATGTTGCCATGTAATGCATCGCGACTATACTGTAGCAAAAATTGTATAAATTTGTTTTGGGGGGGGGGGGGTTCTGAAATTATCTCTATCTCTATAGATGACACCAGAATAATATAGAAAGGAATAGCAATTGATATACGTATGCGGCATAGTACACGTAATACCATAAGTATTGATCACATGATAAAAATATGTACATAACTCGACTATACTGATGAAAAAAATAATAAATTGGACCAGGATTAGAGGTTGGGTTGGTTACATGTGGATAATTGGATATGCGGTTAATACGATAGACCGATAGGGGTTGATACGATAGACCAAAATAAATTTGTCGAGTGATAGTGACCAATGTTGACGTAAAAAGTAATGCGACTGTACTGTCGCACAATTATCAGGTAGAAATTGTCAAATATGTACCCTGGTGTCCAATATGGAGCACATCAGAAAACATTCGCAGGGCCCTAAAATTTATTTAACATAGGATTTCCCATTCAAATCGATTTATGTCGATAAAACTCTTATATTTCAAAATTTTAAGCTGACTTGGTGTGTCTGCGTGAAATACTTATATATTCCTAAAATGACAGGTTCCAGCACGTAATTATGTTCTAGATGGCAGAAAGAATTTTTTTTCGATGATAAATTTTAATAATATAGGATTTGCCATTCAAAACGATTTATGTCCATAAAACTCTTATTTTTCAAACTTTTAAGCAGAGACTTGGTATATCTGCGTGGAATAGTTATATATTCCTAAAATGACAGGGTACATTACGTAATTATGTTTTAGATGGAAGAAATGAATTTTTTTCGATGATAAATTTTAACATGGGATTGTCCCATTCAAATATATTTATGTCGATAAAACTGTTATATTTCAAAATTTTAAGCTGAGAATCGGTGTTTCTGTGTGGAATACTTATATATTCCTAAAACGGCAGGGTCCAGCACTTAATTATCTTTTAGATGGAAGAAATTGATTTGTTTCGATGATAAAAATCCAGCGTAAACCAGCGTAAACAAATTTAACAATCATTTTCCCAAGTGTCGTTTTGGTCAAAATATCGCTTTCTCGACGGGGAGATCTGATCCTAACAAAAGCTAAGATGTATTTAGATAGAAATATTGAGAGAATTTGACAGATTGTGGTGCATTTTGAGAGAATTTTAGTGGAGAAAACGTTTGCTTCAAACATGCGAATTAAGCCAATTACAGTTGCAGACGAGCGCTGTCACTGTCAGAATCAGATTGACAACACATTGAACAAATGCAGACCTGAAACTCACCTTTTTGGGAGGTAAATCCTATAAATTAGATATCAAAACGATCCTTCCTAAGCACATTCAAAGATATCCCGCAAGTTTTTAATATCTTACGACACAGAAACAGTCAAAATGAATGAATTTAAATCAGCTTCCAAGACGAAGCGAGACATGTACATGTGTACGATTTGATTTTGAGGCGCCTTCTTTACGATGACGTCATTTGCGTTGCTTCCCAACCTTAACCCTTTCCACTTTCAACGACATTTCAATTGGTTGAAATTAAAAAGTTCTCAAGTTCCAGCTCAACCTGAATCTAGTTACGCAATTGGTAGAAATACTTTAGCAGTAATTCTTAGTTTTATAAGTTATAACTCTAATTTTATTGATGATACGAGCTCAACATCATAATATGTCACTGTTTATGGCTGTGTTATCCAAAGGTGTGCTTTGATAATGATTATAATTTAATTTTGCGATCAGACGTCACCGCAGCTCAGCAGAAACGCACAGGCACTAGTTCAATTCAGCAGAAACGCATGAGTCCTACGATTATAGACACCCACTGGACGCGGTTCGCGCCTCGGTCAGTGGGTGAAAAATGATCAATTGAGCAACCAAATAGCTGATTATCCTGCATTATCATAATTTATTGCGCGATATTTGAATAGAACAGTGCATAATGAGATAACTATACTATTTGAATTTATCATATAAGTGTCATTAATCAAGAAATGTGTCAACATAATCACATTTCTAGGGATATATAGGCAGAGTGCCAAGGTTTTTATTAACATTCATTTTCATAATATATAGTCACATGATCTAGTCACATAATCACATTTGAGTATTCTACAGAATACATGGTACTGGTACAACAGATTTCAGATTATTTGATATTTTGATATTTGCTATGTGATATACAGTAATGCCCTATATCCTGAAAAAGCACCCATTATTCTGCTGTGGTTATGGAGTCGTTTAATTAGGGCATTACTGTATTGCTGGAATCAAATTGTTTATCAAAACATGTGGAAATACAACTGTTCATCCCAGTTCATCACAGTTTGAAGAATAATGCTAATACCAAACATAACCATGATATACATGCGTGACTCTTCTTGTGGCATCTCAGAAACCAGAACTGAGGAAACATGTTATAGCGTGTAATGGCAGGCTGGTAGCCACTGCCTGACATAATAGGCTTCGTAATAATTGGGAATAATATGGATGGATAGCACAATTTCACTTCTTTTTTGCTCACGATATCAGTGACGATAAAATCTTTGTTACTGTGATTAACATTACAAGCTAATCCACATTAACATGGAAAACAATGTGAAATTGTTCAAGCTGGCCCGGCTGGCCTTCAATTTATTTGTTAAGATTTTATGTTTTACGCTATCAAAAGTCTATTTTATTCCATTATTTATTATATCTTTATTTCCATGTCACATATGGTCAAGTGTGCTTTCATTTTATTGCTTATTTTCAGCTGAGTTCTGCATAGTTATTCTTATTTTGTTGTATCAGTAGATGGAATCCTGAAATTTTATTTTTCCAATAGCGCAGTGTCTAGTTCTATCAAGTTGAATTTGGGTTATTGTTGGCCATTGTGCAACTGATCCAACTTCTGATAACCTGTATATGTAGTATAGCATTAGTATTAACTATATATGACCTGTTTCTGTTCAAAACTCATCAAAATAAGACTCAACAGCAGGAATGGAAAACAAGTTTGGCATATGGAAAAAACTGTTTTTGAATTCACGTGAACCTGAATGGATATGTCTTCTGCTTTGTTCGTTATTTTGTGTTCCTTCATATTCAAGAAATAGTATGATTATATGATATCGATGGATTATCAGATACACGTATGTACTATCAAGTCATAGCAATTTCATATTTAAAATGTTTTGTTTCGTTAAATGCAGTCGTTTTGCACAATAGTCTCTGTATAGACTATAGTGCAGAAACACAGGCATTTTTTGGCCAATGTGCTGTACATTAGTTGGAAAGTAAAGCTTTTCCCATGAAGCCACGGTTGTGAACGTGTACGTGAACTGCATCTTCCAATCGCACAAACAAAATGTAAAGCTCATTCTAGGATCTCAGGACTATATAGTGGAAATGTCAGTCAAATTATTGATTAAGTATCCACACGTACAAGTTCTAGGGACGTGGCTAGAGGTTTCACATGGGAGTGCTCCATCGGCCAACTGCACCCCATTGAAATAAACATCAAACTCACAGGTTCGCAGAATTCCATTTCCACCCCCTTGGAAATATCCAACCTGACACACCCTAAGATTGGAAAATTGCCAACTTTTACTGGTTGAAAAATCAAACAATGAGAACAATTCCAACCAATATATGGTGTTAAATTAATGTCCAACTAATGTTGTGCCAGGAATGGAATTTCCAACTGCTGGAAATGTACAAAAGTTTAGTTTAAACATATTTATTTGTCAAATTTAGATAACACACGATATATAACACATACATTTGTTTATACAGACATTGGGATGGGAGGACAAGTGCTGACTCACTTAAGGGTACCCCCTCTCCTATGTTATTACACTGAAAAATAATAATTAGTAATGGTAAAATTGTCAAAAATGTCGATACGAGGTTTCGGAAGCTAACCGACGATATGTCGATCCTCTGACACTAATCTTGCCAGATCCTGCCCCAGCTGAAAATCATTGGAACCACAAGTTAGTTTCTCCACATAGCAGGTCTTCCTCCAGCTCTGTGGGCAGACATTCTGAGAATAGTGGCTTGTTCTGCCGTTTCCTGACCGCAAACATATGTCGGTATGACAAGCGCGTGCTTTTGAGGAACAAACGCTCCTCTTCAGACACTTTGATATGGCCTTCAGTCGATAGATAGACTGCATTATCGTCTATTCTCACTAAATCCCGCAACTTATCAATCAATTTCAGCTGATCCTCAACTTGCTTATACGCAAATGGTGTCCTAATGTTCTCATACTCCATCATATCAATAAGCACTGACTGCTGGAGAACCACTAGCACCTTCAAAGTGGTTTGTGCCACCTCATAATTTCCTTTATTTCTCAAACAGTCAACGACTACACAACATTCATTCGTAATAACATATTTCAGCTTCTGGTTCTATACTGATATTAGTGTATAATGTTGAGGACATTTGTTTCACTTCTCCTTTTCATAGCGATTCCATTCATTTCTTATTTGGTGCCAATTCTTGTTGTAGAATGCAATTAGAGATGGTGGACTGTATATTAATAATTGCTCATATGCATCATGTTATTCTTCTTCATTTCTGGAATATACCGGATTGGTTGGTATTTGTAAAATTATATCCCCCTCTTCATTCCTGATGTCATGGCTGTCTGGGGATACCTCGGTTCTAGATATCCGTAATGTGTGGAAAACGGACAAATGGTGAAGTAAATTTACAAAGATTTATGGTGGGGTCACTATTTCAATGTTATTCAGTTTTTTATCTCCTGTAAAATTTTAATCAATTAACTCGACACCAACGAACTAGTTCAAAACGTCAGTCATCAGTTCAAAAGTATGGCGTACTAGGGGGTTGTACCTCCCTGGTGACACATGACCTGTCCAGTTGGGTAAACATTAGCATTATGCATTCCATTCAGAGAATTATAATTCGCTGCGAACATAACATTAGATCCTAGATTAGTCTGTCCATTTATCGAATATCCAACATTTGGATACGCTGGCACCGTCGTTCCGGAAATAAGAGTTGAAGGGAATCAAAATTTTGTAAATAGCTACTGCTCTCCTCAAAATTATATACAGTAGTTTGTAGCAAAAACTTGAGTCTACGTCGCTGTTTTGCATCGGGACAACTCCTCAGGGCCATCGCGATGTCTCTACCAAACACATCACATTCATCCTCTTCCTGTGTCGCATTATCGGCGATTGTAGTGAACGCCTGGGCCGATGTGTCCACCCATGACGTAACACCACGCTTCCTTCTCACGTTTGTCAAAGAGCGCAAAAAATTAATGTTTATAACTTTGGCTATAGGCGTCAAACGGACGGGCAGATCGGCAGATTAATTTTTTTTTTATCCTTTTTTGGAATTTGGGAATAGATTAATAAAACTTGTTTTGCTTTATCATATTTTATTGATGATATAGTGTTGAAAACTAATATTTAAGGTATTTTGAAAAATAGTGATTTTGAAGCCATTTTCACCAAGCTTGGTGTTATTTCTTAAAAAATGGGGGTTGTTGCCCTAAAAATAATAAAAAATGTTCCCGGACCCCTGTGTCTTATATATAGATACTTTTAGTATTATGACCAATTTTGTGCCAGTGTAAGGGGCCGGTGGTTGTATTATTCATGTGTTTTTCCGAATACGTTGTCCGAATAAATAGGATTATCATTATTTGTGGCTGAGACACGCGAAGCTGCATAATTTTATATGTAAGACGCTATTTCAGAATGCATTTTAGCTCAAGCTGCTGAACATGAAAATTCAAGTTGAGATATTGACAATTTGCCATGGGTTGGTATCCATCGCCAGTGGTATCCGAACATAAGTACGTCCGTCAACAATTTCCATTGACATATATGCTACATGTTGTAACTTTGGTCGGATCATTATGAAATTTGTCATGACTGTTGACATTGGTCACATGTAGATTGGGAACGAGTCATTTTGTGGGCAAGTCGGCAAAAAACATTGCCGCCAGCGGCCAACATATATCTCAAATTTCAATCTATAGCACGGGCTAGATGCCGCCACCGTTCGTCTGATCATCGTGAAATGTGCAGTGTTCGTTGAGATTGGCATGTAGATGAAAACGATATCGTTTGGGCTAAAACCGTTAATGGGTCACAAAACAATGGGTTGGGGTCAATCGGTCATTACACATGCCTGCCGCCAGCCATCTTGTTTGTGACCTACACCGGCTTCCCGTATGCGTCTTGCATGTGTGATACGACTGGTATACCATTCGTTGTGTCTGGCGAATTACAATTCATGCTAATGGCAGACATTTGTATATGGCGCTATCACATATATATCGGCGTGCTTTGGTCCACACATGCTGCCGATATGTATTTGCTCCTAGTCGGCAGGTCGTATACAGGTATAATTTATCTTTCTCTCTGAAATTTGTTTTGACACCACAGATCGAGGCGTAGCATATGGTTCTGAACATTGGCACGACCAAATGGAGAGACAATATTGCTTGTATTTTATGGTGACCCATTAATCACCCGTGGTCGGGTAGTGGTATTATGGCTTCTATAAATATTGACAGTTTTATGAACGTGTAGTCAAGACCGATAGTCTAGCTACACGTTTCTTCTTAGATCCCAGATAGCGTCGGGCCAACGTCGTTCTTATTGTTGAGCCAACATTGAAACTCAACGTTGGGCATTGCTGGTGGCGCAACATCGGCCCAACGTTGAACCGACGTCGAACCAAAGGTGCATTCCAATATAATACGACGTTAGGGCGACGTTAATTGGTTTTGGGCGTTCGTATGGATGGCTCGCATTGACGGTTCCCCTCACATTCGGGTGTCATTAAAACATCCACTGCATGGTTTATAAGACACCAATCCATTTAAAGCCCCACATAATGTTTGTAACATCAAAGTGTAAGTATTACATGCATATACAATTGGAACAAAAACAGTCAAATTAAAAAAATAAAGTCAGAAGAAAATGAAGCAGAGATCAAATTTCACTGGCATATAAATAAAGACAAAACTACATTCCATGTCATTATTAAACGCCAGAATACAATGTATGTGCTGTAAATTATTCCACATTTACTATTGATCAATCCACCATCATGCATTTTGTATTAATTTGAGAATCAACAAGTAACCCCTGGATTCTCCCACTCAGTATATAAAATATACAATGGAATGGTCTATTATTCATTTGGTGGGGTGTTCAGGTTCAGAATGATTTACAATCATTGGTGGAAAATGTTCAGATAACGACCATGAACTTATTATCTGACCACTTACTACGGGATCTACTCGTCAATGAGTATTTAAAGGGTACAAAGTACTATTTCATGAACATTTGACTTTGGTCTGGTTCCAGGTACGTACATTTGGAAACGTCAAGGTGGACAAACCCAAGTTTCCCAACCACCCACCAATGGGGACCCTCTAGCCACCTCCCCGGTTATAAGGTATAAGGACACATTGGCTACAGGGATGTGACCAGAGGCTCTCCGTTGGGGGTCTCCAAAGATTAGTTACTATTATAAATCACAGCTCTCAGTGACCAAGACATAAATGCTGTACGTGTAAGCTTTCTTTCCAGTCAATTATTTACCAGATCGATATACTTCTAAGTTAGGAATGAAATAGACATGACACGAGAAAAATGTAATCCTGTCCATTTTTGTCAATAGAGGATCACTACCATAAATATGGTAATATAAATTTTTGCCTCAAGGCGTCAAATCAAATTTCCGAATGCCATGTTAACTAAATATGAAATGATCCAGATACCACAAAATCTCTTAAGATCTAACAGCAACCATATTTCAACCACACTACAATCAGTGAAGCTGATGAATTATTTTAACAGCATCTTAAGTCTGAAAATGAAATAAACATACCCCAACTTGTCTACGATATAATGAAAGCCATAATTGTGATCAATCAGCTCTGCATGTACCGGTATATATGCACACATATTGGACCCACACGAATTGCTATATTATCCATATTAATTTAAAACGAGCGCACCACTTTAACAAACTCATTATTGAGTATTATATCAATAGCGATGTGTTTATTAAAGTGACACGCTCGTTTTAAATGTATACTTTTAACTTTTGAATATCATTCGTTGCATAACGTTCATTAAATTTTGCTAGTACTGGATATAAACAGTAATGTTACAATAACACAAGCAGTACTGGAACCGACCGTACTGTATGTGTCTGGCCTGTTTATTGCTGCTACGTCAAGTACTTATAATAAGATGATAGTTCATTCAGACAAGATCCTCTAAGGTGCATAATGAGAGTGACAAACTAATGATAGTGATGGTGGGATTTTTTAGATAAAATTAATAATAGTAACCACAGAAATTTCACTCTATGTCTCTTAGTGATCTGATCATGGAAAGTGCTCTCCAAATAAAATAACAGTGTTGACACTGTCATATTATTGACATATTATAGTTTTTACGAAAACTTCATGGAATCATCTCACTTAATGCACATAATAACATAATAATGACATAATAACAGTGTTGACACTGTCATATTATTGACATATTATTGTTTTTACGAAAACTTCATGGAATCATCTCACTTAATGCACAGCCACATTAAACTGTGTATAACACTATAATAACAGAGCAAATGAGAAGGCATCAGATTCCGATATCAAAAGAATTATACAGCTTATTGCACGGAAACTTGTTTATTTCATAATGGCAGAAGTACATATGTGACCCGCCATATCAAATCCAGTCGTAAGTCGGGATTTTTTTTACCCTGTGCCAATGCATTCTCTTATATATGCGAGTCGACCATAGGTCATAAAAATTGTAAGAAACATTTATTTAAAAAAAATGATAAAAAATTGTTAGGCCAATGCATTCTCTTATATACGCGATACGACCTATGGTCGACTCGCATATATAAGAGAATGCATTGGCACAGGGTAAAAAAAATCCCGAATTTCGACTGGATTTGATATGGCGGGTCACATGTACCGGTATGCCGTTCTGAATGACATTAATAACTTGTCACCAAGATGATTTCTAAATTCTAACTACTATTACAAGTAAATCAGTTAAATAATCGAAGATGCCAGCACCTATACTGTACTACATGTAGTAGGTACATGAAATATTTTCACGGCTTCATAATAGTTGAATATATACATGTACCTGTATAGTTAAAACAATGGAATTCAATATGTGTCAGACCTGTTGTTTGGCATACACAATGTACCATACAGTAAGTGACTTCGGTGTTACTACTGTTAGTCATTGATTTTGATAACATAAGTTCATGATTTCCACCAAATAATTTTAATGAATCAAAACCATGTGCAGTTTAACTGTCTTTGTCCATTGGTCATTATCCAAGTCTGGTTTAGTCTTGGTCTAATGATCGAAGGTGGAATGTTATGTAACTTATGATCACGATCCCAGAGTCTGATGAATTATAATTAATCAATTTCGCAGCATTTTCCATGTCTGTTTGGTAAACATCTTCACTCGACTCACTGACACTGGTGAGTGGTGTCATTGTCATTCTGATTCTCCATATCATGTACTACCCTTCACAAGTTCACACACATGTAGCAACTGTACTAATCAGTCTAATGTACTATTCAGAATCTGAATCAACATTCATTGACATTCAATGGCCTTTTACGGCATTTCAGCGTTGACTGCATTGCAGCGTTGAAGGGCTGAGGAGTCCAGAATAGAACTATAATCATTATATTTTGCAATAATCATCATATTGTTTGCATTCTTCCGTTGTCAATCAGTGCTATTCACTTATTCGAGTCAATGTCCATGATAATAACAGTTGAATACTGCGTAGCCTGATCTGTCAAAGTGTCAGTCTGTTATTGTTACCAGTGTGGGATCTATAGTCGATTGGTCCCGTCACTTCACATGATATTTTCTGATAATTAAGCGGTATTTCTAACATCCAAACGGGTTAAAACAGTCGATATCTAATCCGTTGCGCACACAAAAGAATGAGATACACATTTTCTGCGAATAATGTACGAAACAAGCAGATATGACAGATGAAAATACAACAAAAACAACACATAAAAAAACGGAAATTCCAAACCGGAAGTTCCACATGCGCAGTTGTTTCGATAATGTGCAAGGGGCGATTACGGACTGTGGAATCACAAGTAGTATAACGTACTCTAGGAACAATTTATCCCCAATTTCATGCATAAGGATGTTTAAACATTATCATAACATCTTCGACTTGTTTTAATTTATTTTCATGAAAAGGAATGATAAATGGCACAATAAACATATATAGAACGACAAATAAATTCAAATTAGCCATTTTCCCCGTCAAATATGGGCCAGGTAAGCGCGATACAAAAATTTATGAATCTGAGTACGAAAGTCGGAGTGTTCCTCTATCGTATTGCAACAATCGCCAACCTATTATAATAAAAATCGCTATGCAGGGGGATAACACTAAATATTCTCAATGTAGCGCTTTAATGTTTTGTAGGCTTGAATTTTCCAACAGTTTACTGTTGACATGTCCAAAATCGGGGCTAGAAACCAGCCACCTGTCCTATTCTTGTGTATCGATCTAATGTGAATCGAGGAAACACGTGCATATTTCACAACGTGTGAGTGCTAACAAATACGTGACAGCACAACTGTGTGAAATTGTGTAATTACTACTTACTCTTAACATAGATACTGTTAATTGCAACGTGGGGTACTATCGTGGTGATAACTGGTTTATCATTTTCAGTTTTGTTCACTTTAAGCTTATTTTGTATTCTGCGGATTCTTGATGTGCCTGGTTCTATGTTGTAACGCTCACATATCAGACAATTACGTTGTCTTTCCCATGTTCCCGAACAATGCTTTTCGTACTTGGGGCCCGGGGTAGAATATCCACGGCCCCACAGCGAGGAACAAGAAACTCCTAATTTTCCGTTCCATGCTCGGCAGTTTATGAGTCCTGATGGTACCAGGGCGGTCGTATCACGTATCCTACATAGCTTTTAAACGTTCATCCGACTCAATTGGCCAGTCACGCCTCTTTGCGTTTCAGATTAAATTTCTATTATCTGCTGTATTGTTTCTAATATTTGCTTGTGTTATGTTTATTCTTGTATCATTCTGTCGTCTCACATTGTTTGTGGTTCTGTCTTGATTGTAGTTGAATATTGTAATCTAGTCATGTTCGCACACACACGGGTCGTCGTTTCAACTATGCACCATACCACAGAACCAGTCTTGCTCCGCTCATAATTCGAAGAGTAGTCCGACGCGGTTGCTGGGGTAATGTCGATAATTTGCTTGTCGTATGGCAACTCAATTTAAAAACAACGTATTGGACGTATGACTCCCAATGATGCGCAGAGAGGTATATCTCGTTTCTTAGCTTCGATCCCAACGTCAAGAACAATTCATTTTTGCTGACACAACACTAAAAATCATAGCTGGACAATATGTCAACCAGAAATGGGCCAGTAAGTGGCTTTCCAAATTGAATATACAGAGAAGGTTCAATCCAAAGATAATCGGTTAACATATCTTGCACAAACACCTGTGTTGGCCACTCCTCAAACGGCCTCGAATTGCAGCAGGGTTGTGTTGAGGCTCGCAATATAGCCGATTCGTTTTTTATTTTGAGTATAATATACTGGCTGAGTTGGCTCCACAGGGCATCACAAAAGTTCATAGAATGTCAACTACAACTGATAGTCCAGTGCATTTATGAGAAAATAGGGCTGAACCTCAAAATAATTGCAACACAAAAGATTTTGTTTTATTTTGGTTGGGAGCATCATAGAGTATACTCAGCTAAAAGTCTACAATAACTCTTGATGCAGTTGTAAAATTGTCATAACTGGACTTGGAACTAATGTTATATAGTTATATCCACAATTGTGGTTTTTTTCATGTTGTTACTACAAGCAAATAATCAAAATAATCAAAATATTTTAGGGTGAAAAGATGTAAAAATGGCAAGAAATCAGAGAAAAATGGAATTTCACATGTTTATGCATTAGAAAATTGCCATAGTTGGACTTGGACTGTTGTCAGTCAGTTATATATGGGATTTTCCATAAATTTTGGGCCAGGTGGTGCTATCAATGACACTAAGTTGTTCATATCTTGTGGCAAAATAGTGAAAAAAGAGAAAAAATATAGAAATTCATTAAAAAAAAAATAGAATTTTGAAAAAATAATAAGTCTGGATAGATCGTTCTGATTTTCCGATAAGGCATGTGCACCTATTGCTTTTGCGGTCAGTTTTACATTTACAACGGATGGTGTTCAGTAGTTCTTTTGGAGCTGGTGGTTCCTCATATTTTATAGGATTAAGCCGCCCATCTTTAACCTGCCATCCCCAAATCAGTTGGTTCCAAATTAAGCCCTTCCAACACTGCACCTGGTGACAGTGAATGTAAATGAAATCCTTTTCTACCTAAAAGTCTGACACAGCAGGTTACATCACCTCTGGTCGGCGCTTTGGCAACAGTGATAAGCCTCTGAAACAAGAGTTGTGGGTCGATGTGTACAACGTCTTTGTCGATCTTAAGAGACAGAGCACTCATTATTATTGCTTGGGATGTTCGCTTGAATACATAACTCGTAACATCTTTCCCTCCCATGTTCATAAGGATCTTCCGGTCCAGTGCATTTATGAGAATAAAGTGCCAAACCTCAAACTAACTGCAACACAATGTTTCTTTTGCAGGAATACGTCTATTAACCAATTATAAACAACATACTAAAAATCAAAAAGGATCAAGAAAGGCGAAATTGATAAATTTTGTGAAATAAATTTAGTAAAATTTGGTAAAAGTTTATAGCTTTTCAAGGATGTTTATAAAAAACTTCTTTTCACATGTGCTTCCATTTATATATCCATTTTGTTGAGTATACAATCCTGATTACAGAACAGAAAACATGTTCCAGGTACGTTGAGAATTTTTCGAGTTATGTGCCTCCAAAATTGGGAGTTTGTCTAAATTCGGAGCCTCAATTTCGGAAGAATTAGCTAAAATCCATATTTTAGGGTCTAGTATTTTAAAAACTAGAGAACAATGAAGGGATATCTTACTGTTGTATTAGTTGCCTCACTATATTGTGCACAAAAAATGATTTCTTTATGCATCTATGATCGAGAAGACAAAAATATTCTTAAACAAAATGTATGTTCCATTATATGGACTTAGCCAAATTTGCCTTGTGACACAGAACTGGTGTGATGAAATACCATATTTGAGGTCATACAACTCAATAAATTGATATCCATATACCCTGTATTTCTCATAACCTCTTTCGTATACTAGGTTAAATACACTGTGCTGGAATTGCTAAACACATATGTGCCATAGTCAACTTATGGCCCTATGCATCCTTTGTATTGACTCTTTCCCAAAAGTGCCATTTTGGACTGTTTTGTGGTGTTTTTGTCCATTTTAAAGTTTTTTTTGTGCACAAATAGTAAACAACAATGAATACAATTAGTGTTTAATGTGTAAAATCATTTGAACGTTCCTCCTAAAACGCTTAGTGTTGGGAAAAATATGATTACATTGGTTATGCCAATCAACAGTCACTGGATTTCACATATTTTTCTAGAAACTGACTCCAAATTTGAATGTTGATAATGGGGTAGGTGAAATCACAAAGGCTATGATCTTGTCACCATATTCTAGTCATTGGAGACAAAGGGTTGTTTTATTCCAGTTTGTGCAGATTATTCTTGCATGGTAAACAGTTTAGTACGTTAATAATTATTAGATGTTTATTTAGAACTTTTATCAGCATGTTATATAGAACCATCCCGAAATAATGATTCGCCCTTTCGCCATTGAGTTCAACAAAAAGGATCGTAACTCTAAATATGAACATCAGAACAGGAAGCAGTTTACTCTGTATGAAAGAATAAGGTTTATATGAGCTGGTGATGTTAAAGTTTTATGCATCAAGGTCCATATTTTCTATATTCTGTCAATATGGTTTCCCCTACCCCATTTTTCAGATATTCAAATATGGCATCAGTTTCCAGAAAAATTAGTGACATTCATTGACATATCCAACATAAGGCATTTATTTCAACGAAAAAGTGTTTCAGGAGGAAAGTTCAAATGATTTTGCACATTAAACATACATTATTTTTACAATTTATACACAAAAACGTTTAAAAATGAAAAAAAACGTCCCAAAATGGCATTTTTAGATGAGTCAATTCTAAAGATTAATAGGGCCATAATTTGATTTTCTACACCATGATTTGGGAAATTCCTTTACAATGTGTTTAACGATGTATACTTAAGTGATTATGAGAAAGACAGGAATGTGGATATATAATTATTGATTTGTATGACATCAAATATGCTATTTCATCACGCCGGTTCTGGACCACAGGCAAATTTGGCTGTCCATACAATGGTGGAACACACATTTTGTTTAAGAATATTTTTGTACTCTCAATCATAGATGCATAAAAAAATCATATTTTGTGCACAACCTAGAGAGGAAATGACTAAAAAAAAACAAGGAATCCCTTCATTTTACTTTATTTTTTAAAATACAAGACCATAAAAAATGGATTTTAACTAATTTTGAGAAATTGAGCCTCCGAAATTAGACAAACTCCAAATTTTGGAGGCACATAACTAAAAAAATACCGAACGTATCTAGGAAAGGTTTTCTGTTCTGTAATCAGGATTGTGCACTCTACAAAATGGATATATAAATGGAAGGATATGTGAAAGGAGGTTTTTTATAAACATCCTTAAAAAGCTATAAAATGAGTATTTTACCAAAATTTGACAAATTTATTTCACAAAATTTCGCATTTCTTGTTGATTTTTTGTATATTATTTGTGATGGGTTAAAGTACTTATTCCCACTGAGAAACTTTGTGTTGCAATTATTTTGAGGTAAAACCATAAATGCACTGGACTATGATGGTAAAACGTGTTATTAAACAGCTATGTCCTGACATTCCAACACCCACGAGAGTTGAAGGCTGGATACATGAAACTGCAACTGACAACTTTCGTACCATTCCATGTATGATGTTTTAAGTGCCAAAAATATGCAGCCTGTTCTTCTGTAAATAAGCTCTTACAGGCCTGCAAAATTTCAATATTCAGCATGACCTCTTTTTAGTTCACCTGGTTCATGGTCAGGTAGCCCACAACCGAAGGTCATCGCCGACTGCCAATGGCAGCTGGTGAGAGTACGAGATAGGTGGCCCCTATCGTATAGGTGGGTGTTCGGGTGGGGTGGTTCCACCGGGGGGTGGGGGGGGGGGGTAGAAAAATTAATTTAACTACTGTAACCACTCAAAAGCATGCCATTTAATGATATCCTTTTGAGTGGTTACTGTAGTTAATTTGGATTTTCTTTCAATAAGTTACCTCATATTTGTGCAGAGAACAGGTGGTAACCTCCAGATGATCCTTGCTCCAATAAGGATAACTGGAATTCCCATGGACAACCACGGAGAATCTAACTCTTTTTCTTACATCAATACAATATATTGAAATATCTAATGTGTTTGTTATTGACCCAACAGAAGCAGATTAGGAGTTGCAACAGTTTTCAATTTCCCGGAAACTGACAACATCAAGTTAATGGTGTTTTGATGTGGTCCATCATTACTTAGCCTAGTTATTAATGTGATTATCATGACAATATAATTAGTTCCTGTTTGTTCAGCTTGTTGTTTGTTGTGAGATAAAAATTACTTGATGGGATCAGAATATATAGAGGATGCCTGAGTGTGTACCAGGGTTGGTGCGATTACATGCCAATGTAATCGATTACGATTACAATTACTTTTGATTGACATCATTACGATTACGATTACTGATTACTGTTTTCCCCAATGTAATCGATTACAATTACTTTAGTAAATGTAATCGATTACTTTTGTATTACATATGATTACAATTGTTAGTTTCCAACCATTTTGATCGCATAGGAATAAATAATGAAATAAATCAAATTAAAATATCAAATTTGCTTGAATAAAAACATCACTACATAACATGGAAACAAGAAACGACTGAAACAAATAGAAAGAAGCAAGCAATAAACACATAGACTTTTTACATTTACATTTATTGGTGACGATTCACCATGAAGTTGTCCACAACTTATTGTGAATATATTATGTTTTATGTGTATTTATGTATGTAAATATATTGTTAATATATTTTTTTATTTTCTTACATGCATTGAAACTAACGCATACTATTTATGAAGCTATCATTAGAAACAATTACAAATTATTTGCATGTTCTGTTAGTTTCAATACCCAGTAATGAAAATAACACTAAGATTTATTTGATGATCATCCATTCAGTTGATATCCTGATGAGGATTAAATGAGGCTTAACTCCACGAGTGCAGTAAATGACAAACCAGCTAATTAGGTCTACCGATGTACATCATACCTACCTTGTTCTGCAGCATTCCCAATAATATGTAATCCTAATTGAAGTTGGCTAGCCTATTTTATTCTTTCAACTGTGTGTTATCTTTGTCCACTGCCAAAATGTACACAGTGTAGCACTAACAAAACACCAGAAACAATTGTACTAACTTTCTGATATGTTGTTTGTATCTGTGCATAATCCACAGTACTAGAGTATGAGACTATGGATATCCAATAGCCATCCATATGGATATTTTAGTAAAAGTAATCAAAAATTAATAAAAATGTAATCATGATTACAGATACATTTGAAAGTAATCGATTACGATTACTTGTAATCAAACTGATTACAGACGATTACTCCAATTCGTGTAATCGATTACTTTGATTACGATTAATGATTACGATTACCCCAACACTGGTGTGTACTGTACCGGAAAATATGTCATGAGTGGTTCGCGAGAAATTGGTACTTCCGTGGCCAGCTTTAGCTGCGAGCGAAAGCACAGATTTTTCACATCCACGAATGACATAATTCTTTGTACACACTCTGACTCAGACATCAGGGATTGGTCTTCTTTTTATTAGCCATTAGACGATGATATGGAATTCCCCTACCATGCGAAGAAATGTGCACATATGCAGCTTAGCTATATCCAGCTGCTCCACAATCCCCTTCATTCTTGCCTGATGCCACACTGTCATGATAAATATAGTTCCATGTGCACCGCCGATCCAATTGAGACTGAAGTTTGCTTTGTAGTCACCCTGAACATATGTCAATGCGACTTGATGTACATGAATGTGGACTGATAAACAATAATAAAGTATCATAACTAATGGCTATCCATAATTTTAATAAGATAAGTAGAATTCATTAACAACAAATTTAAAAATCTGAAAATTAATTAACAACAAATTCTGAAGATGTGTGTTTGGATTTTCGCAATCTTCCATATTGTGATACGGTATATTATTACCACTTTATAGGGCGTTCTCTAGGCCATTGATAATGTTTTTCGGGGCGTTCCAAATAGCGTATTGTTACCAAAACAGCGGGCCGCGGGCCGATAATGAGAAGCCTAGTTCAATATCGGCCCGCCGCCCGGAAACTATAGATCTCGTTTATTATCGCGAGAGTTACGTCCCTTCAACTTCCGATCTGGCGTGTTTATTTCAAGAAAATAATGGGAAGATGTATCCGATTTCCTCGACACTATAGTGGTTTTATGATTGGAATTCACGCTATATGATTGAATTATTGTATCAAGCGTAAGTATGCATTGATACTTTTAGCTGTCTACCTCTCATTGGTTGTTAATCGTCTCCAATGCTGGTTTTTCCCCTGTCCTATTTTCGAGACTCCGTCAGTCCGTGTCAGCTGACAAGTCAAATGATATCAAATTTAAATGTTCCTGAAAATATTTCTCTCGTAATCTACTTCATTATTCCACTAAATCCTCAAATGGATCAAATGTCCAAAAACTGTGGTAATAATAGTAATAACATGATTTCATCGGGCATTATGGTTTATTAACGGCCCTCTGGAATGATTAACAGCCCTCATGCCTATTAGCGTCCCTCGACTTCGTCTCGGGCCGCTAATAGGCCATTGGGCTGTTAATCATTCCAGCCGGGCCGTTAATAAACCATAACGCCCTCAAAAATCATGTTATATTATTTGTCTCTTTGATTTTAAAAGATATGATATGTTACTCTTATCTGTTTGCTTACTAATAGCGTTGACACTACTATTAATTTTAGACAAATATCTCACCCATCACCAATATCTTGGCAGCCAAGATAATTGTGATTGTTGAGATTTTTTCCACCAAAATTAATAGTATTATCAACACATATTATTAAAGCAGGCAACAATGGCAGTGAGACAGAGTAAAATGCCATCTCACTATTTTTTTTTTTATTGTAAAAAATCCTGGCCATCACTAGTATTCAACCCGTCGCTAGTATTAGGCAGGTGATTATGTTTTTATCTGTTTTGAAAGTGGAGAATGAGAAAAAGGCATGCCTATACTAGACTTTGCCATCATGTCAAATTGTAACATATCATACCAATTTTGAAGTTTGGTCAACTGATCTAAATTTTCGTTGTACTGATAATAACCCATGTGAACAAGCACACCTGAAATTCTGTAAACGAATATTAGGTATAAACCAGAAAGCATCTAACCATGCTTCTAGAGCCGAGCTAGGTCGGTTCCCAATAACCAATGACGCGATTGTTCAGCTTTTCAAATATATGAATAGAATCTCGCAAATAAATAATACAGGTATACTTTCTGATTCATTCTCTGAATCATTAAAGTGTACTTTACCCAACACTTGGATGCAAATTTTAGCAACATATAACATAAAAGTTAATGACATCGGAAAACTAATTGCAAATGACAAATATATAGGGAATGATTTGAAATCAAGACATATCGAGAAATTTATACGCGATATATACGATGATGAAAAATCGTCTGGAGCAAATAAGCTTCGTACGTATAGATCTATTAAGGATAAGTATATAATGAAGCCTTTCCTCGAACATACACGATGGCACGAGAAATGTTTACAAGACTTCGTATTAGTAATCACAATTTGGAAATAGAAAAAGGTAGACATAAACAACCGAAAACCCCAGTTAAAAACAGATTGTGTACAATGTGCGATCAGGCGCGTGTTGAAACTGAATATCATTTTGTCATCGAGTGTAGTGCATACTCTGATCTCAGAGCAAGACTATTTCGAAATATTCAAGAAAATAAGGGTGAATTTTTAAAAATGAGCGATAGTGAAAAATTTCAAACGATTATGAGAAATGATGAAGCAAAGATTATAAATACCCTATGCAACATGATCCGGTTGTTCTTTCTCAGAAGGGGGTCTGTGAAAGTTTAGTATATTATAGTGATAAACACGAGAAGTTATTGGTGGTAGTTGAATGACAATGCATTGGCATTGCATCAAACAGTTATTGAACACAATTTATTTTCGTTCGTATTTACATGTTTTAAGTTTTAATTCATTTTGTAACTTGCAACTGCCTATATGTCTGGTGTATTGCAATAAATATTCTATTCTATTCTATTCTACCACCCCTGGTAAAGTGGTCTTGCTAATTTGTTATAATGCTGGGTGTCCTGTTCAATTACTATGATGCTGGTAGGGCAAACTGATCCGAACACCGCGAAAATCACAACTTTAGAAAAATTAAGGTACTTTTTCTTAACAGCATCAGTTTGCCCTTACAGCATCATATCAATTCAACAGGACCCACCAGCATCATAGCACATTAGGACCACTTGACCAGGGGTGATATGGTACACACATGTCATAACATGGAAGAGCATTGTTATTATATGCAAACATGAGTATTGAAATTAATTCAAGGAATCAACATCAACTTGTTTAGATGTCGCAAATACAGTCCTTAAAATGATAATGTGTGTACTTTAAACGGACATGGCTCATTCGAACCTCCAAATTTTTTTCTGCCTAATTTTGAGCGACGAATACGATAGTTTGTAAAAAAAAAACAAAAAACTATTGATATACCAGCTTCATATGCTCTGAAAAACACTTGCCAAAGTCACAGCCATTTTTCAGCCGTTTAAACTTTTCGCTAGAAGTCAGACAAACGCTCTTTATTGATACCATATCAGGAATAGACTACCACGGAACGATATTTTCTGTTCCATGTGAAAATGGCTGTTTTGTGTTTGGGAGATGTGTATTTCGGAGCGCAAACCGCCATGTGGCTTTAATAGTCAACATATTAACTAATCATCTTGTTTGCCAACTAAAGTTGACGCATTAGTTGAGACACAGACCTCAGAATCACTGTCTGAATCACTCATTTGAGATTCACTGTCCTCTGACTGATATAACTAAGGTCTTCTGAAGGATCAACGATATTGCCGTCCACCACAGACTGAGAGAATGATTTTTGAACGAATCTATCAATGAGGTTTTGAGATTCACTAACATTAAAGATGCATTACCCGAATTAACGCTCCTAAATTAGTATTTCTTTGGCTTCGGTGGTAAAAAATATTTGATTCGAGTCGAGGAACCCACCCATCAAAGCTCAAGTGATCAGATATCGATTTTTGAAATTTGTTATTTCAATTATTTGTGGCACAGAAACACGCCTCAAGCGGACGGTCTCGGTCAAAATTGCGGATGAAGTTGGATAACTCTAAAAACAATTGGTAATAAGGCCAAATTTCGTGAATAATCAAGTGATAATACGGTCATATTTCGTTGGAACAAAATGTTGATAAATAACACGTTTTGGGAAATTGTTATACCATAGTTGAGAATGGTTATCATTATTTTGTTGCAATTAATCGATTCTGAAAACTAAAGCGTATTTTAAAGAAATGATATAAAAACGCTCTTTATTATTTCCATATCAGGAAAACAGTAACAAATAACACTCTTTATGTTTACCATATCCGGATCTAAACAAAAGCCAGGTTCTGTAACGTTTTTTTGCTTTTGTTTACATAACAAAGGAAAAAGATATGACAATGACATACAATTTGTACAATATTTCTGATTGGTATAAGAACAAGGTCTGTATTTTACTATTATTTCTGTTTATGGCGGTTTTTGACGGAGATGAATATTTTAACAGCAACCCACCGCCAACGCCGCCCGTATCTTTAAATACGAAACATTGTGATTTCCTCACATTCTGTGTAGCAGGGGACTGAACTCTACATTGTGTTTTTACTTCATTTGTGTGCCTTCTATTTGTGGCAACAAACAAATGGAACATGTTGTGAACCAAATCGATCTGACATATCCTCAATATATCACCCTGCCGTTGTAGTTGATGTATATGTGGATATTCTGCCGACACCGGCATACCATCAACCCGTCTCCGATCTCTAGCAACACCATAAACAGCGGCTCTGATGGGAGATTGTTTACTCCACGAGGAAGCTACATGGAGATATGGACGAACTAGTGACACAAGCCCAAGAAACATGCAATAGCCATGCATCGCAGAAACAACATCAACAAATGAAAAACGGAAAAAGAAGGCTAACAAAAAGAAGAAAAAATAATTCAGATAATTTCCATTCACTTTTCACCCTCATGTTAAATGTCAAACCATTTCATGACTCATCCAAAACATCCAAAGTGGGTTGTCGCGGAGGGCATACCGTCCTTTCAAATCCTCACGGGCCCATCCCCAAATCCCACAAAATTTCTTAATAAAATAATCACATAATGAACCTATTTCACTTTATAGGTCGATTATGTGCGTATTTGCGCGAGGATATGTTTAACGGATATAAGTCCACGCGCGAGGATATGTTTTAACCCTTTGAGTGCCAGGTCCGATTTTTGTATCAACCCATATACCCTGTGCCAATGCATTCTCTTATATATGCGAGTCGACCATAGGTCGCCTCGCATATATAAGGGAACGCATTGGCCTAACCCAAAACAAAACAAAAATTTAAAAAAAAATAAAAAAAAAATTTTAAATTATTTTAGGGCACTCTACGGACCATAACTTAGGGCCGATGAGATCGGCCCCTGGCACTAAAAGGGTTAAACTGAGGCGATTCTAAGCCCATTATGAACCTAAAGCAAGTCATATTATAAGTCCATATCGTGATGATATTCTTCACGAGAACAGGCTGATAGTATACAATACACGATAACAGGCTGATAGTATGCAATACACGAGAACAGGCTGATAGTATGCAATACACGAGAACAGGCTGATGTAATGAACTGCTCTCGGCTAACTGCGCTCAGAATGAAATATTTGAAAGCCTATACTATCGCAACCGACCGAACACAATTAAATTGTATGACCTCTTTGATACAAATAACAGAAAGATCATAATAAATCTATCAATATATCTAAAAAAGGCCCAAACACTAATGATCCACTCCTGAGGCTCAATCAAAAATCCCCACACCATACAACATATGAACAGGGAATCGCCCCACATACATCATATACCCCATTAATCATAAGATAGCATTATAAAACACACATAATTATATGAAAGCTCTCATACACATGTACGGGTACACCCCCTGGATGATATCCATATTTTTTATTGGTAAATACTCTCTTCTGTGTATTCCCCATAAGTTTGATAGGTATTTTATATGTATGTATTTATGTTATTTTGTAATTGCAAATGAACACTCATAAATGTCAAATTAGACGATGAGTTTACAACAATAAATTGAATTGATAATATACAATATATCTAAAATTATGAACTACATACATGATTTAAACAATAAAGTGTCTTATTGTAGCGAAATCGAACTGGAAACTCTTCAGGCTGTCGGAACTCGTGCCACCGCCATTTTTAACCCTTTCATGTTGAAGCTGCGCTGGTGAATCATTAAAGATCATGTGCCAGTGCATTCTCCCATAGGAGCCACGCATATATAAGAGAATATCCTGGCTTACCCGGCAAAGGTAAATGTCGTTAGGATAATATATTCAAAATTTCAAGAAGCTCCAGCCATGGAAGAGTTAAAAAGCTTATTTTCATTTTAGGCAAACAAACTAGTGCAGGTAATTGATGACGTATTTCTGATTACCATTATCATAATTTTACGTGCAAATGTAAGACTCTATATAGCTTCGAATGATCAGTTTAGGTTAAATTACAAGTGCGATAATGTGCCAATGGTTAGCGACACTATACATGTGGTAGAAATAATTATCGAGACAAGGTCGGTTATGAATTTGTGTAATTTTAGAAGGCCTATTAATCAACATAGGTGATCATGCTCTGGTTTTTATGCCCGTTGGGTCTCAAAATGCAATATTTTGGTAAATTTTTGCATAATTTCTGCATTTTGTGGAGTTTCACAAAATACGACTCCACGTCAGGGCAATACGGCTGTGGCTACTTGGTCTGTCTGTCGAGAAGAATAAAACGGAAGTAGAAGTTGACCGATATTCGGTTGACCGATATTCGGTCACAATTGATCCACATCTGAGAGTGTTTGAAGAGGGGAAAGCAATTGCACCCCTATTATCTCGACATGAACTTTGTTTAGATAAAGCCGCTGTGGAGTGTAAATAAACATTTCGTCATCCATTCACCGAGTGCATGACGAATACTACAAAACGAATGTTGGAATCATTCAATTCATATTGTTGTCGAGATCATATCATTTTGAAATATGGCGGCACCGTCACCCAATGACAGCCGGAAATGGAACTCCCCCACCACTATCCCGCTGATTTAGAGACCGAAGTAGGCCAGTGTCTAAACGGGCATCTGTGTTTATACTTTTTCGTCGGTTCACATGCATGTCTGGGACATGAATGAAGAGTCCCACAGCGCTGAATCTCAACGATGTTTGTATTTGTGATACATGCTCAGAACCTCGGGGAGGAAATATCAACACAATTTTGAGCATATGACTTCTTGACTATCAAATAACTAAAGATGCAACGCTTATTATGCGAAGTATTGACACATGGCACTCTTGAGCCAAAAACAATTTATAACGCGTCAGCGTGGTCAGAGAGACGATTCTCTATCTTTTCTCTTCAAGGTAAAACCCGACAACCAGTCACTGTGGAAACTTTGGCAGCTCTCTCGAGAAGAACCTGAGTATTTTCCAATTTGTATCAAGATGGCCAATATTTTGACCAAAACCACGTATGACAATGACGCTCAATGCAATCGCTGCAACCAAACATATTCAAATCTCTTGTTTCATAGATATCTCGAGTGTACATCTGAGTTTGCACAGATGGTACGGAACACATTTTGGTATTCACTGATTGACATATTTGGAATTGAAACTTTTACCTTTCTTGACAGCATGAATAGCGATACATTCCTTGCGTTTTGCCTAGGCGGGTGTATCCCAATGCAAGTTGAACTGATTTGTGATGAATATCGTCTTTTCAAGCGATGTGTGAGGTTTATTTTCATCCTGTGTTCTGACTAAGTTTTACGATGAAGACATCATATCGGATACTTCACTATATATATGTCTTAAACATCTTGTCTTGCAGTATATCATTCCCACAATGAATTTCTCAAGTTAAATTATATTGCATGTGTATATATATGTCTTCGTGTAACTTTTGTATATATATATATTGTACCATAATGGTCTCCATATTTGGAGGAATAAACATATCTCTCTCATGTGTGCGTGGTTTTTTTTTTTAAATTGTGGTTTGATTGAGATTTCGACCCTAGAATATAACATCACTGTATTCGAACTTACGGAATGCGGACTCGAATACGTCGGCTACTTAATCAGCAAACCGGTGAATTATATACGTCAAATATATAGGGTGTGTTCGAATTCGTATTTCCAGGTGTTGACAAGCGACGGGTGATTAAGATCTATACACGTACTCGACAAATTGAACTTCGAGAACAAACTAAGAACACCAGGAACAATGCGAGGTTATGTTCTCCTGTTTATATTCTCACTTCCAGATTTTGGGCCATCAGTTTCTAAGTAGACTTTCAAAAGAGGACCAAATGGAGTTGTGGTGTCTCCGTGAACCAGCTTGTCCGTCCGTCCGTTTGTCGGTGGGCGTAACTTTAATCGAACTTATATTCCTTTTTCGTAACGGTATCAGTTTGCCCTACCCGCATCATAGCAATTCAGCGGGACCACCAGCATCATAGCATATTAGCAGGACCACTTGACCAGGGGTGTAATCGGAGATAGTTTGTTCGTCTATACAGAGGAACTGCATGGACCAGTATGGTGTGTTAAATGCTTCATATTTGCGTTAATAAATAAATTATCTCTCGATGTTCACCTATGTCGGAATTAAAACAAGGCCAACATGATCTATATATAGCCCATAATATGATGGTATTTCACATACGTTCTCATACAATGTATAAGAGACATGTTATAATTGAGACAAAATTAATATAAACTTTTACATGCAATCCAATGCTGCTGATGAATGACATTTAGAGAAATGTGGCGTGGTAGGGTATACAACGAAGCAAATGAATATGGTGATCCACTTTGTTGGTCCAACTGATTGTGTGTGATCGTGCGCTTTCTATTGGTTTAGAATTATGTCTTTCCAACATCATCAGGTCTGTGTGACTCATTCCGTCTTTTCCACACAGTCGGTTAATGCATATCACCTGATCGATTTTGAGGACATCGCCCCATTTATATACAATGGTGTTCATTATCATGATAATAGGTCAAGGTGCAGTACAGTCTTAGCCAATGACTCCGAATCGTATGCAGTGGTGCGATATTCAAGAGACATTCACCTCGCGTCGAGTGGCGTGCACTGTACGGAGGGACTCTTCCAACTTAAAACTGTAAATATTGTTGAGACAATAATGTCAGTTTTATGTTATCGAAAGCATTGAGATAACTAGAAACATAAAGATATATTATTTGACAAGAAAATAAACATGATAAAGAGCGTTTATGGTTCAGCTGTTCATGAGCGACGAATATTAAAGAGCATTCCTATATAATATTTTCTGTCTTTTCCTTATCCTTATAATATGTGTGTCCCTATGTCGCCTACATGAATATTATTAATGAATTTGGTCGTGATTGCTTTTCACGTTTTATTGTCCCCGAAGGTATGCGTACCTAGCTTTAAAGATGGATTATCTCTTTAAATAACAAATTTTAAATAGTTGCGTCGGTATAAAATAATAGATATGAAACTGAAGACCCCTGTCCGGAAAAGCTTCTATCAATTAATATTTATTTTATTTCGAATATTAAATCAGGACCGTTTATGTTACTATTTTTAGAACAGACCATTCGGATGATACCATATTGCGATATAGAGCACTGGGCTGTTTCTATTGCTACGCACCGAAAGTCAAATGTCCCAGATTGTTTTTTTGTATTGTTTTGTTCCACAGATATAAGCGACAATGAGTATAATTAACGTTTATTTGTGACAAAATTGTACAATAAAATTTCTGGTCTCTGTTAACAGTAACCACTATTGTTCGTTAGCTGAACAAACGCACCTTTTTAGACCGGAAAATAGTCGAAATAAATTGAATATTAATCGATAGAAGCATTTCCGGACCGGAGTCTTCGATTCAAATCTAATATTGTATACCCCGGTAACTATATAATTCATGTTTACAAAGAGATAATCCACCTTTAAGCTAGATAAACATACCTGCCTAAAACGCATCCGTATGCGTAAGTCTCATCCGTTTTCGTCAATTACCATCATATGATTTTCAATTGACCAGGACACATACCTGCGACAATCGGATACGAATAACGCATAGGCCTACTACCAACACATTTATAGTATGCGTCATTCGGAAACGATTTCCGTATCCATTTAGTCAAGAATTTCCAATTTATGACGCAATATTTGGCATGCCTCTTCCTCCTCGACACGTTCAATATAATTTTTTTTTTTTTTAATTTGTTATTTTTTTTTTACAAATAATATATCCAAGTTGTCAACAACACCGGCATTATGAAGCTAGCGACACATATACTTGCCTGAATATCGTATCGTTTTCGTGTGTAAATTTGCATACGTTTTACGCATACGTATACACGCGCGCATACGATAATACGTAGATATGTGTATCTATAGCTTTTGTAACCATTTCCCGCCGAATTAGTCTCTCGATTTAATGTGCAGTCTTCGTGTAAAATGACTCCCAATTGCGACGCTTTCGCCCGGAGGCGCCAACGAATTTGTCAAAAGTGAGAATTGACTGCATGTAACAACATGAGGCGACAAACCACCATGTGGTTGTATGCAAATTCGTCTAGGTAACATATAACAATGAAAGAAATTGGCTACAGTTTCCCGTACTTATTATTATTAATGCTTTATTTCAGATAATTATGTCGATATTAATACACAAATACACAGTACAGTACATCATACATGCACATTAAGCATATATGCATTCACACAATATGGGAGGTTCCAAATAAATCAGTACATGTAATTAATCCTGCATCAATCTCTCTTGTACAGTAAAACATTCCAATTGTTATCCAATACGCATGCCCACTGCACGTATAATAGTGTTTTGGTGACAAGACGATCTCCCTTACTCTCTCTAGAAATCCATACACACAAGTTTACGTCAGCACATACTACAGGAAGACATTCTTCGGTCATTGACAAAAGTTTACAACTCGCAGTATAATTATATAAGCATTATTATAATAGAAGTATACGTTTATTAATATACTTTTTAGCATAATTTGACCAGAAATGAGCACAATATAATGGAGAAATATAGCACTGAGATAATATTTTTTCACATCCTTAGAACAATTTGCTCTGACACAGATGCTTCGATATTGCCTTTGAATGTCCACATCGTCGTGAGGTCGTCATTCAGCACGTGACCAAGATATGTAAATAATCTAACGAATGCGAATTCAACGTCAGTGAGACATTTTAGTTTTGCATAATATGTACACAAGGGATTGACAAAATGGTTTATGAACCATAATTATGAAGCCCCATGCATTGTCGTCGGTGTGGTAATAAATTAATCTATATAGTCAAATCTATAAAGTCACTGGGAATCAATTTTATATGGCATGATATATTGGACCAAATTATCGAATCCAATAAGAAATGCAGGCGGATCGCGAACAAACGAACATTATCGCGAAATATAATTTTTTGGAAGGTTGAAAGCATTTGTAAGATGGGAATATTCGCTCTGGTTCATCTTGATGTCGATCGTGTAAGCAAATGGCAACCAGCTTGGTCATACAAGGCTCTTTTGTTGAATAATATCTAAAGTTGACATATTGCTGGCACGACAATATATTCACCTACATATTTTTCCCCTGTGCATTTTGATATTGTTGTCATTAGCATCGACGAGGCGAGTAGAACAGAGTGGAAGCATTACGTCAGTCGGCTTCTAAAGGTCGTACCCCAGGAAAATCAAATTGTCCAGGAGACACACAAAAAAACTATTTATCTCTGGAACTATAATTGGTATCTGCAAATAACTTTGCCCAATGATACTTGATATCACAGTTGTAATATATATACACTTTCATACTCACTTATTAAGTTGATGAGAAAACATGATTTATACCACGATCGCCTATATCTTACTATATAAATAAAGCAATCTGTTTAAATTTTACATTTAATCAACACCCGTTGATTAAACGTGCCTACTGTTGATTAAACTTCGCAGAGTGGATTAAACTTTCTCCATACAATTTGAACGGAAAAGTATTTATCCATCGCAGGAACTACGATACGTTTGACCTTTCGTGACCCGGACAAGTGCACCGGTGTGAGTTATTTTTAGCGATGACATCTCGCGGAAACAATTGGACTTAATTGGTTCATTATACAAACAAAAACCGAAAATAAACGCTAAGGAAGACATTTTAATGTATGTTGTATCGCAATTGTTACAAATAACACAATTCAGTATGTTTTTCTCAATATATTTGTATCTCGAATAAATTAAAATGAACAAGGTACGGACATTGGAAAGTACGTTTCGGATATACAACAAATGTTCGTAAATGGATGGAACGTCTGCGCCGTTTAAACTATAATTTGTTCACTTAAAAGAGGTCTGTGTTGTTTACTTACTTTCCAGTGTTCTGATATCAATGCGCGGCAAGGTAAAGGTTTAATCCACACCTGTGGTATCGAAAAATGGGTGCCGTTGCAGAGCGTAAACGGATCATGTTTTCGTCGTTTGAAAATAGTTTGATGGCAATTTAAATTGGAAATAACGATTTTTCACATTGTAAAGATCGTAGCATAAACAAACTATACGCATAGTGTTTCTGAATAACAAATTTAATCCACTCGTGGGATTGGCGATTTACACCACTCGCTGAAACTCGTGGTGTACGCTGAAACTCGTGGTGTAAATCGCCAATCCCACTCGTGGATTAAATTTGTTATTCAGAAACGCTATGCGTATATTCTATATTTCATGGTGCTATACGACACTTTAGAAGGAAAAATAGAAATACTGTCCATTCGACATTTTAATTTTGACGATTTCCGAGGCTTCGTTATTCTCTGCCACCCAAGATGAGGAGGATAAGCCCTACGGACATTCATCTTCAAAACAATCCAATCAGAATTATCCTATCAGGGACGATTTCGAAAATAAACATTACGACATTTAAGAATTAACGAAAAATGTAACCCAAAATATCTAAAAATGGCATTCATACTTGCAATATTGACAAGTTTTCTGAGGAACTTATGTAATCGAACCCGCAAATTTTGAAAATGCAATAAAAAGTTTCTCCAAAATGGCAGGTACGACTTTTTAGAAGCTCACTGACAATAATTATGTTATCTCGAGCGTGTTCATTTCTCCGCTGGAAACCCGTTCTACTATTACTTATATTATATTATTGGAATTACGTGTTAACAATGTGAATCGGCAAGCGGTCGATTTACAGTATTCCAAAGTACATGTCTGTTATTGTACAAGTATACTCATCATCAGTGGTGCATTTCAACTACGTACTGTGTGTTAAACTAATAACATATATCTATTAGCCACTCAATATAACATTCCATAAAAAGTATAGTCCAGTGTATTTGTTTGAACATATTTATTGTGACCCACAAATACATGGAATAATTTACAAACAGAATATATGGATGATGTTGTGGGTGCATAGGGGATCGGAGCACAAGTTACGAAACTTAGTGAAGCTCCTCTCCCCTGGCGTTCAGCTGCTGATGAATTAAAGTCGATGGTTTTGCAGGAATGAAAGTTTTGTTGTTATTTGTGTGGGAGACGGTGTCCCATGTGATCGGCTATGTATACATAGGGGAACCGGCTCCCAATCAAAAACATGTAGGTTGTAGTTGTGGCTATGGCAGTGGCAGTGGCAGTGGGCGGAGTCAATGGAATAATGATTACTGAAATCGGTCTGTGGAAATGATGAATGATTGTACTGTCTCGAATAATCGCCTTTTCAAGGTGTCGCTAATTTCGGGTATGCCAAAGAGAATATCTTTAACACTGGTGATGACCACTTTATCCTCACCTAGTCGTGTCCACACACGGTTCCTTGCTTCTGTGTAGAAAGGACATTCGAAGAAAAAATGGCTTGCGTCTTCACATTGGTTACCGCAGGAGCAACACGGGCTTGAGGATATGTAATTTTTAAATTTATCGAAGTTGAGATCACTGCAGTTGTTTCGGAGCCTACATTGCAAAATATTTGATGTTCTCCGCCCGACATTGTAGTAAGAAGGGGGTCTTATGTATGTCTCTTCAATGCGTAAATTATTTAACATATTAGCAAGTATTTCGTCCTTAGTTGGTTCTGATGTGGGGTCTGTGAGTTTTTTTGCATCAGTTGTTATTTTGCACGATACATTCCATTCAGCAATCATAGTTGGGAGGAATCTTGATTTAAAGTGAGTTGTGTTCGTGGAATAGTTGACGTATCGTAACGGATTTCTAATTGGGTATCTACATGATTCCTCAACGGTAAGAGGCAAATGTTTCGTTATGTAGGGAGGGGTCTTATTGTCCAATATTTTATGCCACATGCGCGTTTTATGTAATTTACGTCTTTCGTTGAGGGGAGGCCATCCAAGTTCACCCAGTACTCTCGCTTCTGAGGCAGATCGGGTCAGGCCAGTTATTATTCTACCACCGTCGATATATAGACGGTCGAGCTTTTGGGGTAGGCAGTCAGGGGCGTTATCCCAAATTATGTCACCATATTCCATTATTGGGAGTATATATGTTTTGAACATTATCTCGATCGTCTGTCGGTTTACTTGGAATTTAATCTTCCTGAGTTGTGACTATCTGCTGGCAACTCTTTTGCAAATAGTATTTATTTGGGTGTCCCAATGTAGATTTGATTGGATAGAAACGCCAAGATGGTCTTTCAAGGTCATCATAGAGTTCGCGAGCACAATCATCGGGTGATGTTTGGGCAGTAAAGAAGCAAGTATCATCCGCGTACATTCGAGTGAGTGATTGGATCGTTGTTGCGAGGTCGTTAATGTAAGTCAAAAATAGAAAGGGTCCGAGGATATATCCTTGTGGAACACCTGCCGATATCGTCTGTTAATCAGAGAATGTAATTCCTATTTGAACGCGCTGTGATCTATTAGAGAGATAACTGTGTATATATCCATTTGTGTATATGCTCGGTTACTCCGTTTTGCTCCAACTTGAATAACAACCCCCTGTGCCAGACTCTCTCAAATGCTTTGGAAATATCCCAGAAAATTGCAGACGTATTTAACTTCTCATCGAGTGCCTGGCACAGGGTGTGGTATATCTCAAGTAGCTGAAAAGTGGTGCTGTGGCCTGATAAAATCCTGATTGGTATTGGAATAGTATATTGTTCTTACTGAAATAAGCGGATACATATTTCAGTATTATTTTCTCCAGGAGCTTGCTGACGCATGGAAGTAGAGATATTGGGCGATAGTTTTTGCAGTTGGATCTGTCGTTTTTCTTATAAATAGGAATGACATTTGCTTGTTTCCATTTATTAGGAAATGCGCACGATTCAAGAGATTTCTTAAATAGAATTCTGAGAGGGATGGCAATAACTGGGCTTGTTTTCTGCAGCATTCTAACTGTGATGCCGTCATGGCCTGACGCTTTGTTTGGTTTCATACTCGCAATTGCCGAAGTGATGTCGTCAAGACTGAAGTCAATTTCAGTTATCGTATCATTACATTTGTGTGTGAACACCGGTAGATTGCAAGAGGAATCGTCGAGGAATGAGTTAGCAATGAAGGCATTATTAAGCATCGATGCTTTGGTTTGATCGTCAGTTTCAAGATTGCCATCATAATCGATGAGAGGGGGGATAGCGTCTTTTATGTTTGTTTTGCATAATTGCGTTGATGCTATGCCAAACATATTTTGGGGAAGGTTGGTCTTTGACAGTATTCTGGAGATGTTCCTCGTATTGGGCCCTTGCGTACTTTTTCATATTGTTGACCGCGTTTCGAACTTTTTTGATTTTATCGCAATCTTACGTAGCTGTCTCTTCTTCGAATCATCGATCGTAATTCTGATGTGAACCAATGTTTGTTTTTGGGCCTGATATGGGCAGCCATTCGGTCGGAAATTACATGAAATAAAAGTTAATGGTGGTTTGTAAAAACAATAGTCTCCATTTTTAAACCAATGGTCGTTCTTTGATTCTATAAGAGACAATTCCGTTTCAATAGATATAGATTCAAACCAAATAGTCTCCATTTTCAAACCAATGGTCGTTCTTGGATTCTATAAGAGACAATTCCGTTTCAATAGATATAGATTCAAACCAAATAGTCTCCATTTTCAAACCAATGGTCGTTCTTGGATTCTATAAGAGACAATTCCGTTTCAATAGATATAGATTCAAACCAAATAATCTCTATTTTCAAACCAATAATCGTTCTTGGATTCAATAAGAGACAGTTCCGTTTTAATAGATAAAGATTCATAATCAATGTTGACCGATGCAAAATTAATGTTCTATTTTAATTTAATAGCGTTCACTGTTCAACTAATATCTAATAACACACAATTAGTCAGATTCGCGCATATTCAATAAACGTACATTCTGTTTCAATGGCCATATTTTCTTAATCAATAAAGATATTTCAATATCCAATAGTCTCCATTTTCAAACTAATAGTCGTTCTTGGATTCAATAAGAGACAATTCCGTTTTAATAGATATATTTTCTTAATCAATAGAATCTATTTCAAAACCAATAGCCGTTCCTGGATTCAATAAGAGACAAATCTACTATTTCCGGTCAAACCAATGAATAATAATTGAAGATTATTAACATCCGTTTACAAATCAATGATCATTTCTCGAATTAATAACTTCCGTTTACAAACCAATGATCCATTCTTAAACCAATGAACGCTAGGGTCGCCACCAATCTCAAATTAACGCTAGGAGCGCCACCATGAATCTTGTTGGAGTCACCAAACTGCAAATTCCGTGACGTCAACATGGGATACCCCCCTGCCAAAAAAAAAATGCATGTTCTCGAACATTTTCGCGTCAGAAAGTGACCCTGAACATGAAAACTGCGATGATATACGGACTGTGGACTATATCCTGTACCTGTAGCAGATACCGAAGATCCAATTGAGAGCTTGTTTTTAATATTGTAATTATTATTGACCCAGAAGATCTGAATTAAGCAACCGAATTTGAGGACTGTACTAGTATGATGTTCATCACTTGATGTATCACTCATTCACTGTCAGTATCTGAAATCACTGTCAGCATTACTGTGATTATCACTGTTCCCAACTGACCTACATGTACCAGCTCAGAAACCAGATCATACAAAGCGTCACTCAATCACCATATCTTGGAGTCATGCTCTCAAACGATATGAAATGGTTGCCACAGATAGACAAGATCACGAAGAAGGCTAACAGCACGCTCGGATTCATCAGAAGAAACCTTAGGAAGGCACAATTCAAGAGTAAATGTGTAGCGTATGAGACACTCGTAAGATCGTCGCTGGAATACGCAGCCGTCATGTGGGATCCCCACCAGCAACAGAACATCGACGCCCTGGAGAGAATACAGAGAGGAGCTGTACGGCTCATGACCGGCAATTACCAATCGAAGGACATGGCCAAACTGATGAATGACTGCGAGATAAGACCACTCGAAGAAAGAAGAAAAGACCAGAGGCTGGAGCCCTTTCACAAGATGGATAAGGGACAGGTGTCGGCTGTAAACACTCAGTGCTTAATTAAACCAAAAAAGGTGGGCAGAAAAATCCGAGCCATGAAATTTGCAGATTTCAGTGCCACAAATATAGTCTCAAAACAGGAATGTAATAATCACTGTCCTACCGGTAAGAGCCACTGGTGACAAACTCTGCTGAATACTCAAATTCATTCTTCCCACGGACAATTATTCAGTGGAACACTCTAAACGAGATGGACGCATGCGAAATTCAAAATAGAACAGCAGCGGACAACTCAACAGTCCCACAAAGAACATAATTCTCTCTCTCCCGGCGTTCTACACATCCGCGAGGATCATACGCCGTACACCATCCAGATCCAGATGCAGGGATTGTCTGTCAAAATCCGGTGTTCGACAAGTACTAACAACAGCAGTATGAATATGATTATGTCAACAATAACAACAACAACAACATCTCTAACACCGTAAGACAATCGTTCGATCTACTGTGTAGTGCGTACTAGCACTGTACATTGCGACGACTTCTTCTGAAAACAACCATTGAGTGGAACCGCTTCAAACAGTCAGATGTTGATTCAGGCGACCGGTAATATTGAATGTCTGAAGGATTTATTAAATATGGATTCTATTTTCTAGACGTTTCATACGAGCGTCGTGGAATCGGATTCTGAACATTGCTGGAGTATTGATCAAGTAAACCTGACAGTGCGAAGAGCACTTCAGAACTCAATCATAAGCCAACTAGAACAGAGGTCATGTCAACTTACAGGTTGCATTATACATGCATATATTGTGACCACATAAATGATATATACAACTGCAGTGACTTCTTCATTATTTCAGTATTTGATACCATAACCATGGTCGTTCCATAGTAATCCATACCATAATTTTTGGTTTTACATAACGGTAGGGTACCGGATTGTTTGGTTACTTTTTTTTATTTCGTACTTTGTAGAAAATCATTTATTTGTTTCCATATGGTGTGACATACATGTAGTAACATGGTACGAAATGACCAATTGATTTCCTACATGGTACGAAACGACCAAACGATAAGGTATGAAACTACCAAAAATATGGTACGAAACTACCAAAAATATGGTACGAAATGACTTAAGATGATACAAAACATCCTGTACCCATTTATATCTCCTCGGCAAGGGGAACAACGAGACAGTGACCCTGTAGACTAGCAGCGCCAACATCGTTGGTTTGATATTAGGCCCTATATCACCCTGAGGTAACCTCATATCACAATCAGCCTGACGACGAAGGCTGATATGATGCTACTGAGGACTGAAATCAGGCCTATAATATCAAACTAACCAAGTAATAACCTACATGTATCTATTAATTACGGTAGTTCGCCTCTTAGTAACAATGTAATATTGACAACTTTTTCTAATGAGTGACATCACAAAAAAATGGTATCTATGCCTATTCTAATAGTGAAATAGAATTACACCATGTCAAAGCCATACCGTGTATTACTCAGATCGTGATGTCATAAAATCATACATGTATTACTCTTAATTAGTGATGTCGTAAAATGATATTACTCGATTTAGGGCAAATTGAAGTGATATTCAGCTAAGTACAAATGGAGTTTGATAACAAGCCATATCGTGCAAAAATGTCATATCTAATTAATAATTTTCGAACAAATTTTGGACCGATATACATTTACCCTGTAGCCATCTGTAGGAAACTTCCTTCCAAGGGGGTGCTGTCGGAACATACATGTATCAAGGTGGACCCCCTCCCCAATGGGAGACTCGTATACATGCCCATTGGAAATAAATGATAATGTGCAATGGATGAATATAGGTTGCTGGCATTTCATACCATGGAAGTTTGACATGGATGTTTCGCACCAGGGTTCTGGACATTTCATACCAGTTCCTGTATCATTTCGACAATTCGTACCTTTGAGTATACCGGTATTATTTAAAAAGGTACTCAGTCCGATTCGATGGTTCACATATCATCATATTTCAACAACAACAACACCATTTTTTTAAATGTTACTTCGTTTACCAGAATCGATTAATGCCCCAAAAATAATGCTAACCAGTCAAATATAGTATACAATTGCCCAAAACCTGTTATTTATCTATATTTTGTTCAATGAAATTTTGCGGGTTTGTCAAATATCTGACACAACAAAAGCCACTTGCTTTTTGAGTTATCCATCTTCATCCGTCCTCTTTCGACTTTTTATTGGGCCACCAAAAATTATCGATGGTAAAAAATAATAGATTTCAAAAATCAATATCTGATCATTCTCAGCTTTGATGGGTGGGTTCCTCAACTCAAATCACATATGTTTTACCCGAAGCCAAGGAAATAGTAATATTCAAGCGTTAATTCGGATTATGCATCTTTAACTTTGTCGCGACAATTTCGATTGGTTCATTTTGTTTCGAAAAAAGAAAGAAAGAAATATGTTAACATGTAAATGTTGGGTTGTCATAATCACGAACGTTAAATCATGATCATGTTCACTCTCATTAAGTTAACACGATTAATATAATTTTTCACATGTACGAATGACCATTCATCATTTTTGGGAATCAATGAAACATACCAATATATGGTGTGAAATGACCAAAAACATGGTACGAAACAATTAAATGTGTCATTCAAATCAAGGGTACAAACTGGCCATAGTAGGAAAAGTCGTTTGAGCCATCCAACAGACCTGGGTGAATCGTTTGGGCGATCGGTTTTCCACAGTAAGGATGCATCTTGGAAGAGGGGAGTCAACCTAATTAACTGTTATCTATAACCAATACTTAAAAACAATAACAATTTATTCTGATTTCTTTTGAAACACACAGAATAATTATTTACTGAGAATATTCAATATAAACATATACAAATTCTCAAACAAAGGGAATTTCAATGTTCAAGATATTTAGAGTCCCCTCTTACTTATGGGAGGCCCTTTTCACATTTATTATTTATTTGCGCTCAAGCACAAATATTAAGCTTAAACATAAATCATTTGGGCTTAAGCGAATGTCATTTGCGCTTGAGCACAAATATGTGTCTATCAATTTGTTTTCGCTTAAGTGAAAATCATTTGCGCTTAAGTGTAAATGCTTTGCGCTTAAGCGCAAATACCTAACACTCTTTTACTTCCCTCTGATTGTGAATGATGGAGTCCATCTCATAGTATATTATTATGGGCCCATAGTAGTAGCCCATACAGACTCGAAAGTTGAAATGTCAAAAGCATCTCTGTCTCTGGTGTCCCAAAAATTGGTGCCTCATTCCCAAAGCTCTAGTATATTTTATTAAAGGGACATCTCCTGCACAAATATATACCATTTCCATGGTCATAGAAGGGGAATTAGGGGTTACTGGTGGCTTGCTTCCCTCGTGGTGTACATGTACTTATTGAATAGAAATAGGGGGAAAACATATTTTCATATTATCAGCATCCTTGTCCCTAAGAATTTTTGCCTCCATCCCAGAGATCTATTACATTTTTATAAAAGAGACATATCCTGTACAGATATATACCATTTCCATGGTCATAAAAGGTACTGGTATCTAGGGATCACTGAGGATTGCTTCCCTTGTATGATGGGCCTACAGGTATATAGACTTGAGTGCAAGCCTGCAAATAGCGTGTCTGTCATTTGTAGAATGAGGTCCCCAGAGGGCGAATTTAGTGACGCTACACCGCATAGTGGGCTAGCATCACTAAATTTACCCTCTGGGGGCCTCATTCTGCTTAGGGCCCTCAACTGCTATGGCAGTCCTAGGATAAGATTGAAGTTCCCCAGTTGAAGTTGGTGATGTTCACCCATTTGGAGCCTCGATTATGGATTTTATCTTCTGCAAATTAGGGGATATAGAAACTTCCCAGATGGGAAAACGTAACTAAAAACAATGTTAATTTGATACCATAGTTACTTCCCAGAAAATGAGGCCTAAGCAGAATGAGGTCCCCATAGGGTGAATTTAGTTATGCTAGCCCGCTATGCATGGTAGCATCACTAAATTCACCCTCTGTGGACCTCATTCTGCAAATGACAGACACGATATTTGCAGGCTTAAGCGCAAATGATTTGTGATTAAACGTCAAATATTTGCACTTAAGCGCAAAAATTCATAAGTAATTGTATGTCATAATTTGCTAAGTTCTGTCCAATTCTTGTTAAAATATGACTAGATTCATAACGGTGATATTTGGTTAAATTTCATACCGAGTTATGTATAATCGAATTATTGAGGGATCGCGGGAGGGATTGGATCATACGAATGATATATATTCATTGCTCCAATTATCTCTTAACATGAGCAATACAAAATGAAGTCACATTTCCGAACCAGTTCCATACAGCAGAACCTGATCTAGAAGATATTAGCGAAAAAACGTCAAATTCCCTCTTTCAGCTGTCATTTTAATGACCATCTTGGGCGGGGAGTTCCAATTTTACCCTTAAAATGTGGCATTATATCTCTCAGAGTCATACGAACTGAATATGCCTAATTTTAAATCGTATATTTCATGGTGAGATTAATTGCGACATTTATTAAATAATATAATCACGAAACGCTCTATAAATTTGGAAAACTCCTTAAAAAGAGGGGTTAAAGTGAAATTTCAGCGTGGCTCCATATCTAATATTAAAGAAGATGTACATATGTGCAAAGTTTCATGCTTTTGTAACAATTTGAACAACTTCCTTGAAAATTTGACTTAATCTACTCCACTATATGTCCTATATATTATAGTGAATATTTATCGTCGTTTGATTTGCACCGAGTGAACTCATATTCCAAATCGTCACATCGACATGACATTGGGAACTCCCATGTTTATTTCTATATTTCTGACGTCACGGATTTTGCGAACAAAATTGGTGGCCAGCGCCCCTAGCGTTAATTTACGAATTGCTTATAGGTTTGTGTTTTAATCATTAATTTCAAATGAGCTCATTGGTTTGACCTGAAATAGTTGATTCCGCTATTAGATATTAGTTTGATAACGATAATCATTGATCGTGGGAAATAGTATATTGGTTTAAAATATGTCTATTGATTATTAGTTTTACAATAAGGTCTATTAATTTTACAATAAGTTATTAGTTTTACAATAAGTTAATGACGGTTTTAGATATAGGTTTTACTATAAGTTATTAGTTTTACAATAAGGTCTATTAATTTTACAATAGGTTATTAGTTTTACAATAAGTTAATTACGGTTTTATTTATTAGTTTTACAATGAGTTATTAGTTTTACAATAAGGTCTATTAGTTTGATAACGATAATCACTGATCGTGAGAAATCGTCTATTGGTTTGAAATATGGCTATTGAAACGGAATGTACGTTTACTGAATATGAGCAAAACTGTATTAATTGTTCGTTATTAGATATTAGTTGAACAATGAATACTATTAAATTAAAATAGAACATTAATTTTGCATCGGTCAACGTTGATTGTGATTCTATATCTGTTAACACGTAATTGTCTCTTATTGAATCAAAGAACGACCATTGGTTTGAAAATGGAGACTATTGTTTTGAAATAGATTGTAGTTGTTTTTACAAACCACCATTTACTTTTATTTCGTGTAATTTCCGACCGAATGGCTGCCCATAGCCTGATCAATATTTTAGATTGAGGAACAGTTTGATCCATAATTTCAAGGAATTTCGAAGTAAAAATTTCAGTCGCTGTGTCAATACCAGGAGCTATTTCAATTGAGCGTAACCATTCTGGGTCGCGGATGAGTTCCATTGCTTGTTCATAATTGCATTTTTCGTAGTTTCTGACCAATCGAGAATATGGACCATTACTGCTATACTCTTATTTCAAATATGCTATTACCGCATAGTGATCTGAGATAGATCTGCCGAAGTCAATCACTTCTGATTCACATGATGTGACAGTGCTGTTCACTATGATGGGGTCAAAAAGTGTCGATGTTGTCGATGTAACTCTGGTTGGAGTTTTAATGATGTCCCGAAGGCTATAGTAGGAGATTATTTCATTGATTTTTGAGGATGGGTCCAAGGCATTTGAATTAAAGTAGCCAGTTACAACCATGGGTATATTAAGATCTAGTGCATCCGCTATAGACTGATCAAGTAGTTCCCATTATCGCTAAGTCCAGTGTATAATGTTAGTGCATGTCATTTGTCGTTGATATCAGTATGGACAGAACGTGCAGGAAATGGAGTTGAATACATTGTACTGTCAGAACGATTCTCGTGAACCCAGTGGACTTGGATCAGTCTTACTACAAAACTTCTTACTTATCACAATACCTAATAAAACAAAATTATATGCATGTATGGGAGTTACCCAATGTATCATTTTCTTTGTTGCACTAACTGAAATAACTTCTCTTCTTTTTTTGCCGCATTATACTTTGTTTAGTGAGGCACCGCCCGACCTGGCCACAACTCCCACCACACATCAGACCATTAACCCAGTACTTATCACGGCCCCTCAGTAATCAGTAATCAAGATCTCACTGAATCATTTACATATTATGATGTCTAAATGACATCGCAGATTATTACTCTGCATACAACGTCCCACCCTTGTCCAACCCACTCCAATAGTATACACATTATAAATACACCAACTATAATATCCGCGTTGTCGATTCGGTCGGTGCCTCTCTAACCCCTCTTTGTTTATCTGGGAACGGGACAAATCTAAGTGTCGGCACTTGTGGCCCAATCCCAATTGTTGTATGTATATATACATGTATATATGGCAATAAAATATGTTTAAACTAATGAAGTTTGAATTCTGCTTCCAATGCAGCGTTGAGAAAAAAGAAACTACGTGGTAGTAACCGTCAGACAAAAACGGTCAATTCAGTTAGTTTATTCTCTTAAAACTCATGGTTTAAACATAGTTATTACCAATAAGTATATAACAATACAAATTGGGATTGGAGGACAAGTGCGATCGACTTATGCATAACCCCCTCTCCCAATTGCCGCTAAAACACTGATATATAAATAATTTGGGTTGTCAACACAATAGGTATAACATATTTACAGGTGTATACATATATCATTGTATATTATTTGAAGTATAGTTTGTAGTCTGGTCTCACCACCTCACCAATTCTACATAATTTCAATAAGATTATCAAAGTGTAGGTGGAATTTAAAAACAATAGCGGAAAGCGTTTTCTACAGAATGTCCACACCTACATGTTGCAGAGATTGCTGTATAATTTTGAAGTTTATCTGCTTGTAAATTACTACATTCACATCTTAGTTCGCAATGGAGGACGTTTAATAACCGATTACCATATGGAAAATATGTTGGTGGTTTTAATGGCTTAGTTACTAGTGCTTTCTTGAACATATCGAGTTGAATATTTCTTTCTTTTTTTTCATCCAATTTGTTCCAGTCCATGACGCATATGGGGAAGAAAGTTTTATCTGTTATTTTGCTATTTGAAATGGGACGATTTAAATTTGATGCATTTCTCAGTTCGTAATCACATTTATCCTTAACGTTTGATGCAAGAAGCTGATTTAAGTAGGCGGGGGATTTGCCGTTTGCAATGTTGTAAAATATACCCATTCGTTTAACATATATACCGCCTACTTTCCATCTTCTCCCATCCGAGTTCAGTGAGCAACCGATCATGAGGGACAGATTTTGTACAGCCTGTAACTATACGCGCAGCTTCGATCTGTATATCATTTAGTCTTTTTAATAGATAGTCAGGTGCTCCAAACCACACACAACTAGCATACTCCATTAATGGACGGACGTGAGACAAATATAATATTTCGAGAGTCTGACGGTTGAGAAGATATTTCAGTTTAAAGTCACACAAAGCAGAATTTTTTGTTCGAACCAATTTCGAACCAAAGTATTTCATCATCAAAGTCGAGTTGAGGGATATGATTAAATACGAGACCGTCAGCAAAGTAAATTGCTAAGCCACCTCCTCGTTCGTTTCTATCCAATCTGACTGGCCTTTGATAATTAGGAAGCAATATTTTTTCGCTTGGAAAACCAACATTTAGATGGGTTTCTGTAAAACAAACAATATCATATTCATCAACATGCTCAGTTAGTTTCGACAATTTGTATTTTAGACTTCCGGCGTTATAATGGAAAATTTATAATGTCTCCTTCTCACGCGGACCTGGATTTTTATGCATGTCATTGCTCAAAATAATCAAAAGCAAACTTATTAGAATTGCACGAACTAGTAATTTTTGCATTTGTCCGAATTTAGGAAATCTAATGTTTGAAGTATTATGTATAGCACGCCGAGTTTTGGAGAATTTATCCACATTGCACATACCGGTACGTAAGTTGAAAAGCCCTATCAGAATCAGAATTTAATTAATCTCAAATCGTCGTACATGTTGACATAACAGAGATATATATAGATGTGGACATGCATAATCATATTCATATTGATATTGCACATGCGTGCGTATATACTCATTAAGGTTTATACAAATTATGTTAAACTTATCAATAGCGCGGAAAGTCGAGTGCGACTATGTGGGGGGGGGGGGGGGTAGATCAAATCGCACGTACCTACAAGTACGAGTATAGCAATGGAAATAAATAAAGTTCCGAGTCATATATACTCGACACTGTATAAACATATATATAGATGGGGTTGGAGTTGTGCCTCAGGGAGGTTCCATTATCAGCTGGACTTCGTATATAAATTTCGCCAGATTCGTTATTGTTCTTTTATTATTTGATGTGAAAAGGGCGTTCAGTTTGCAGATGTTCGGCCGAAATTTCAACTTTTCACGTGCCGAGGTTTTGCGCTAATATATTTCAGTTCGGTGCTCACAAATCGATTCGATATAGCGCGAATAATAAATTGCCAGTCATATAATTTGCACGGTTAGAATCTGTGGCGCTTCCTCTTTCCAATGATGTATCACACGCCTGTGTACGTTTAAAGTTTCTATCTTAATTATCGGGAAGAACGCAGGACCATGCTTCGCTCATCGAAAAACATTCCGTAAATATATTACGCCGTCAACAGATCGTGACGTGATCGCGTTTAACTCTTAAGCAGCCGATGTCGCGTTAACTCATCACCGGCCGAGGTATCCGCAAATGACATTGGGCAATATATATATCTCGGAAACGGGTGGAGCTATCGACTTGAAATTTGGTATGTGAATGTATCTTGCCCCGGATACGAATTTTATCGGGTCGCCGAGCCCGTGCGACGCCAGCTTCGCGCATGCGCAGACCAGATCTCGGAAACGGGTGAAGCTATCGACTTGAAATTTGGTTTTTGAATAGCCCGGACGAAGTCGGGTCACCTTCTAGTGTTTATATAAATAGGAGAATGTTGCATGTCGACTAAATTGGGTTGGCCTTTTGACTGCCGCTACGAGTTGACTTGTAGTAAACGGTTCCATGGGGACTGCTATTATTAGTTAACTCGTAGTGATGTCCATACCACATAAATAATAACACAAACCACAAGGAATGTTGGTGTATGCGCCAAAACATGGGCACCGATCCTATTGATTGATTTTATATGTATAAACACAATGGTTTGAGATACGATTCCCACAGTCCGAAAATGGGGTGGGGTCCAGTTACAAATCTTGGTAATATACTCCAATTCACCAGGACCTCTTCTGTACGTCCCTGAACCATGATATACATCATGATATACATGTGCAAATAGACCATTCCCGGACAAATATTGAGGGCTTTGGTTGCATAAATGCAGTAATCAGTTTGTTCTGGAATGTTCAGATTTCATTTGAAGCTATAGGCCTAAAACTGATCATACACGTACCCATGGTTTGGAGGTGGGTGCAAGCCACTGGCAGGTCCACTATATACATATGCTTTTAGTCGGGGAGCCAATAAGGTCCACCTGCACCCCCCGATGATTACAAATAACCTTATTTTTATTGTTCCCTATGGTATCCAGATAAAGAATCCGGAATTCACCGAAAAATAAAGGTGGCCCTACTAGGTGCTAGAGCCATTTGAATCCAAGATGGCCGCCATTTCCTCTAATTCCGACCAGCTGTATTTAATCGTTGTAATAGATCGGTTGTTAGCAAAAGACACAGACAAAATATATGCCATTTGTTGGTATGATGTCCTTCTTCAAAATGACGGCAAACAATTTCGAAAAAAATTCAAAATGGCCGCCGAAAAATGACGTCATCTGCACGAAAATAGGAAATTTAATTAATATTTCACCATATCTTCCATTTTTCTTCACATTAATCATTAGTAAATGGCAATGTTTTTGAGACAGTCATCAAGCGTGATATTATAGCGTCATTTTAAGACATTTGCAATTGACGAGGGTTCCGTAATAGATACAGAAAGAGGATTTGAAAAAGAGGGGTAAAATTTTCGATTTTTTGCAAGACGATTTTGATAGTCATTTTATCGACAAACCACACAGGCTGTTAATAGAATGTCAACAACTATGTGCTTTATTTTATTGGACGGATGTTTTACTTCAATGGGAATGAAATTGGTGTAGAAAATTTCCAAAATGGCCGCCGAAAATATGAAAAATGGTAAATATTGCCCCAGGGTGTCCTGCAATGGCTTACAAGTTGTGGTTAATATATAAAATTGGCTAATCTGTATTATATACATTGCATACTAACATGTCTGATGCACCATGGATCATTGTTTCTATTGTCACCACTGACATCACCAGAAATATTGGATTTTTCTCTCACAAACTTGACATAAATTTCGGCAAAAATTCACTTTTCAGGGTTGGACAATTGTTTTAAGTAAAATGCAACTATCATTGGTATCAAAGGTATTTATTGTATTGGTCTATCTTAAATGTGTCACACTACGGTGTTTATAGACCAAATTGCTCAAGATGGCTTCCAAAATGGCAACCAAATTTGTAAAAAGTTAATTTTTTACATATATCCCGAACATTATTCTCTGCGTTATCCGACAAGGTAGTAAATTGTGACTCACTTGGTTATTGTACGTGTTAGTTAATTAACTGACAACTACGTTCTATTATGTTTGTCCCAGTTCCGTATGGGGCATGACAAATTCATTTTAAAGTTGCAGTATGGAATTTTGCGGAGATCCTCTTTTGTGTTTCTTGCCATATTATTGAAAGGAAATGGGCAGAACTTTGAAACGGAACTGAGATGAACCATAATATGTGGCTATTCTGGTCCATTATGATAAAACATATCAACTGGATACACGGTGGATGCCAAGATGGTAGCCAGGGAGTTACTATATGGTCATAGATGAGGTGAATAGGTATACAGGGAGTTATTGTATGGTCAACTGTGAGATGAGTACATGTATGTATACAATTAGTGACTGTATGATCATAAATGTAATGAATAGCTATACAGGGAGTGACTAAATGGTCATGTGTCAGGTGTATGAGTATACCCGGTGTTCCTGCTTGGTGACGTGTAGGTCATGTGTAGGTTATACGGGTATACACATGTGTTGCTATATGGTCATGGGCGAGGGGTATGTGTATATAGCGAGCGGCTATATGGCCATGGATGATGTGCATATGCATACATGGAGTGAATATACTGACATGGCTGGGGAGTATTAGTATATCTTGAGTGGCTATTCTGCTATGGTGTGACAAATAGGGATACGGGGAGTGACATGGCCAAGGGTGAGGTGAATATATATACAATGATTGACCATGATCATGTACGAATGTTTTGAATAGGTACACACGGTGTGACTATATGGCCATAGGTCAGATGAAGGAGTATACCAGGTGCCATGGGTGAGGGTATGTGTATGAAGCGAGTGGCTATATGACCATTGGTGAGGTGGATATGTATACCCGGGGTGACTCTATGGTCATTGTTGTGGTGTTGATGTATATATTGAATGTCTATTTGACCATGTGTGTGTGGAGAATAGGTATACATGGGATGACCGTATGGCCAATAGTGAGGTGAATGGGTATACAAGGAGTGACTCTATGGTTATGGGTCATGTTTAGGATTATACCCGGTGTGACTGCATTGTGACTCATGGCCGTATGGCCATCCATGGTCATGGGTCAGGTGTACGTTTATACAGTTGGTCACTATATTGTTATGTCTGTAGTGTTTATGTATATATGGAATGACTGTGTGGTAATGGGTGGCTATCGCTTTTCACGTTTAAAGTTCCCCCATGTACACAAACACTATCATGGTGGAGAACTCTTTGATATGACCTCTCTATTGATTAACATATCCTTGCGTTATTGTGGAAAGCGATAGCCACCCAAATTACACATGTACAACCCACCCATGACCTCATATGTACATAAACACCACACAAATGACAATATAGTCACCCACTCTATACACATACACCTGACCATACAGCCATATTTGGTTATACTGGTACATGCCACAAATGACGATACAGCCATGAGTCACCATGCATGAACACCAGGTATACTCCTACACCTGACCATATAGTCACTATGTGTATACATATTCACCACATTCACGATCATAAAGTCACTCATTGTATACCTATTCACCTCACCGTGAACCATACAGCCACTACATGTATATCTATTCGCCATACCCATGACCATAGAGTCAATCCAGATATACATATACACCTCATCAATGGTGAGCCCTTCCAAATATACCAATACCCGCACACACGACCACTCATAAGTTTAATACTTGCATATACACCTCGCACATGACAATTCAGCAACTCAATGTATACTTATACACGCCATCCATGATCATTCATCTACACCCTATACACCACCGATGATAATACATCCACAACATATATCAATATACGACCCACCCGTTACCAAAAGGGCACTCCCTATATAGCCACAGGTATGCATATAACTTCAATCTTGACCGTACAGGCATACCAGGTGCACATATACACATTACCCATAACCATAAAATCACTCCCTATTTATCTACGCACTCCATCCATGATCATACAGACAGCACAAATATACATATACACCCACATGTCACAATACAGCCACACACGGTACACATATACATCCCACCACGACATTACAGTCACTCCATATATACATAAACAACTCACAGATGACCATGTAGCTACTCTCGTTATATCTATACACCACAGCAATGCCCATACGGTCACAACGGCCACACACAACAATACACCGTACAGTCACTACATGTATACCGATTCACCTCACACATGCCCATACAGCCACTCCTTATATTCCTATGCATCTCACCATGGACACCCCACTCATAACCATATAGTCACTCCTTGTATACATATTCACACCATTCATGCCCATACAGTACTAAAAATGCCTGAGGCTTCTGGAAACTGCTGCTAGCCCTACTTCAAGTGTGTGATCAAGCAGATACACATGGCTTGTTTACCCATGCATGCAAGTTCATTTCCCTGTCAATGGGTGTAAAAGTGTGTATATATAAATGAATTATCATGCTTTATACAATTTTTGTCGATCAAATTCGGGTCAAATGAAAGATGAAACGTGTTATAAAGCTCCTGCGAGATAACTCGTTGTCGGCACTTGGGATGACACTCACCAGTGGTAATCGCTGGTGCCAGCTACGAGTTATCTCGTAGGTAAATACATGTACATATGTTATTGACGTTTTATGCGACGTAGTCTGTACCAATTATCATATATAAATTAATTTACCATGTCTTATGCACGATATGCTTGTACATGTATAGCACTCCTCGTCATCTAAGCCACTGACAACGTAATTGTATTTACCTACGAGACAACTCATAGCTGATGAAACATTTATCTCGTAGTAGCCTTATAACATGTTTCAGCTTCATATAACCCGATATTGGTCGAATCATTACTCATACATACGTAAAATATCAACTAATATCTGCAAAACATCAAATTCCATGTTGGCATACGGAATGGAATTACCCATTGGTTTTCAGCAGTGAACGTGTTAAGCCCACCGATCTACTGTGCGACATTCGTGCTCCCCGAAATTCAAAACAACATTGTCGTATTAGATAATAATTGGTGACAAATCAGATGTAGTCTATCTACGACCCAAAGCGTCTGGCTTTGGTTCGTCATTATATGCCCCATGGGGTTCAATTTCCAAAAGACAAAAAGGTAGGTGGCAATTTTTGTTGCAAATTGTTTTTTTTTTTGTTGCAAATAAGTTTTTTTTATAGCAATTTGCTAATTGACAATCTGTACCACGAACCCTGATTAAAAGAAAATATGATTGTACATTGTAGTTACCACTGGTTGGTGTAAAAGACTCCGAGGGCAGGCGATATTTGCAAATAATTGTGTGACAATTTTATATTTGTTTTGTCACATTGTGTCATTAAAAATGTTTGTTTGTAATTAATGCACACATAACCCAGTGGGACTGTTGGTCAGTATGTCAGAACATGCTTATATTCTTTAATATCGACTAGAAGAAATACTGAAAAAAGTTAAGACCTGCCTGAAAAACATGTAATTATGTTTGAAAGTGGACCAAATCATAGACTTAATGATAGCATTCCTGGTGCCTCTGTAATGACATGATACAAATGTTGTCTTCAAGTTTTGTTAAAGACATATTGTGGACTTGTTAGTTAGTACTCAGGCACTATGCCAACTGTGGCAATGTAGCATTCTACTAACATCGCCGAAAATCTCAAAGAAATCGACCATACCACTCCATAGATATCATCCTCTGAACTATGCATAATTGTAAATATTTACATCTCGATTTGGACGGAACATTCGGCGATAAACTAACGCAAATGATTTTGCCATCGAGAGTCATTGCATTTAATCAAAATATAAAAATTATTGTGTGTATGCTGGAAATTTGAATTAATATTCGTAAAAAATAACTACTTTGAGTGCTATGAGCAAGATTATTCTCTATTTCTATTTTATTACCAAACCGGAGTGTTTCACATCACTTTAAATCAGCCAACCAAGTTGCAACACAGCTCAGTTACATGCACATGCTTAATATTAGTGTCCAACTTGGTGTCGCATATATATGGTTGTGTTCTTTATTCACTAATATGGATAATCATACTCAGAAATAATGCAGCTGATGTAAGCTCAGTACGCAACTAATTAATATAATTAAAAAAGATTTATTTCCTAATTAATCTTCGGCAAATTTGCTAATTGGAAAAAAATTGCATCACATGCTGTCTAAAATAGATATAATTTGCCCAGACTGCTTCATGTTCAGACAAGGGATCCAGACATTTTATCAAGAAATTGTGGTAAACAATAATAGTAGAACAACTTAAAGGTACTCAATCCGATAAAACTCCTCTCAATTACTATTTCAATGGCTTCGGGGGTCAAAAATATTTGATTCGAGTCGAGGAAGTCACCCATCAAAGCTCAGATTTGTTAGATATCGATTTTAGAAATCAATTATTTTTCATTATCGGGAATACTTTCTGGCCCAGAACTCAAGTCAAAATTGCGTTATTATTACCACTTGATTTTAGAGTAATCCATCCTTGTCTGTTTGAATATATTTTGGTGTACACATCCCGAGCAGATTACGGCAGTTGAAGGCAATTATTAGTACTCATCTCGAGTAAATAACAAATTTCAAAAATCAATATCTAATAACTCTGAGCTTTGTTTGATGGGTTCCTCGACTCGAATCAAATATGTTTTACCCCCAAAGCCAAAGAAATAGTAATATAGGACCCTCTGATCGGATTGTTGTTGTTGGAGTCTGTTGAGATGGGGACCCTCTGTTCGGATTGAGTACCTTTAATTTACAAACCTAGAAGCATATCACTTGAAAAAATACTGCTATCTGTTCTGTAATCAAGATGGTATTTTGAAATACATGCACTACCACAAAATAGAAGGACATAAGAACTTGAGTTTTTCTCTTTTCTATTTTCCTTTTCTTGGTTTTTAAGATGTTAATTGTTTATAATGGGCTTATATACTTATTCATGGAAAGAAAACTACTGTTGCAATTAGTTCCGAGTTTGGCATTTTCTTTTCATAAATGCACTGAACTGATTGGCTTGGTTAGATCAGTATAACTACATTTTTTTTTCACATCACATATTTCAACTTTTTAAAATTTTCGGGGTAATCGTATGGGCATGGTAGTTTTGTTAAATTTCAATCAAATAAACATTTATATTTTTCAATGAAAAAGCTTATGAGACTCCCATCTGGTATTTACATGTAAGCTTATGTGATGTCAAAGTAATCTATTAGAATATTGTTGAAGGTTCATGTAGGCCCAAAAACTTTCAGTCATTAATGACAAAATCAGTAGCTATATATGACATGTTGCACAATCATAAAAAGCCAGCATATTTTACATAAATACTATATCGTGTGGCATACATGTATGTGTCACAAGGTGCCAATTCATTCAGCTGGCCAATTTTCACCAGAGTTATGGCCTTTTTTGTTGGAATTTGTACTCAATTTTCATTTCCGGATGATAACTTCTGTAAATCTGAACTGAATGGATTGAAATAATGTAAGTGAGTTTACTAGCCAAAAATACAGGTCAAGTTTGGTTCCACCCATTATGTTTTGCCAGAGTTATGGTCCTTGTCTACTTAGAATTTGTCGATAGTTTCGGTTTCCGGATGATAACTTTAGTTGTCTGTCTGTTTTCAAATTTTGTATGTAGATTACATGGATTTGGGCTGCCCATATTTGCCGAAGTTTATGGTCCTTGTTGACTTTGCCAATTATTTATGGTTCCCTGGTGATAACTTTAGTTTCGGTTATCTGATTGTTTTCAAATTTAGAAAATGGATTACTCATATGAAAATATAGGTAAAGTTAGAATTTGGGTTCCGTCGGCCTATTTTAACTGGAGTTTATAGTCCTTGTTGACTTATAGTTTGACGATTATTTTGGTTTCCGGGTGTCTGTTCGTACTAAAACCAGCTAAAATATTGGGATAGCAAGATGCTAGTTTTAGTACAAGAACATCCCATTACCGTTTGTTTGACATAGTTTATGCGTTAGTGACCAGCTCACATAAAACCACAATTAAATGTAATCAAATATCACAATTGCAACAATAAATGGGTTTATTCCACAGAAGACATATTTGTTCTGAAAACCACATCAGTTGTCAATTGAAAGCGGTAATTATACCCCCCACCACAACAAAGTTAGGGGGGTATACTGGAGTCAGCTCATCCGTACGTCCGTCTGTGGACTAAAATTTGTCCGGAGTTTTTCTCAGTCGTTTTTTAAATCAATTTCAGTGAAACTTGGCACAGACATTAACCGCCATGTGAACCTGTGCATCTGCTGTTAGACATTTTTTGTGGAGTTATCCCCCCCCCCTTTTTATACACCCACTTTCGAAGAAAATGGGGGCTATACTGGTTTGACTACATCTGTCCGTCACGCTTTCTCCCTCCGTGTGTCCATCTGTCCGACCTCATAACTCGAACAACTATGAACCGATTTCATTAATTGTTTGTATGCAATCTCCTTAGGACTGCATGATGCTAATTGCGGTTCGGTCCGACTTTTATATTTAAGTTGCGCCTCATTTTCGACTTATTTTGACTTAGAAAATTCTGTCCGACTTAATAACTTTAACAAATATGAACCGATTTCAATAATTGTTGGTATACATGCTTCTCATAATACCCTCTCTACATTGTGCGGCTAGGGATTGACTCAGACTGTTTTTCGTAATATTACACTTCATTTTCGACTTATTTTGACTAAAATTCTGTCCGACTTAATAACTTTAACAAATATGAACCAATTTGAATATTTTTTTCTGTACAAGCTTCTTGTGACACCATATCGATGTTATCAGTCCAAATTTGTCTTTAAAGTTAAAAATCTTTTTTGTTGGGTTTACGGATAATGCGGGTTGAATTTGACATGGTGAGGGGTATGCTAGCACTCGAGTGCGCACCTCTTATTTGACTTAGAATTTTTTGCAACATGTATAATTTTGTCAGAGCTTTTATTCCTACATTGTTAGGTCAATTTTTTTTTTAACTTGGCACAGATATTTAGTACCATGGGAACCTGTGCACCTGCGATTATGACTACTGTCCGACATTCTTTGGTGGAGTTATCCCCCCTTTTGAACTTAGAATTGTTTTAGTACCATGGGAACCTGTGCACCTGCGATTACGATGTCTGTCCGACTTTTTTGTGGAGTAATGCCCCTTTTTCGATGTGCATAATTTTGTCCAAGCTTTTATTCCTATATTTTTTGGTCAATATGTTTAAGATTAGGGTTAGGGTTGTGCACCTGGAATGGCAACTATTATTTTATTATTTTAACTAAACGTTTACTGACATGTGAAACATCTTAGTATTTTAAAAACACAGAGGGTATCCTTGGTCCCATTGGGACAGTCACACCTCTAGTTTAATGAGTCATTTACTGCAGCGTTCACATATTTTTAAAAGTATGACCTCACAAAGTGACATCAGCATATTCCGGAGAAAATATTCTAGCAAACATAAACAAAACCACGTGGTTGTAAACTGAATTAATTCTATCACTTATACCTGGTAATTTGTAAATTTAAAATTGCTTATATATCGTGAGACATTCTGTGTAAGAAATGTTTAACTAATAAGTAATATAGGACCATCTACAATAAAAATAAGCACTTAATAGTGATGGGAATATTAACAGGACACAATGTTTGAATAAGGGTGCATTCAATTGTTATGGGCAAAATCAATTGACTGCACATAAGATGGATTTAGCTGAGACTGCTGAGTGCATTACAGAACACTTCGACTTTCAGCTAAAATGTAAAAAAAAAGATGTTAGTCCTAATAAACCGGAATTTTCTATATGTAATTTAACATGAAAGTTATATTATTATACACCATTATGACCATAAGACCACCTTCGCTGTGGTCACAGGTTAGAAGATGACCATGTTGCTATGGGTAGTTATGCCGATTCTTCACTCATTATTAGAATGGTTACATTTCTAAATTACTTTTAAAATGAATAAAGACTTTAATTAAGTTATACAATTAACACATTCAACATATAAAATGATTTTACTGCTCATGATGTACAGATATGTGGGTTACTGATTTTCAAGTTGAATGAAATGGAAATGTATGATCGAAGGGAACCATTATCAATGACTAAATTATGTTCAATATATTTTTCTGATATACCGCTTTACCGAAGTATAGAAAATAACAATCAATATTCAGTATGATTTGCTGTTCCAAATCTTGACATTCTTGTTAAATACCATATTTACATAAAAGTTTAATAATGTACATAATTTGATATTCTGAAATCGACCGCAATGTAACAGAAGTAGGCATAATTTCAGGCTTCAAAATGCAATGATGTTTTGAAAAAGTTAATACATTTCATTGTACTGCACTTAGGTCTTAACAAATTAAGAAATACTGAGATCAATGACTAAATTACATTGTTCTCTCTTCTTTATCAACTTGAATGATGTTGTTGAATATTGAATAATACAATACTTTGATGAAGTAATAAACTCCTTTTTTTATTATATTGTTTTTAGTTTGTCTTCATTATTCCATCAAAACTAATGCATGCAATACCCGTTTTGGATCAGGATATGGTAGTATATACTGCCATGAAATGTATCATGTATATATGGATTGTTGTTAAGAGCAGGGTGGGTGGGGGTGATGTATATACAGATGTCAATATAGGGACATAGATTATAAATAAGGGCCCTTAGGCTATACATCTGTAATGATGAATGATTACGTCATAGTACAATATATAGTAGGCAAATTTAATGATCACACGTACTCACTCATCATTGATATTTATCATATAACAATTTGCCATTATGCCATACATGTATATCTGGAGCAGGCATCTGTTAATTTGCTGCACTAGTATTTTCAAAGGTACTCATGCTGATCAGATGGTCCCCATATTACCACGTTACAACAACAATATTTCTTCAAAATACACTTTAGTTATCAGAATCCATTAATTACAACAAAATAATTCAAACCACTGTCAATTGTGGTATAAACTTTCCAAAAATGTATTATCAACATGTTCTTTAAAAATTGGCTTTATTATCAACACAAAGCCACTTGATTTTAGAGTTATCTATCTTCATACACAATTTGGTCGTTTTGAAAATTATGGCTATACAGTTATGCTCTAATTAATCGACTCCTTAACCACAGCAGAATTATGGGTAACTTTTCAGGATTTAGTCGGAAATATGGCTTGTTGCAATTCATCAGAAAGCGAAAAGTTACCCATAATTTTGTTGTGGTTGAGGAGTCGATTAATTAGAGCATTACGGTATGCCATGTTGAGGATTTAGTCATGTAAAAACTATATTCCAAGATTACTTCAGTTATACTGTTTGGTGGATTCGCAGTACATTGCTCGAAAATGTTAATGACAATGCATATAATCCGAGAGATGATAGTGTAACCCTGATCGCCAGTGATTTAACCTCGCCACAATAATTTTCTTCCTTATTTTCCACTTCCTGCTGCCATTTTGGCGGCTTTCTTTGATGGAGAGTTCCAATATTAACCTAAAAGGCACTATTATATCTTTGCTTATTGAAGCAGCCTGCTTCACAAATCAAAGTGTCAATGGTACTGTAGCTCGATTTGGAAAGGGAATAATTTCATGTGTTACAGTCAATGGAGCGATTAGGAATGCGGAAAGTTGAAAGGGCTAAGTAATACTAGATTATCACCACGAGATACATAAAGTAAAATCGAAGATGGTTGCTGACGGCTATGTTGTCCAATGAAATTCAAAAATATGTAAAAGCTTCCATCTAGTAGATCAATATCAAGTTTAATATGAAGTTTGGTGATGATCGGATGAGGGAAGTGCACTGTAGGGTGTGCCAAATGGTTTAGTCATGCAAAAATCCAAGATGGCTGCCAACAGACATGTTTTATGCCGAAAGACCCCAAAAATGACTCCTACCCATGTACATTTCAATGTTAACAGCCAAGACAAATTTCATGATGATCCGACTAAAGGTACGACCTGTAGCCCATACCAAATGATTTAGTCATGCAAAGAGTAAAATCCAAGATGGCTGCCAGCGGCCATGTTTTATGGCCGATTGACCCCAAAAAGATTCGTTCCCATCTACATGTCATTGTCAATATCCGTGAATAATTTCATGATGGTCCGACCAAATCTACGACCTGTAGTCCATGCCAAAGGATTAGTGATGCAAAGAGTAAAATCCAAGATGGCTGCCAGCAGCTATGTTTTATGGCCGAATGACCCCAAAATGACCCATTCCAATCTATATGTTAATGTTAATATAAATGACAAATTTTATGATGATCAAACAAACAGTACGGTCTGTAGCCCATGATAATAGATTGAATTTTGAAATCCAATATGGCCGCTGGCAGCCACGTTTTTTGCTGAATTACCCCAAAATAACTCGTTTCCCATTTACATGTCGATGTTAACATCCATGACACATTTAGTGATGATCTGACCGAAGATACGACCTGTAGCCTGTGCCAAAGGATTTAGTCATACAAAGAGTACAATCCAAGATGGCTACCAGCGGCAATGTTTTATGGCCGAATGACCCCAAAATGACTCGTTCCCATCTACATCTTAATATTAATATCTACGAAAAGTTCATGATAATCAGACAAGCAGTATGGCCTGTAGCCCGTGCTAATGGATTGAAGTTTGAAATCCAAGATGGTCACTGGCGGTCATGTGTTTTTACCAAATGACTCGTTCCCATCTACCTGTCAATTTCAACAGCAATGACAAATTTCATAATGATCGGACCAAAGGTACGATCTGTAGCCCGTGCCAAAGGATTTAGTCATGCAAAGAGTAAAATCCAAGATTTTTAGAGGAACGACCCCAAAAATTACTCGTTTCCATCTACATGTCAATTTAAACATCCCATGACAAATTGATGATCAGACGAACAGTACGACTTGTAGCCTGTGCTAATGGATTGAATTTTAAATCCAAGATGGCCACTGGCGGCCATGTTTTTTCCCGAATGATCCCAAAATGACTCGTTCCAATCTACATGTCAATGTCAACAGCTGTGACAAATTTCATAATGATCCGAATAAAGGCATTGCACGTAGGCTGTATTATTGACACCACGCACACACAGACGACGGATACCAAGCCATGGCAATAGCTCAAACTTTACAAAGTAAAGATACAAATATATAATTTTCTCACTAATTTGCATCCTTATGAAAAAAAACATGTCCATGTTGGACGCCATCTCATCATGTCTGGTGACTGTTCTGACACGTTTTGTTTCGTACAAACATTGCTTAAAAGTTGAGGGACTAATAAGGAAGAAAATTAGTGGGGTGAAGTTGAATCACGGTGGTACAAGGATACCCTATCAGCTCCCGGACTAATATTGTTTCAATTTTGGTCCAATTACCATTCGCATAATGCTACTCAGAAATATGCTCAGAATGCTTCTACATTTTCCAATTTTTTCCCGGGGTACACCCCGGGCCCCCGCCTGCGAGAAGGGTATACGACCCCTCTCGCGCATTCCCTAAAACCTAGCGGCGCTATTTTGTTTTTACCTCGTTACTATTCCCGCCCGAAAAAAATGCATTTTTTAAAACTGATTTATCATTTTCGTGAAAAGTTTTGTGTGAAAATTAATACTGTAACAGCCGGTTGTAATGCTACCACCCTCTCGCGCACTCCCTAAATCCTAGCGGCGCCATTTCTTTTTCTTTCTTTCTATTCCGCTCGAAATAAATGCATTTTTTAAACCTAGCTGATTTATCATTTTGTGGGAAAACTTTTGTGTGAAAATTAATACTCTACTTGAACAGCCGGTTGTAATGCGACCACCTGTAGCATGTGAATTTAGTCATACAAAGAGTAAACTCCAAGATGGCTACCAGCGGCCATGTTTTATGGCCGAATGACCCCATAATGACCCGTTCCCACCATCAAGTCAATATTAACTTGCACGACAAATTTCATGATAATCAGACGAACACTCCGGCCTAACATTGCTTAAAAGTTGAGGGACTAATAAAGAAGAAAATTAGTGGAGTGAAGTTGAAGTTGAAGTTGAACCCTATCAGCTCCCGGACTAATATTGTTTTAATTTTGGTCCAATTAACATTCGCATATTATGCTACTCAGAAATATGCTCAGAATGCTTCTCAAGCTTCTACATTTCCCAAAATTTTCCTGGGGGAGGCCCCCCGGACCCCCGCCTGCGAGAAGGGTCTACGACCCCTCTCGCGCACTCCCTAAAGCCTAGCGGCGCCATATAATATTTCTTTTTTCTATTCCGCCCGAAAAAAAAGCATTTTTAAAACCTGATTTATCATTTTGTGGGAGAAGTTTTGTGGGAAAATTAATATTGTAACAGCCGGTTGTAATGCTACCACCTGTAGCCTGTGAATTTAGTCATACAAAGAGTAAAATCCAAGATGGCTACCAGCGGCCAGCTACCAGCGTTTTATGGCTGAATGACCCCAGGATGACTCGTTCCCAACTACAAGTCAATATTAATTCCACGACAAATTTCATGATGATCAGACGAACACTCCGGTCTAACATTGCTTAAAAGTTGAGGAACTAATAAAGAAGAAAATTAGTGGGGTGAATTTGAATCATGGGGTGCAGGGGTGTCCTATCAGCTCTCGGACTAATATTGTTTTAATTTTGGTCCAATTAACATTCGCATAATGCTACTCAGAAATATGCTCAGAATGCTTCTCAAGCTTCTACTTCTACCCCCGCCTGCGAGAAGGGTCTACGACCCCTCTCGCGCACTCCCTAAAGCCTAGCGGCAGCATTTCTGACCCATTTTTCTATGCCGCCCGAAAAAAAATGCATTTTTTAAAACCTAATTTACCATTTAGTGGGAGAAGTTTTGTGGGCAAATTAATATTGTAACAGCCGGTTGTAATGCTACCACCTGTAGCCTATGAATTTAGTCATAAAAAGAGTCTCCGGTTGACATGCAGCCTGATCAGTATGACTGGGTATAAATACTTAGTGACTTTTGTAGAGCAAATCCGTGCTCATATCAGCAGCATTTTCATTTTCTACCACTACCACTCTCATTTTCTCAATCACCACCGTCATCAACATAGTCACCATAATCATCATCATCTTTGCCACCATCATATGTACTTCACACCACCATCATCATCATTATCATGGACATCATCATCACCATCATCATCAACATCATCATCATCATCATCATCACATATACTCGACATCGCCATCACACCACCATCATCAGCATCATCATCGTGATGATCACTCTCAGCATCGTCAGTGACCATATTTACATCATCATCGTGATCATCATCACCATTTTTCATCATCATTATCGTCATCTCCATCTCCGTTGTCATCGTCGTGAGATCCATCGTCACCGGCATCGCCATCACCGTAGTCGTATACATCATAACCATCATAGTCATCATCAACGACAGCAACAAAAACAACAACAACAACAGAAACAATAAAGCAATAACAACAATGTCACGTTAAGAAAACCCCTGGTTAATAATACGGATAAAAGCACACATCCGTCATGTTCAGAATATCATTCATGATTATTGTATTTGGTCGGCCCAGACATTCTCTTGGCAAATACCGTGTACGTTGTTCAGTAAATTTCTTGCATTCAAACAAATAATGAAATTCGTCACCGACCCTCCCATCATCGCAAATGGTACACATGTCGTCGCATCCAATGTGGCATGACCACCGGCTGGTTTCAATTGGTAATCTATGATTGCTTGTGCGAAATTTACACAATGTGGTTCTATTTCTGTCGTCCAATGTATTCAAATATTCTTCAAAGTTAATGTCATGCTTGAATATGCGATATATTTTACCTCTACTTGATAGGTCTAATTCGTGTTGCCAACTATCTCTGTATTTGCTAAGCAGACTACATTTCACATACTCTAAGATTGTTTCTGGAAACGACAGGTGATCAGTTTGTAGGAGGTGCCCCTGACCACAATTTATCAGAATAAGTCGGATCTTTCTTATCCACAAAAAGCTAGGCAGAGTTTTTTATGAAATGTTCTAGCTAAGTTGTATAGGTTTTTACAGTATCTGTTTCCATTCATGTTCATTATTTTAGCCCAATACTTCACCATTCTGAAATGGATTGTTACGTCAATCGGTGATCTTCCGCTTTCGCAATAAATAATGAAGTTTGGTGTTGAAGGTTTAAGTTTCAGAATATGCTTAATGAATTTCCTATGAATATTTTCAAGTATATCGTTATTACCGAAGCCCCAAATTTCACATCCGTATGTGAGAATCGGTAATACTTGTAAATCAAATAACTCAAACTGGGTTTTGACTGATAAACAGTGTGTTCTTGACTTATACAGAAAACATTGATTTTGTGGCTTTAATTGCAAGTAATTTTTTTGCTTCAGAGAATGAACCGGATTTAGTTAGAACTATGCCAAGATAATTGAATTTTTTAACTATTTCTAGTTCCTTTCCATCGTACATAAATTTGGCGTTTTTTGGCTTACTTCTTTTTGATATTAGAAGAATTTTGGTTTTCTCCACATTTACAGTAAGTTTCCATTTTTGGCAGTATTTATGGAATATATCTAGCTCATTTTGAAGTTTCTTAGGAGTTTCTGCCATTAAGACAGTGTCGTCTGCATAAAGGATTACAAACAGTTTCAAAAAAACATTTATTTTATTTTCCAATTCGAAAGAAATCTTTTTGAGCCCAATAACGCCTTCGTTAGTCATGAAGCTTTGGAGGTCATTTAAGTAGATACAGAACAACAGGGGCGATAAGAAGTCGCCTTGTCTGACTCCAGACAGACAGGGAAAATAACCAGACTTATCGTTACCCAATTTCACAGATGACTTTATATTAGAATACATGTTGCGTATGACCTTGAAATTTTTTCCAGTAATGTTGTTTGCCATGAGTTTTTGCCATAGACCTATTCTCCAAACTTTGTCAAATGCTTTTTCAAAGTCTACAAATGCGCAATAAAGATTTGAATTTATTTCCCTTGTCAACTCACTTAGAATGTGTAATAGAAATATGTTGTAGAATAACCTTTGCGAAAACCTGATTGGTTTTCGAGAAGTGTTGCATTTTCCTCAACATAAGTATACATTCTATTTGTAAGAATTTTCGTGAATAATTTTCCAAAGCAGCTCAATAACGTTATGGGTCTATAATTTTTTGGGTCCTTCATGTCGCCCTTATTTTTGTATAATGGTACTATTGTTCCTATTCCCCACGCTTCTGGTATACATCCTGAGTCTAATATAAGATTGAACAGTTTACAATAAATATCTACCATGTTTCCCGCTGTTCAGTGCTTTTATGTATTCATTGAGAACCATATCTTCCCCAGGCGACTTATTATTTTTCAAACTTTTCAAGGCTGACTTTATTTCTTCAACAGATATTGGCCTGTTTCATACGCTATCATGATCCAAAGAATTACATTTGTATTCGATGTCGATGTGTTACAGAGTTGAGCGCTTTAAAGTATTCCTCAAGAGTATCTATGCTTATTTGCGGAACGGCCCTTTTTCCATTTCCGCCAAGTTTTTTCCAAAATTTTCTAGGGTTATTTACTTTCGTATTTGTCATTTCGCGAGATATGTGATCTCTATGCTTTGATATGGCAAAATCTAACTCCAGTTTGTACTCTCGCGACTTCTCTCTTAATACATATCTCGCATCTTTGTTCGAGAAACGCCTAAAGTGTCTCACAGCTTTTCGATAGCTTTTCCGTGCCGATCGGCATGACCGAATGAACCAGGGTTTACTCTTATTTTTGTCTGTACACTTTTTAGTCACACAATAAGATACTGTACCAAGGGTCTGTTCGGCAGAGGTACAAAGTATATACGTTATCATATTAGCCAAGTCATTTATTGTCGTAGAGTCAATGTTACCAACTGTCACGGGGTTTAAATTGCGTCTAATGTCGGCTAGTTTATCAACATTTAGGTTCCAAGTAAATTCTGAAGTTTTGTTAGGGTCCCACGTCTTTATTGAAGTCTGATGTTTTTCTAAAGGGTTTGATATTGTTTCAGTACCTGACATGGTTATGCTGGTTTTAATATACGAATGGGCGTCCGAAAATAGACTATCAAATTCGCCAATCATAAAATTGGTCACCAGTTTGAGAACATCTTTAGAGCAGATCGCATAGTCGACAACTGAAGCGTCGCGACAAGTTAGCGCACCGATTTCTCGGTCATCGCCTGCTCTCCCGTTTAGAAAAAAAAGATCGCTACCTTGACATAAAGATAAAAGCTGACGACCAAAGTTATTTTTCATTTTATCCACACTGTATCGTTTTTTAGGGAAACTAGCTTCTTCGAGAATAACTGATCCATCGACGACGTCCAAATCAATGTCCATGAGGTCAAGATCAAAATCATTCTCAATTTCTAAGTATTCTAACTCAGTCGATGTGCGCGCATTGAAATCGCCTATTAGGAGTATTTTACTTGAACGCTGTTTCATATGAGCAAGTTCGCACTCGATTTCATTGAAAGCAGTATCTGAAGTGTACTTAGTTCCTTCTGGAGGTACGTATACAGCCCCTATAATAATTTTTTCATTTGGGTTCGTTATGATTTCTGCCCATTGTACAAATTGACATTTGGTTTCTATCACTTTAAATGACGATTTTATGTCGTCATGTACACCGAAAACTATACCTCCGGATCTAATTCGTGACAAATTCATTCTGTTTTTCATGTAAAATGTGTAGCCAGGAATTATTATTTCATCGCAATCGTCAGTTTTCGTTTCGGTTAAACACAGTAAATCAAAACGTTTACACAATTCTTGAAATTCTGGACAAAAGGATTTCTTTCGGATGCCACAGACGTTTAACGCTAAAATATTTAAATCAGTATTAAATTTACGTTGTTCACGTTTGGAGCTTCCACTTGATAGCCTTTTCATCTCATTGATATCACGATCTTTCTGGATTAAAAGTGTTGGATGTGGCATCACAGTTTTGTCGTTGGCTGTGTCATATAAATCATTTACACGCGTGGGATACGCCAATATCCTGTCCCTTATATAATTGTATTCATTTTCATCATCAGACATGCTATTGTGGCAACTATTATTTGTTGAATATTTTATAAGTGGTGAATTCGCATAATTACTACGTATAGGTACATATTCGTGACCATAAGAGTCGACGTGCTCATATTCAATATTGTTTGCGTATTCTTCATCATTAGATTGTAATTCATTAGTTTTAAATGTACGTACATGCGGCATGTTAACATTACAATAATCAAATGGTGTATGATGTGTACTAAATTGACCATATTTTTTTACATATATGTTATCACATGTATGTGGCAAATCAGTATCGCATTCGTCAACAAATAAATTATACAAATGGAAGTTATCAGTGTCCTTAGCATATGCATCATTATATGAATGTTGCATGTCAACCGGGTAGTCACCAGTGCGTGAATCATATATATAACATTTATCATGACACTGGACACAAGATCCAAACTCGTGGCTACAGTGATCTGTGTCAAACACATGTTCGCTATTCATGCTTATTGGTGGATCAGGATTCCTCAGTAATTTATTATTTGACATAATTGTAAGTTCGTCGTCATTTTCACAATAAAGTGTTGAGTTTGCATCACAAATTGCAGTCAGAAGCCCGCTAATACATATATTCCCGGACTGCTGTTTTACTTTTAGAAATCTAGGAGAGTTGATGGTTTTGTCAAAAAGATCAAGATATTTCGGGTGGCCTTCAATTGTATGGCTAAAATCCATGGCGGTCAAGGCCGCGTCACTGTTAAGTATACCGGTACATGAGTGTTGAGTGACCACATGGGATGTCCTATTATCATTGATGTAAATATCGCGATCAGACAATACGTTTCCGCTAAGTGCATATCTTTTGTATATACACTCATATCTCAATATCATGTGAAATTTGATAAGAGAAATAAAGCATACTCACACGAATCACCTACTGGATGATCGGTGTTAGTTGTGGATGACCGACTACCAGATAACTGATTGTGAGTACTGAGCGGACCAACGGTTGTATCATCGTCGTTCACGCGTGTCGAGTCATGCTTGCATTTAAAGTGGCGATCTATTAAGCAAATTTGAGTAATGTTATTAGCTATCTGCTGAGCGTGTGACAAGATGGGGTTTGTTTTATTAACAATTTCACTTTGAACTTCTTCGGGCAACGGGTACAATACATGCATATCATCTGAAAATAAATGCGTGTTGTTCAAGTCAACACTAGAATAATTAATATTGTGTCTATTTACATGACAATATTGGTTATCGTCCTTTCATGTTTGAACACGGCTATTTTTATTTTGCTCTGGTGACGGAGTGAAGTTCTTATTTGTTGGGTCACACATAGGTGTGTATGCCACACCTGAGTTGGTAAACTCGTCGTCATCAAAGACGGTATCCTCCAGAGCCACTGAAAGTTTTTCGCACCCCTTTGAGTTCAGGTGGACCCCGTCGGTTTCGTCCTTAAAAAAAGATTTAACAATATTGCCATCTTTGGTCAGCCAAGTGTCATTGTCTGTGAAGTCATAACCCTCAGTGAGGTCACACTATGTTCGCATATGTTCATTCACGTCATTGGTTATGATGTTGGTTGGGTTTGACTTTCCTCCTGGTAGTCTCCTAGGTGGAATGCTGCATATGTTAAATGCGGCGTTCGGGAAGGCACAGTTAAGCTTTGTTTGTGCAGCATTAAACCAATATGTTACGATCTTACTGTTCGTGGTATTGTGTGTGACGTCATTGGTTCCGAGGTGATTGGTAACGGTTTTGATATCGTCCGCGTTAACATCACTGAACGCTTTAGCTTTCCCGATTAATTTGTCAATATGTTGATAAGATACTCCGGGAATGGACACAACACAATACTTTTATTTACACGCACGTCACGGCAATTACTGGCACCCAGAATTAGTGAAAGAATGTTTGCTTTCGTCTGGATCTGATTGGTGTTTATTGTTCCCGGAGGATTGTCACCACTCAAGCTCGCTTGTTCTGGTAGGTCGCCGCCCACTTGTCTGTCATTCTTGTCGAATGTGACATCGAAGAGGCGTGGCGGTCGCCATTGGTTTTCCGTAGTAGCACGTGATGGATCCTGTGTGTAGTTTTCGTAACTGTAATTCTGGCGCATGCGCTGTGGGCATTGTTTGTAAACATGACCAGAGACCTTACACGACCTGCACCTAACGGGTTCTCGGCATTCATACCGATAGTGAGAATCGCTCAAACAATTTCCACAGAAACGGTTGGCCAGCCTGCTTTCTTCACATATGTAGGTTGGATAGTGTTTGCACGAGCAGTGCTTACAGTCAATCTTTGTCAATGCCGAATGTATGCGTAGTGTACAGCCCTGCACGGAAATAGTGCTTGGAATGTCAGCATTATCGGCTTTTATTTGCAAGAATCTGGTGCCAGTTTCCACAATACTCTGACTGTATGTTCCTCTACGAACGTCCCCCACTATTTCCCCATATGTTGAGAGACACGCAATTACATCACTATCAGGCATTTGTATGGGCGCATCTTTTATGATGACTGCTGTACTTCTTTGTTCAACATCGACAGGTCTAATTTTGAATCCAAATATTTTCAACCCTTTTGACATAAGATCATTTTTTATATCTTCGCTACTCACTGTTATTATGCATTCCTCTTGTGTCATCTGAATAGCACGTATTTGATTGCAGGGAATCACCTTTTCTGCAGCGCGCAGTACATTTTCTCCAGAAATCCTGTGGAAATTTTTTGTGGAGAAAGATACCGTCTCTGGCCTTTTAATTTGGCACGACATAACTTAATTCTGGTTCGTCAAGTTCTCTGATTATCCGATATATTATTTTGAAGGATATGTGACGAAATAACAGCTTTATTCCACGATTTTTCAACAAATTTGTGTCCGCGAGAAATCAATTGTTTACACTTGCCGCCATGTTTACCTCATTCCTCATACCTCATGCACTACAGTCTGTAACGTGGTTTGGAAATTCTTTGAAGAAAGAGCATAAAACAAATACTTGTATTAATTATTATATGTCTGCCAATTTCAGTTTATAATGTTATATGTGTATGACATCTGCCACCAGTGGGTGTAAATTGTCAATAAATGATCTATCTATCTATCCTTGGCTTTTTGAGCCACCCCAGAATAATTGAACGCATTTTTGCACAACGAAATAGTGTGACCATTGGGTTTATAGCGCTGGTAGCCGCGATGCTAATATTGGCGAGCGAACTCAAGAAAAAATAGATCCGCGGATCTATTTCAAAAGAGCCACTGTACATACGTGACTCAAAAATGAGGTAAACATGCATGGCCGACATGCTGAGGAGGTCGAGAAAACAGACAAAAAGGGCGGTTTGTACCGAACGACGAAGCTCGGACCGCCCGTTCGTTGGTAATTTCAAAAATATCGCAACATACAGGACGGCGCTTACAGAAATTGGGACTGAAGACAAAACAGCTTGTGATATGATGAAACGTGTGTTCTGTGTGAATTCTCGGTCACATAGTTTTCCACCCCAAGACACCACGGGACAGATGGTCGCAAAGAAGAACACTGCGATCCATATTGCCGCAGCGAACGCCATCTTCCGCCGTCTTGTCATAATAGCAGAGTATTTCGTGTTATAAATCACAGCGATGAATCTTTCCACCGTCACCCCAGTGACGTTAAATGCTGTCCCGATACACGCAAGTCTGATGACATGGTGTGCTATATCGCAGGCGAGCTCGTTTCCCGGGTGCCAAAGGCCACTCATATTACACAGAGCTATACTGGCCATGCTGAGATCGGATACGGCTAGAGACACCAACATGAAGGAGGCAGCTCCGGTTTCCGACGATCGGAACGATGCGATGTACGCCAGAATTAGTATACCGTTTGTGATAATGTCAAGGCAACCAACACCAAAGACCAAGGGAGCCGTAATGTAAACTGTGCCAGGGGAACGTAATATGTCCGAATAATTGTAGAATGTTAGTGTCGTCCTGTTTCCAGAATTGGTCTGGTTCCACGCTCCCATCATTGATGTCCTGCGAATGAATAAATAAAGTTGTTGACCCCTTTGCTCATATATAACTTATTTAAAACACACAAAATAAGCCCATGCATATAGGGGTTATTTGAATCTGAATTAAGCTCTATATATATGTGAACCTAAATAACAGAGTTACAATGTTTATTCATGCACATACAAGTGGTCATGTATGATAATGCTTTTATTTTACAGTTCCAGTTTCATGATTGAGGGGGACGTCATCTGACGTCAGTGGGGTTCGCATTAGAACGTATGTTCCATACGGATTTGTAAATATGGAACAACAGGAACATTGTAATTCTATGAACAAGCGTGTAATAAAGTCATATCTGTTGATAAATTTGACATTTTCCGTGATACAGCCAAGCACATGATCCACAGATCTCCCTCATCTTCCATTCACCTCAATTAAATATATAGATGATTTTACCTCTAGACCAGTACACGAGGTGTGAATTTTTTCAGCAAAGTATTTTTGCATACAAATCGTATAAAAACGTTCATCGCTGAAAGCACAAATCCGTTATGGGCTAACATAGACCCCGAAGCCACGACAAATAGTTTTCATGGCTGGCTCAACCGATTTTCGTGGCTGGTTAACTAGCTAAGCCGGCTCAGTCGCGACGTTCGTGGCTGACGAAATATGGCGGCTCAGCCGGCTGAGATGTTATCATTCAGCGTATTTTCGTTTCCGAAATGTTCCTAATCCCCTGTTACCGGTTATAGACGCCGTTTTTTTTAGCGTTTGTGGTGAACCCGTATAATTCCAGACCACACGTAATCTTTTGATGTTGGGCTTTTCCATTATGGCGAAAATTCACGAAGGACTGGCATGGATATACTATCTAATCGGTATAAGTAGTTACATTGGGACTTCTGTCGACTTCAGACTGCTATCACCACTGCCATCTTGCGATATATGCATGCATCATTGAATGATGAACCCGATAGTAATGATATATAATATTTCAAACTATTTTCTATTCTTATGTGTATATATTGACAAATGCCAGTGATGTCTGAGACTGGGTGTTGTCGATATAAACAATTTTATTTTAACCCTTTCAATACCGAATGGATGCGCCCATTCAGTTATATGAAAGCATGCATTGGGATAGTCTATTCCACATTAAGGGGCCAGGTGTTCTGATAATATAACAACCATGCCGTGTCCATGCGAGTATACCAATATTAGGCAATGCGGTTTAGTTCTTTGCTATTCACAGTACAGTTGTGATTGACATATAAGCCCATGCACACGGCTCAGCCATTTTACCATTCCGGCGGCGGAGATTTTTAAATGTGGCTGGCGTTAGAAGTAATATGGCTGGCGGCGGCTTGTAGCCAATATGGCTGGCGGCGGCGGCGTACGATGGCGGCTTCGGGCTCTAGGCTAACACAAATTCCAGCTATAAGAAACTTGGAATTGTAGTTGGTAATAAATTAAACGGACATGGCTCATTCGAGCTTCCATCAAATTTTGTCAATGTAGTTTGGAAGGAGGTATAGGATAGGTTTACAAATACGCGAAATATTAAAGGGACAAATTCCAGCTATAACAAATTTGGAATTGTGGTTGGCAACAAATTAAACGGACATGGCTCTTCGAGCTTCCAAATTTTTGTTAATGTAGATTGGAAGGAGGTATAGGATAGGTTTACAAATACACGAAATATTAAAGGGACAAATTCCAGCTATAACAAATTTGGAATTGTGGTTGGCAACAAATTAAACGGCCATGGCTCTTCGAGCTTCCAATTTTTTGTTAATGTAGATTGGAAGGAGGTATAGGATAGGTTTACAAATACACGAAATATTAAATGGACGGGCGGCCTTCGTTGTAGGTTATAATTTAGAAATAACATTATCAAATTATGATAATTTCCTCAAGAATATACTATTAGTATAGCATAATGATGATATGAATGGGATATTATTCACAAAACACGTTTTGTGTCAGAGAAAATAAAGGTCGACTGTTGTTTAGTTTCTCGCAAAAAGCGCAGTGGATTGTTTATAAGATGAGTCACGATATTGCGCCATTTCCTTATTTAGATTCGCGCGCCTAATGTTGGTTGTAAAACTCCTAATTTGGTGCGCTTACAACTTACAACTTATTAAAACAATAAATGTGATTTTGTTTTGTTTGTTTTCGCGGATTTTCTTGAGATTTAATGTCATTACGTATGACGTTATTTCTCAAGACATATTCACGTCACACAGCCCACACAATTGCTATGTTTCCATACGATTTAATGTCATCACGTATGACGTAATATCTCAATAATCTTAGAGGCAAGAATATACGCCAGCTAAAAGCGGATTATCACATTGGGACTATAACGCTTAATGAATACTGGAGCTATAACTGCGTAGAAGAACATTGCTGAATAGACGGATATGAGATGAACCTAACTGCAGTTGTGACTTTGTATTGATTTTAAATGCCCACTTAATTTTCGAGTCACCATTTTTTTTTTTATAGTGCCTTGATATAGGTTTTTTTTTTTAACAATTTATGCCATATGATTAAAATAAAAACTATAATTCATCACCATTTTAAACGTCTCAGAAGATGCCCATAGAGAAATAGAAAACAGCTGAAAACATAAAAAGATTCCCCCGTTATAGCTTCCAGAATGCAACAGACTTCAAACTAAAATGGATTTTCAATGGAAGGGGGAATAACTATCCTTAAAATATATAGTTATTCCCCCTCCATTGAAAATAATACACTTTGCGCAACAAAACCAGATGAAACTTCAGCACAAAAAGACGTCGTAACTCAACAAAAACAACATGTTTATTATACCGGTTTATCATACCGGATAAGTTGACAATACAATTTTAGAGACTAATAGAGAGCTTCCTATTTCAAATGGAATATAATATGGCATATATTTTATATATGTGATCTGGGGGTTGATGTTTCTTTCAAATACATATTGTCAGTTCGGACAGACTGTATCTCTTACATGTAGTTTATTTCAGTGATGCAATCATCGTGTTTTCAACTTTCCATAATAAACGAAAAACTGATACTTTCTTCTTTCTAATAATAACAATTTGGGAATTAGAATGGTGTGTATAAATCTACTATACGTGAATACTAGCGTAATATTATTTTTCATTCCTCGTGTGGTTTTTGTGGGGGGGGGGGGGGGTGCAAATTTTGACTCATTTCTGGTTAAATACGCCCAAAATAGAAATCTTTCGGAATAGCGAACCTTCGGAATAGCGAACCTTCGGAATAGTGAACCTTCGGAATAATGAACCTTCGGAATAGGGAACCCTCGGAACAATGAACCTTCGGAATATCGAACCTTCGGAATAATGAACCTTCGGAATAGAGAACCCTATACCCTGATACAACTCGCGCTATACTGGACTGAAAAATATTCATCTCTTTGGCAGAACAATTATATTATGCACACGGTTTCTGTCTGATCATTTCCCAATCGTGAAGTAATGTGGATTACCTCCATTTTGAACTGACGGCGGGTAGAATGGGTCGATTAAACAGAAAAGTTGGTGTGATTTGAATGCGATTATTGATTGCGCCAATAAGTTTATCTACGCATTCCACAGCGCAACGGAACTTTTTCATTGGACGAAACGGTAGTCTCCAGTGTTTGTCTATAAACAATCGTAACAGAACTTTTTTATGTTTGTTTACATAACCAAGGGTACAAACATGACCATAACATGCAATCTACGCGATATTTATGATTTGTATAAGAACAACATCTGTCTATTATATAATATTCTTTCTGTTTATGGCGGTTTTAGTGGATGTGACTATTTAAAAACCTATATCCACAGGAAAGGCCGCCCGTATCTTTAATATACCGACTTGATATGCTCTGAAACATACTGGTTCCAATATTTCGCACATAGGTGAAAAAACGCTCTTTATTTCCACCATATCAGGAATTTTCTGTTCTGTTGTTTGTTTGGGACCCAAAACACCGTGTTCAAGGTTGAAATTTGTATGCATATTTCTGGGGACATAATGCCCGTAGAAAGGTAGTTCAAGTGTGTATCGACCAATTTTGATACCGGGGAAAATTCAAAAGTGAATATTATTAGGTGTATTTTGGGGCGCAAGCCGCCATGTGCATGGCGGATAAACCGTGCATGGCTTTAAACTGATTTTGTAGAGTTATTTCTTATAATTTAATCCGTCATTTCACAAGAGACCACCAAAAGTAGAAGTTGGAAGTATAACGACCGTACAACATTCAAACTATTTCGGAAGAAAAAGACACTTAAAGTTGAAATATACCCCTGTCTCTCAAAACTTGTGCTTATCGATGAATCACGTGCATTTTTTCGGCGTTTTTGATTGGCTTATCGAAACTGATTACGCATCGCGTGAAACCGGGCATCTGTAGTTGCATATATTGATTGATATATTCATATACATGCACACTCTTGTTAACTTTAATTTCCATATTTCATTTCTTTGTAAATGTTCAATCTTGTTGATTTGTCTGGTTACTTGTGCACTGAATATTAGCATCTATATAGTACGGTCAATACAGTCATACCCGAAGGAATTATGACCCAGCACAGAAATTTCATGTTAAATCGTAGGAAGTATCGAACAGTTCCCATGTACATTTTTAGGCACGCGGTATAGACGTAACCACTAGACGCTGCTGTCATTTCTGTAGCGGGAAAGTAATCAAGAAATTTAGGTTATCGATAAATAACCTATGTGACCCGCCATATCAAATCCATTTTGTTTTACCCTGGGCCAATGCATTCTCTTATATATGCGAGTCGACCATATGTCGCCTCGCATATATAAGAGAATGCATTGGCCTAACAATTTATTACAATTTTAATAAGTTTTTCTTGTATTCTTTAACAATTTTATAATTTCACCCATACAGAGCCCCAGACAAACATGAACAGACGACACTCTTATAATGCTTCTATATATGTGTGGGGCTCCCTGCAGGGTAATGGATGTTTTTTTAATTTTATGTCCTAAAAATTGTAAGAAACATTTATTTAAAAAAAATGATAAAAAATTGTTAGGCCAATGCATTCTCTTATATATGCGAGGCGACATATGGTCGACTCGCATATATAAGAGAATGCATTGGCACAGGGTAAAATAAATCCCGACTTACGACTGGATTTGATATGGCGGGTCACATATGGTAAAGTGTGTGCCAGCAGTATTCCGTGGATTGACAGCTTATGATTAAATTAAAGTACTATAGCAGGGTTACCCGGCGTTGTCCAGGGTAAAGTGATGTGAAACCCTCTGCTGTGGACATTTTACGGGAATACTCTTGCTCAAATTGCTACATCTATTCTCATAAACTGTATATCCGAATGGCATCACAAAACGTCATTCTTATATACATGGATTAAAAGTATTGTTTAAACGGCAGTAGAGGTGGTTGGAATTGACGTTTGTTTTTTGTTTTTGTTTTTATATTTTTTATTTGGGATCAAAACATGAACATCATAAACATATTAGTTCGCAGAAATAAAAGACGACAATTGTGTTTTACATAGAGATGCATAAATCAATCTAGTGGGTTAGACTAATATTTTGAGGACACCAGTCCTGGTTATGCACTCTAAATAAAGTTTAGTTACGTGTGACTAAATTTTAGTCAACTTTTAACTGAACTGTTGCGTCCAAACTCCTCCGACTAAACAATTGGTAACTACTTATTGACTAACTCATTTTTAGTCAATTCTTAACTAAACTATTTTCTGACTAAACATATAGTAACTAGAATGGGTTACCTTGTGTTCCTCCTACACAATTTTAGTTAATTGTAACCCAATAAATTGGGTCAAAATTAATTAGTTAACTCTTAACCCAATATTGCGCTGAGGTATATATAATTAATTTTCACGCAACACCAATCCGAATCCGTTAGCCATGGCCTTTGTCTCAGCGTCAGAGGTGCTCGCACACAACTTTTGTTTTTATGTCTTTGGCGTGTTCAATTTTATAATGGCTGCGGACACACGTATCACAGTAGCAATGGCATAGTTGGTGTGACAATTTATTATGGTGCAGTTTGGTGACAATTGGTCGTCATATTTCTGTGCCATAGCTTTCCATGTTGCGCGCTGAGTTTCCGCACAATGAGTCGTCTCGACCCATTGCGTTTCACCAAGGTTGATCTCCACTCATTACGTTTTGCTACATTGTATTATCTACGATATATATAACTAGCAGGTGACCCGACTTCGTCCGGGCTTTGACATTGAATTGACCATTTTGAAGGTCAAGGTCAGGTCGGAGTCACGATTTGACCCGTCCAAAAGAATCCCCGGACAAAAGTAACCTAGGTATCAAATTTCGTCGAAATCCGTCCGTTTCACCCGATTTGACCTTGAATTGACCATTTTGAAGGTCAAGGTCATGTCGGGGTCACGAATTGACCCGTCCAAAACACTCCCCGAACAACAGTATCCCTAGGTATCAAATTTCGTCGAAATCCGTCCATTTGACCCGATTTGACCTTGCATTGACCATTTTGAAGGTCAAGGTCAGGTCAGTGTCACAATTTGACTGGTCCATGAGAGTTCCCGGACAAAAGTGGCCCTAGGAAATCAAGTTTGGACTCAATCGGTAGGGCGTTTTCGAGTCTATAACGGACACACACATACATATATATCATTTGCGGGTACCAGTTTCAAGGTGAAGGTCACCTCGGGCGAAAAAACTGACCCGATGAAAATCTCCCCCATTCCTAGGAACCGCTAAGTACGAACACAGACATTCACACAACACGCTCATGTCTGGACACAGACACAACACGCTAATGTCTGGACACAGACACGCTCTTTATCAACAACACTGCGGATACGAACGCTCTTTAACTATCACGCGATTAACCCATGAATTTCCATTGCGGTGGCGGGGGAATGGAGAAGGAGTGCTCTGACGTTCTCAGAAGCGGTGCGATGACACTTCATCTGGAATTGTACCCTTAGATAGGAAGTTTGGGCTCAATCCGTCCGGCAATTTTCCCGACCATAGCTAACAGACACAGACAGACAAACAGAAGTCCCAAAATATATATTAGATTGCACGATCGATCGTCCAGATTTGTATTTGACAGTGGCAATCCCTCATTCACTCACATATCATGCATGTGGTACGTGTTGTTGATATGATCTCAATTCATGTTTATCCACTTATATTAATTTCATGCATATTAAGACAGTTCCACAATTGCGGTTTTTATTTTGTGACGCTTAGTTCTCCGCATAATTCCGCTAATATTATCATGTGGGCCAATGAAGCTATGTCGGAACTGTTGGGTGAAAAGCAGCTGCGAGCAAGTATATGGAATAAACAAAGCGAACAAGGACCAAAAACAAGAAAAATGCTGATTATAACGAACTTTGGAGAACTCATTGTGCGAATATGCAGCGGGCGACATGGCTGGCTATGGCAAATTAATTCTGAAAACCAATTGCTCCGTGGTCCAGTGGTTAGGCGTTGGACTTGTCTTCGCTGTCAACACAGCGAGGCGAGTTCGCGGCTGGCTGGTGGTCTGTTATGAGTTTCCACACAGCAGTGGCTTGGCCGACTTGAGCGATGTGCAATTGTTGGATTGTACACTGTTTGAATCTCGCGCCAAGTTGTGACCCTTGAGCAAGGTCGCTCGTACTGTGTCTGCTTTGCACCACCCATGCATTACAAGGGTACCTGATAATGAGCAGTGAAAGATCTTGTCAGTATGCTAGCCATATGGTATCCTCGCATACTCCCGGCTGTACCTCCCCCTGTCCCCGGGGAGCAGTAGATGGTTACTGAATGTTCAGGCTCATCAGGGTAATAATTGTAAAACTTTGAGCGCAAATGCTATACATTATTATTATTGCTATATATAATTGTCACACCTACTATGCCATAGCTACTGTGATACGTGTGTCCGCAGCCAATAAGCGGGCTGTATTTAGGTCAAGTTAACCACTTTCGCAGATTGCTGCTTCCAGTACTATGGTACGCACTGCGTTCATGACCGAACTACATGTAGGTTGTATTATATTGTTGTCAGTGTTGGCACATCTTTAATATCGGAATGAAGTCATTAAAGGCACGGGCGGCGTTCGTTGCAGAAATATTCATATTTGTTCAAATCGCCATCAACAGAAGGAATATTAAAAAAATATATATGTCAATATTCTTTATTCCTCCAAATTGAAGAGTAGGTAAATTTATATTATATTGTCGTCAAGACGTAGGATGGTGTACGTAAACAAGAGCCTGCTCGTGTTACAGAAGTTTTGCTTCTGTTTACATAATTCAGCTCAATTCTATTGGTTAATCACACACAAATGATATAAACGCTCTTTATTATTTCCATAACAGGAAAACAGTAACAAAGAACGCTCTTTATGTTTACCATATCCAAATCTAAACAAAAGCCAGGAAACGTAACGTTCTGTACACGTTTTTTGCTTGTGTTTACATAACAAGGAAAATCATTTGACAATAACATATGTTTATGCCATATTTCTGATTGGTATAAGAACAATGTCTGTGTATATTTTACTTTATCACATAATTTGGCCATAAAAGCAGTTTCATAATTATCGGCAATAGACACGTTTAATATCAGCGCGTGCGATGACGTCACGGCGTTCTTCAAATAACTTGCGATCGCTGTAGTTTATGATTATTGTTTTCGATTAATATTTCGCATTGCTTCGGGTTTATTTGATCATGTGATAAAATGTATCTCACACTCGTCCTATTTTATACGTAATTTATCAACCTCGTCCTCTATATTATATTTGAGCCTCGGTAAACCTCGGCTCAAATCGAATTTAGTGAACTCGGTTGATAAATTCCGTATAAAATAGAAACTCTTGTGAGATCCTCTATATATCACATGAAACCCCTATAATATCATTGGAAAATCCATTACATATTTTCTTATCTGTCACTAGTGGCTAATAGCTAATAGTGGAAGCGGTAATCACTTCCATTGTATACCTGCGCGCGTGACAGTATAACGAGAAACTGTGAATTACTATTGAAAACTGATTATTTGTTTTGATTAAAATTATATTATTGACAAATGTTACCAATAAATAACCCAATAGACGTCAAATAAAGACAAAACTAAAAGGGACTATATTTCTTTGCGCGTGTAGCGCAGTACTGACGTATAGTGGTGAACCGTCTGAGCCAACATAAGACTTGTATACAGTTTGCGTGTTCTCAACGGAGCTGATGTTGTTAAAAAGGCATAAAGCTTTCGTTTTTTTCATGTGATATACAAGATCTTCAACTCATTATGTTGGGATATAAGATTTTATGAAACTCGTTTGATAAATTTGATTCACAACTCGTCTACGACTCGTTGTGAATCAAATTTATCTAATTCGTTTCATAAAATCTTATATCCCAACATAACTCATTGGAGAGCGTCTATATTCTTTCTGTTTATGGCGGTTTTTGACGGAGGTGAATATTTTAACAGCATACCCACCGACAACCCCGCCCGTATCTTTAAACCAATCACATATTCATGGTCGCAACATATAGAGCAGCGTGGAAGGTTACATTGATGCTCCGTACGTGCTGGATTCAGTCTTATACTCTTATAACTTTCTGGCCTTTCTTATCCAGGCAGCTAGTGTAAACTGGTCGACGTCACAAACAAAAACGTCATTACTGGATGTTTGTACTCGATTCGGATAGCCCCGGCAATCTTCGGAACTGCTCTTCGGCATATCTTTTCAGTTCATTTTCCACCTTCAAGTTGAATCGACTCAATTTAGTGAATCAGTCACTCACTCGTCTCGATTCACTGTACTATTCACAGCGGAAGCGTTTCATCATGGCTCCGTACGTTCTTATCCATATAACTGACATTAGCTATAGTGGGAATATTATCGACGTCACGACGACGACGTACCCTAACAGTAATGTTTCGTTGCTGCTTACAACGTCATTAATCGACAATGGGTGCACTTGATTCGCGGCTTCAGAAATGATCACGGCACTAAGGGGTTTGTTACATGAGCCGGGACAACTCGGCTAGCCGGGACAACTCTGTCTGCCGGGACAACTCGGTCGCGCTGTTACGTGAGTCGAGACAACTCGGTAACGGGGACAACTCGGTTTGACGTGCACAAAACTAGCTGTCACTCAACGAGTCACGACGCAATGTGGGTGGTCATTATATGTCACTCACATGACGCGAACATTATATTGGCTGACGTCATGAAAGTCACAACGAATCGTGTAACGTTCCATGTTTCATCCCGGTTAGCCGGGATGACTCGCATCCCGGTTAGCCGGGATGACTCGCTGTTACATGTACCGAGTTGTCCCGGCTAACCGAGTTGTCTCGGCTATGCGGGACGGGTTATCCCGGGTTGCCGAGTTGACTCGGTCAATGTAACAGCAAACCATTATTTTAGTGAGAAAGTACAAATGACCGAGGCACCCGGCAAACCGAGTTGTCCCGGCTAGCCGAGTTGTCCCGACTCATGTAACAAGCCCTTAAATCAATGCAGTCTCCAACCTAGTCCAAACAACGTTCATTCCATTGACAGAGTCAGCAGTCATAGTAATTTCATAAATTTGGCTCATCTATTCAGTTCATTTTCCACCTTGAATAAGTTGAACGTTGAATCGACTTACTCACTCACCAGTCAAATCAGTCACGACTCATTGTGACGAAGATTTCAACAGGTGACAAAACATGACGCAGGAAAAATCCCATGTCCACCACGGCACCATTTCAAGCCAATATGTAACTTTGTGAACACTGGTCAAATCGAAAAACAACAAATTGGAAAATCTTAGAAAATATAAATTTTAAGTTGGAAGAATCTTATTACTATCGCGTAGAAGGATTCCTCGAACTACGACATCTTGTGACGTACGCACACAAGGACGTAAAACATTAAGTAATGCTTATTTGCGAATTATAAACGAGGGTATGTATGTGTACACTATAATGAATATTAAACATAGCTTAGATCGGTTAAAACATTTCGGACAAACTTGTCCGCCATATTTGTGAACACCGTCAAGAAGAAACACTATTCTCATTGATTGAAAACCACCACTTGCTAGTAATGCATGTTGCCATAGAGAAGCCATTTGATTGGTCTACAAACTAATTTTTGTTAGTTATAACAGCACGTGATGTGAATTGACTCAATTGTCTTTCCCGGGTCTACAGTGGGAAATTGACTAAACTTCGAAAGGATAATGGTCAAAATATAACTAAAAACATGTTGACTAAATACAATTAAAGGCACGGGCGGCGTTCGTTTACAGAAATATTCATATTTGTTGAAATCGCCATCAACAGAAGAAATAGTAAAATATATATAGTTTTGTTCATATGCCAAACATAATCAGCGCGTAAATAGTATATTGTCGTCAAGACGTGCGATGGTGTATGTAAACAAGAGCCTGCTCGTGTTACAGAAGTTGTGCTTCTGTTTACATAACACAGCGCAATTCTATTGGTTAATCGCACAAAAATGATATAAACGCTCTTTATTATTTCCATATCAGGAAAACAATAACAAAGAACGCTCTTTATGTTGATCATATCCGGATCTAATTAAAAGCCAGGAAACGTAACGTTTTTTTTTGCCTTTGTTTACATAACAAAGGGGGGAAAAATTACAATAACGTACTGTTTGTGCCATATTTCTGATTGGAATAAGAACAAAGTCTGTCTATATCTTACTATTCCTTCTGTTTATGGCGGTTTTTGACGGAGGTGAATATTTTAACAGCATATCTACCGCCAACGCCGCCCGTATCTTTAACTAAATGTTATTTAAAGCGTGATATATCCATAAAGATATAGATATTTTAAAGAAATGTCCACGTGCTCCTTGGTTCTGTCTGTCGGGACACTGGGACGTCCGTTCGTCCAATCGCTTGCTTCGTTTCCGGATGATAACTTTAGGAAATCTGAACTCAATGGACTTGAATTTGGTATGTGGGTTTACTAACACAAAATACAGGTCAAGTTAGAATTTGGGTTCCACCCGCCAATTTTCATCAGAGTTACGCCCCTTTGTGTTGGAAGTTTTGTTTGTTTGTGCTCTTAATTTTCATTTCCGGATGATAACATTAGTAAGTCTGAATTGAATTGAATGGATTGATATTTGGTATGTGAGTTTACTAGCTCAAAATACAGGTCAAGTTCGAAATTGTATTCCGCCCGCCAATTTTCACCTGAGTAATGGCCGGTTGTTGAAATTACCAATTTACCACGGGCGTATTTTGCCACGCCTATAGCGATGTTCTTCTTTGAGATATCTCTCACCAAATTATACGTAATGTAATTTTGGGGTGTCGAACGAGTCCATAATGTAACATAATAACGAGTACATAATGTAATTTGGGGGATTCGAACGAGTAATGTCCGTTTAATACATCCGTTTCCCAAAACATTACCTACAGGAGGGAAACGGATATATCTGTTTCCCTCTTCGTGCACTTGTTATCAGCGAATGAATCTTTTATAATTAAATGTTTTGCGCACAGCATAATGTATTCAATATCGGACGATCACTCAGTGAGGGTTCCAGGAAGATGTAACATATTTTGGCGTCACGTGGGGGTAGCGTGTCGTGATTCGTGACGTCATTGTTCCAAATTGGCGGCGTCCAGTAGCCTAAGCCATAGATAAGTTTTCGGTTGGTAATCACAATGGCAGGTGAATCTTGACCCCTTCAGCGAAAGGAACAAGAAGCCAGGGCAATTTAAGTATAATACTATCCTATTTTGTTGGAAAAATCAATTACATTTGATTCAAATGAAAGATTTCACAGATTTTGCTTGAAGCGTATTCAAGGCCTACCTGTCCGACGCAGGACCGATGTCGTTACTGGCCTGCTAGGAATATACCCACTTCAAGTTAGTATTGATGCCAGAAAGATTTCACTCTTTGGATCCCTTTGTCGACTAAAGCCTGGAAAAGCATGTAAAACAATCTTTGAGACTAGGCTCTTTGATTACATTCACTCATTGAACCCGACAACCACTTTTATCAGCGAAGTGTTCTCATTACTCGAGAAATACAACCTGATGAATGCAGTATCTGAGTACATCAGGTCTGGATTATTCCCATCGAAAGAGTCATGGAAGGCGCTAACGAGAAACAATATTCGAAATGTAAACGAGTCAGATTGGAAAATTAGAACAGACATGGACACATCATTCAATCGGTTTCGGAATGTACATGCAAACCTAAGCATGTCTGATCTTTGGCGACTCTGTAGAAAATTTTCATACAATAAACATTCTTATCTAACAACAGCTCTTGTGATCGACGCAACCACGTACTTAAACGAGTCACCAATCCAGTGCCCTAACTGTCTTAAAACATATCTTGATAAAGTACAGCACGTTCTCATTGAATGCCGTTCCCTGACAACAATACGAAATAATATGTGTTTTGATATCATTGATCGTTATGGCGTAGACTGCTATGTTATTATTGACGGTCTTTCAATGGACGAAATGATCTTGCTTCATTTGGCTCATGGTACTAGCGATATATATACAACACTTGATGATATTGACGCCTTTCTAAACTTTATGGTAACAATTACTGCAAAATTATGGCTGTGGTACAGCGCATTCCTGCAGAGAAATACACCCTAGTCAATTGAACAATCCAAATCAGTCAGACATTACTATGATTAACTATGAGTAACACGGTGTGTCGGTTTATAATTATATACATCTTGACTATATTATATGAAGTGGGCTGAAGCTAGCATCGACAGCTATACTATACTTAACCGTAAGTCTTCATCCCCATTGTCATCATTATCATCACATCCAACAGCATTACCATCTTCATCATCATCGCCGTCGTCATCATCACCATCATCCTCGGCATCGTCTTCGATGTTATCATCATCACCATCTGCATCATCATCTTAATCATTATCGCCGTCGTCGTCATCATAATCATCATAACCATTGTCATCGTCATCCATCATCATCATCATCATCATCATCATCATCATCATCATCGTCTTCGATGTGATCATCATCATCACGACCACCATCACCATCAGCATGATCATCATCATCATCGTCGTCGTCGGCATAATAATCATCACCATTGTTAAACGCCATAGTCATCTTCCTTACCATTATCACCACCAACATTGCCACTAGCATTATCACTAATCATCACTATTATCATAATCTCACTACAATGTCATATGTATATAATCATTCGAGTGCGAGCACTCGTCTACATCATACTCACGTATTGTATAATTCTGTTTACTATATTATTTTCTAGTTTACCTTGGATCATTGTATGTTCATATTACATGTACTATTGTTTGTATCATTATTTATGACTCTTCAGTAAATGGAGGAAAATAAAGATATAATAATAATTTTCGGAAAAATCGGTTGCCATGCATGTCAGCCAGTCGCAACTTGATGTTATCAACCCAAAAGTTTTTGGAAGATTTATAGACCACGGATGATCACCCATATATTATGAGTTGTCACGTGGATAATTATGTCATGACAAATGGTCTGACCCACCATTAAATTAACGCATACATTGCTATAAAATGATATAAAAGCAAACATTTTAACGTTAGAAAACGTGGGTTTGGCGGCCATTTTGAATGGCGCCCTCTGTCTGTGATGGGTGATTTTCGAGCAAGGCTAGTTCCAGATGTTGGCAACATATTCTTGGATCATTTATCTTTGGAAATCATTTATATTTGATTAAAAATGTCGCAAAATGATATCGTCATATATATACGAAATTACAGCACCCAAACACACACATTTCCGAAAATAGGTAGCTATGGCAACCGATCGCAGTATCTACTCAAAATTTCTAAAAGATTTATAGACTACGGATGATCACCATATAGTATGAGTTGTCACGCGGAGAATTCTGCCGTGGCAAATGGTCTGACTCAACATTGAATAAACGCATAAATTGCTATAAAATTATATAAAAGTAAGCATTTCCTCAAAATCACGTCTGTGAGTAAGTTTTTTTTCAAAAGAATCACGTCCCAAACGAGTTAAACGACAAGCTCCGGTAGTGATGACTGACAGATGACCACTCAAGAATTTCGCGAAATTTTGCGACAGTTACTCTTACCTTTTGTTTCTGTATATTATACAGCCTCCTTATGTCTGATATGACAGCATCCACTCCTGGTTCTATGGGCTGTCCTATGCAATACGATGACAATGTGGTGTGAGGAATATGGAACATGTTAAGGCAAACTTATCAATGCTGCGATGTAATTTTATCTGCCAATGGGAGTATATTATATGTTAGGATATGCAATTAGTGTTAGGTATATTTATTTGATTGACATCCGAGGAAAATGTCTAATGATGTGTGTGCAATTAGTTTTAGGTATAACATTTAGGCCTATATTATCGCATCCGCGAACGTCACCAGACAATCAATTAACGTAAGGGATGCATTATACATCCTTTTATGGCAGGAATGCCATGTAAGTATAGTTTATTCCACGCTGTCTCTTCGAACAGCCAACGATAATCCTAACGGATGTACGTCCATAGAAGTGTCCATTATATTTCATTTCTACCACGACGCGGCATTCCCAGGATGACGTAATAAATAATTTCCAAATATGGAGTGCATTCCTGGCGTAGTAAATGTTTGTGAGAATCGTAGTATTTAGAAATAGTCATAAATACAATAAGATGCGAAAGAATACTCAGTCATGAATATCGTTGACTGATAAAAACTCAAAGATGATGTCTCCTATATTTCGATGAGTAAAATGAGTTATGGATGTTTCGCCTGTATCCAGTTTTTCAACAATAGTTGAGCTTGACAATACGTGTCAACACGTCATTGACCTCTGATCTGTGAAGTGATCTGTTATGCCATAAACCAATGAAATCATGCGCGTGGTTCGCAACTCTCCAATGAAATGGAGGGAATCCCGTCAATGCAGTAACTCATTATGAATGAGATATCCAGAGACGTAAATATTGTAAAATTTTCGTCGGCTTTGTAGAGACTGTATCCCACGTAACGTGTCACAACTCCGTCGGAACATGGAAGCAAGTTTATGGCATGTTCACATGTAGCTGCAATAAAATATCTGCAAGAAAATATCAGGAACAAATGTACCCTGATATTTTATTGCTGCAAAGATCACACTCGTGAGAACACGGCGGTTTAGATTGCGCTGATTGGGCTCAATCAGAACAATATATATTATCGCTCAAGTGAATTGCTTCGGGTAAACAACCTATATTACCCAGTGGTAATTCATAGCATCAAGAAATTTCCAACTGTTGAAAAATGTTACCTGAGCTGGGTGTGGGTGAAACACCCACACCCTGTCGCCATGTTTCTGCACGCATGTGGTCACCATAGTTGGAAATAGGTACAGGCAAATGTTACAATTTAATAGTACTTGCATATGTGGGTTGGCAAAAGTGGTTATGTTTTTTTTTGGCAAATATGATGACCCCACCCTCATCGATACCCCATTCGAAATTTGTATAGAGTTGTGGGTTTAGTTTGGTTCATGGGGCGTGTCTGGTTTCCAAATATCCAGGGAAGTGAAAATGGGGGCTTGTGGTGTGTCTCAGCCCCCAACTATATGTGACCCGCCATATCAAATCCAGTCGTAAGTCGGGATTTTTTTACCCTGTGCCAATGCATTCTGTTATATATGCGAGTCGACCATAGGTCGCCTCGCATATATAAGAGAACGCATTGGCCTAACAATTTTTTACAATTTTAATAATTTTTTCTTGTATTCTTTAACAATTTTATAATTTCACCCATACAGAGCCCCAGACAAACATGAGCAGACGACACTCTTCTATATGCTTCTATATATGTGTGCCATTGTGTGGGGCTCTCTGCAGGGTAATGGATGTTTTTTATTTTATGTCCTAAAAATTGTAAGAAACATTTATTTTAAAAAAATGATAAAAAATTGTTAGGCCAATGCATTCTCTTATATATGCGAGGCGACCTATGGTCGACTCGCATATATAAGAGAATGCATTGGCACAGGGTAAAAAAATCCCAACCTTACGACTGGATTTGATATGGCGGGTCACATATTGTCGTATTATTCAACAGTTGGAACACTATTAGGTTGAAATTGTACTCATAGTTTGATTTCCCAACCAGTAATTATGTGGAATTTGTTGTTCTTAGACCAACACTTGCATATCTTCCTAATTTTTATCAAAATATTGGTCTGAAATGGGCACCAGTTGGAATATTTCCAAACTTAGTGGGATGTCAGGTGGATATTTCGAACACTTGGAGGGCTGAAGGCCAGTCCGGATGCTAGGATTTTGCATTTGTTATGTTCAGATTTCAAACTTTTCTCACACATGGCCGAACTGTGGTATATATACCCAGTGGATCCTGATCCCACCCCGGTGGCGAATTAATGACAAACCAAATAAAGAAAATATAAATCGAGGCATGAATAGTTTGCATGGAGTTAAACATCTAGCTGTTAGGATGTTGCATGGTTCAATCACATATAAAAACAATCCTCTACATGTCACTCCCTTCCCCGGTCAACTTTCAAGTCAATAAACAAAATCAAGGTATATGAGGTACCAGATGGGAAATTCAAATCCATTGGGGGGGGGGGGGTGCAAATTGAATTATGCAAGTTTGACCTGGTTCGAGAGGAGGGTGCAGTTGGAAATCCTAATTGGACATCCCCCGTCAATGGAAACCCTCTACATACAGGTACGTCTCTCTATATATATCCATATATTACATAATCGATTCTGACAACCCATCTAAAATTGAATTACGAAGTCAGTTGTTGAAACAGACTATACTATTGGTGGGCCATAATCCAACCGGTTACGAGCATATCCCTCAGAGACTATTTAACTGACACCAATGACCACCAATCAAGGTGAATTTTACGCAGATCATCAGTGGTAAAATATCAGTGTCTGTCGGATATTTTTCTGTATTATTTTTTCAATGGTCAAGTAAGTCACATTTCCGGACATACCTGTTCATAAGTGTACGTGGTATCGCCAAACCCGAGGGTTGAAATTGAAAACAATTCGCAAAAAAATATTAAATGGTTTGATCTGGGAAAACTGATTGACGGCGGATTGATAAATACTCCTGCTTCATGTGGACATACACATATGTTGTTCGTTGTCTGTTTTACGATGAGAAACAAACATATCCCCATATCATATACGTGAAAATGACTTCCCCATGTTTTCGGGTTTGTCGATACCCCCGGGTTTGGCGATACCACGTACACGGGGTTGTTCATCGTGTGAACTCGCCATTAAGGTGGTACGGCTTGTGCCGGAGGATTGAAGCCAGAGCGGGGGATCTAGGGGGGGGGGGAGGGCACATTTTAGAACAATCTTTCTCACAGTTCGGGTTGGGATGAAACATCAGAAATGATGCAACAGGTAAGCACAGTACAAAACTAAGTGATATAATTCCAATAACTTAATGTTTCCTAATTATTCTTTGATAAATATGTTGATTGGAAACTTTCCAACAGGTACCTCAAGCTTCCGGCCCACTGTTGGAAATGTCAAGCCGTTATATACACCAGCTGAAGTTGGAACATGGCAATATCAGAACAAAATTTTGATCGAAAGTAGACACATATGGTTGGTTAAAAATGAGAACAATTTCAACCTATTTGCTGTATGCAAAGTTTCCGACTAATGTTGTAACAGGCATGACATTTCCAAGTGTTGAATAATTTTACCAAAGTTTGGGACGGGGTGAGACACCACTTACCCCATCCCTCCCCATTTCGCCTCGTCCCTGTACGCGCATAAACCCCTGGTCACGGCAAGTGGTTCTGTTGCTAATGTGATATGATGCTGGTGGGTCCTGCTGAATTGCTATGATGCTGATAGGACAAAGTGATGTCGTTAAGAAAAATTACCGTTATTTCTTCTAAAGTTGTCATTTTCGCGGTGTTTAGCTAATGTCTGTGTGAAACATTCAAGAACATTTATCTTTTTGAAAAAAATTAATAATGACTGCGATGGTGTTTATTAAACAATGTGAATAACCATCTTTATTATTTACGATTAAAAAAAACTAATACAACCATGCGGCATTAATAATATTTCGCGAATTATAAGTTTTTGAATGTTTCATACACATAATGGTTTTTTTTTCTGGATATGTTCAGATTATTCTGCCAGCGCGAAAATGGCAACTTTAGAAAAAAATTCCAAAAAAGGTCAATTTAATTTTTGAGTCACCGATTATTTAGTTTCTAGTGCCTTAATATACGGTTTTAATGACAATCTATGCCATAAATTATAATTAAAATACGATAATTCATCACCATTTGAAACGCCTGTGTCTCATAAGATGCCCATAGAGAAATAGAAAACAGCTGAAATCATAGAATTATTTCCCCCGTTGTGGCTCCCAGAATGCAACAGAACTCAAACTAAAAATATATTTTCAATGAAAGGGGAATAACTCTATATCTTAAGATAGCCCTTCCATTGAAAATAATGAAACTTGAGCACAGAACACAAGTCGTTATCTCAACCAAAAACAAATTATGCTCACAGTTTATGGCAACGAATATGTTGATAATACAATGTTTTGGAGCTTTCTCTTTCAAAATTAATGGTATATAATATGGCATATATTTTATATAAATTTATCTGGGGGTTCGAAAATTAAGTGGGCCTTTAACAGCCTCACTTTACCTTAACATCATCATAGCAAATCAACAGGACCCAGCAGCATCATAGCACAGTAGCAGGACCATTTGACAAGGGGTGATATAAGATTTGATTCTAACTTTTCTCTTGAAAAGCAATATGATCGTAAGTGACTTATATTGGAGCAATCACACATGTATGCTGTGATGCAATATAATCAAATGATGATCATTATGCTGAAGGGGTTATTGTCGCCACATGTTGGTTGGTATGTTGGGTACCCTGCTTTACGACAAGGTGTTTTGGGTACACAGCTTAACATTTTCTGTTTCCAGCACACATTTGATACCATAACCTTGCATACGGTCACATGGCACATGAAATCATGGATAGTCATCATTGTTATTCTATATTTGCTTTCTACCGGCGACGTAATTATAAGAATAATTTATGTACCATAAATCCACAGAGGCCAAGCTGGTATTTTAAATACTTTTCCCCAAACCAAGGTATCCAGCACACCAAAACACATATTCTTGTAAATGTGTGTATTTTGTGTCGGAAAGAACATTTCAGCTTGTTACTCGGGTGTTAATTATCGGACTTCGTTGTCCCTTGGCATGGTGATAGCCAGGTTGGTGGAAGGTGGAAAGGATACCCACATACTAAGGATTTCGTCCATTAATTTTTTACCAGAGTTACGACCCTTGTTTGACTTGGAAAGTTTTGTGAATTGTGGATTTGGGGTATATAGTGGAGACCTTCGTTCGTCCGCCCTTCATAGTGCAGGTTTTGTTCGCGCCCCCCCAGAGTTATGGCCCTTTGCGAGAGATATGACGCGGACTTTGTTTTGACCGCACTTTTTCCAGAGTTATGGCCCTTTGCCAGAGTTATGACCCGGGGTTAAACTGAGAGAAATGCCCCACTATTAATTAATTTTCTCTCTAAATATAGCCACGATTGAGTGTGTACAGTTGGGGGCATTGACCCACGCTTGGTCTTTGCAGTCCTATCTCATTTTAGAACATCTATATTGTTTGAGTACGTAAATATATAGGAATATACAAATCTCCTATAACTTTGTATAAATGAACGTCCAATGAGAACTATCAAATGTAAACAATCCAATCGGTGGTCCCCATATCATCAGATTCCAACAACAACAACAACAACATTTCTTGAAATCCGCTCCAGTTATCAGAATCGATTAATTGCCAAAACACTAACCACTGTCAACTATAGTATAAAATTGCCCAAAAGTGTTATATATCAACATATTGTTCAACGCAATTTGGTATCCAGAGTATTTCAGTCGGCATTCGTCGAATATTTGCCAGGCCGCCAAATATTCGAGGTGGTGAAAAATAACAGATTTCAAAACTCTAAATCTGATACCTCTGGGCTTTGATGGTGGGATCCTCGGCTCCAATCTAATATTTTTTACCCCCGAATTTTAATAAATAGTAATTTATGATCGTTAAATCAGATTATGTTTTGTAACTAAAATACACGCGGAAAGACGCAGACGGTTAGATAATATTTTAGCGAGTTTCCAGGATAGGTCACTCTTGAAAAACCTACGAAGGCAACACTTTTCATGACACGAATAGGCCTAAATGGCATAGGAATTGTGTGTGGTTGCTATTATTCCTCACTTTATTTATACTAATGTGACTTCAATTTATTTTCTGCTTTATTTCATATGTTTTTGGGGGTTTTTCGTGACGTATGTATGTTATAACTTGTACTAATCTCTCTATATATATACTTGCATAAGAGTAAGATCTGTCTGTCTGTCTCCCACACACATGAACCATACGCTCAAGAAGGGAGACTGTTTCAGCAAGTTGAATATAATTGTACAGTTTGGTTATTTAGCTGAAAATTGGCATATGAAATTTGTCATTAATTTTGTGTCAAATCGGAAGGAGAATTTTTCAAATTTCTGATAATTATTCACAAATACCGCAGGGCATTTCCGAGGCAACGCCGGATATGGCGAAATATCAGATATAGTGCGCTGGGTGCATTTTGACCGCATGGCGAGCACCCAAGGCTGAGCGGTTAATGACCGTTTGGGAGTGTTCAGAGTGAACCAATAGTATCCTGTAGGCTTATACTATATCCCCTATGTATACAAAAACCGCAAGATTAACGAGAAACACAAAAGACAACTCACTTAATATTACCCTGTGGACATTGAATGCATTTTTGTGGTTAGAACACAAAGAAGCCACGTCTTCGTGGAGCCGCCACCTCCTAGAGATGTCACGGCGAATCGCCGAAGAACACAAGTCGGATGCTTGCGGTTTTTGGTTTCTTTCAGGTCAAAATTCCTTTCTCATGGGAAATCGACCACCAACGGAGTATTCTTGAACTCGACCCAATATATCTCTCACGTGCAATATTCTTGGTATAGCAGGTGGTGCCCAGGGTTCAGAGTGGCCCGAAAATTGTTTGGCCAATTTTGGGATTATTTCTGATTTTTTGTTGTTGCCATTTTTCAGAAACTTTGGCCAAAATAAAACCCCCCAAAATTTAGAATTAATAATCAAGAAGACCGAAACTAAAATAAAAATGTTAAAAAAATAAATTAAAAAAAAAATAAATAAAAAAATTGTTAAGCCAATGCATTCTCTTATATATGCGATGCGACCTATGGTCGACTCGCATATATAAGAGAATGCATTGGCACAGGGTATATGGACAAAAATCAACGGTTATCAGAAACACAGCCAAAACTGGTAAATTTAGAGTTGTGCATGGATTGTGCACGAATAGGAACTACAAAAACTGAATTATTCTACCCGGTAACGTATAAATGATCACTGATTCGCCTACATTGTCTCAGTTTGAAACCACAAATCAGTAAGGTATTGTCATTTGATTAAGAAAGGACACCGTTATAGCGGATAATATCTGTTTGAGAAGTAATTCCTGACATGTTAATAGATTGTTAAAGACACGGGCGGCGTTCGTTGCAGAAATATTCATATTTGTTCAAATCGTCATCAACGAAAGGAATATTAAAATATATATAGTTTTGTTTATATGCCAAACATAATCAGCGCGTAAAAAGTATATTGTCACCAAGACGTACGATGGTGTACGTAAACAAGAACCTTCTCGTGTTACAGAAGTTTTGCTTCTGTTTACATAACACAGCGCAATTCTATTGGTTAATCACACACAAATGATATAGAAACGCTCTTTAATATTTCCATATCAGGAAAACAGTAACAAATAACGCTCTTTATGTTTACCATATCTGGATCTAAACAAAAGCCAGGTTATGTAACGTTTTTTGCTTTTGTTTACATAACAAAGGAAAAACATTTGACAATAACATACTGTTTATGTCATATTTCTGATTGGTATCAGAACAAGGTATGTCTATATTTTACTATTCTTTCTGTTTATGACGGATTTTGACGGAGCTGAATATTTTAACAGATTAGCCACCGCCAACGCCGCCCGTATCTTTAAGTTATCATACACAGGCGAGCAAGTGCTAATTATAAATTGTTACGATATAAGGGTTTCGGGGAAATCTTATGATAATCATGGAGGTGATAGTTGACTGTTGACTTGAAACCGTTTGGTCAAATGAAAATACCTGTGACAATTAACCCTTTCTATACTAAAGCATGATCGATGAGTAATTATCCCATTGGAAATGTTCAGATAAAAAGTTTAACCCTTTCTATACTAAAGCATGATTGATGAGTAATTGTCCCATAGGAAATGTTCAGATAATAAGTTGAACCCTTTCTGTTCTAAAGCATGATTGATGAATAATTATCCCACAGGAAATGTACATATAATAAGTTTAACCCTTTCTATACTAAAGCATGATTGATGAGTAATTATCCCATAGGAAATGTTCAGATAATAAGTTTAACCCTTTCTATACTAAAGCATGATTGATGAGAATTTACCCCACAGGAAATGTTCAGATAATAAGTTTAACCATTTCTGTACTAAGGCATGATTGATGAGTAATTATCCCACAGGAAATGTTCAGATAATAAGTTTAACCCTTTCTATACTAAAGCATGATTGATGAGTAATTATCCCATAGGAAATGTTCAGATAATAAGTTTAACCATTTCTGTACTAAAGCATAATTGATGAGTAATTATCCCATAGGAAATGTTCAGATAATAAGTTTAACACGTTCTATACTAAAGCATGATTGATGAGTAATTATCCCATAGGAAATGTTCAGATAATAAGTTGAACCCTTTCTGTTCTAAAGCATGATTGATGAATAATGATCCCACAGGATATGTACATATAATAAGTTTAACCCTTTCTATACTAAAGCATGATTGATGAGTAATTTACCCTACAGGAAATGTACATATAATAAGTTTAACCCTTTCTGTATTAAAGCATGATTGATGAGTAATTATCCCACAGGAAATGTTCAGATAATAACTTGAGTTTAAGATAATAAGTTTAACCATTTCTGCACTAAAGAATAATTGATGAGTAATTATCCCATAGGAAATGTTCAGATAATAACTTGAGTTTAACCCTTTCTGTACTAAAGCATGATTGATGAGTAATTATCCCACAGGAAATGTTCAGATATATAATAAGTTTAACCATTTCTGTACTAAAGCATAATTGATGAGTAATTATCCCATAGGAAATGTTCAGATAATAAGTTTAACCTGAAAAAATGGTCCAAACCTGAAAAGTGAATTTTTGCCAATGTTTATGTCAAGTTTTTGAGAGAAAAATCCAATATTTTTGACGATGTCAGGGGTGACAATAGTAACAATTAACCATGGTGCATCAGACATGTTAGTATTCAATGTATAGAATGCAGAATAGCCAATTTTATACATCAACCACAACTTGTAAGCGATTGGAGGACACACTGGTGTAATATTTACCATTTTCCATATTTTGGCGGCCATATTGGCAGCCATTTTGAGCCAAAGTAAGAATTTTGGTTCCAGTGATTTGGAATATTAATAGTTAATGATATGCCTCACTTACATTACAAACTTCTGTTCATTTCTTGTTGAAATATGACTAGAATCCCAATTGTGATTTTTTTTTAAATGTTGTACCGCATTCTGTAAAATCGAATTTTTGAGGGACCAGAAGGGGTTAGGACCCCAATAGTTGCACATTTAATTGCTACAATGATTAGTTAATATACAAAACACTAAATAAAGTCGTATTACTCAACCAGTTCCAAACAGCATGAATTGATCTAGAAGATATTTGTGAAAAAATGTCATATTTTCAACTTCCGGCGGCCATTTTGGCGGCCATCATAGATAGTGAGTTTCAATTTTGGCCCAAAAAGTGTCATTATGTCTTAGCTTCACGAAAATATATACATTTGTATACATTTTACAAGATTTTCCCGCGTTAATTTGCATAAAACTGATCAAGGTCTGGTCTGAAAAACGGCGGCCATGATGGACGCCATCTTGTCTGGAGTCTACACGGCCACTTTTTTTCTTGTTAACATTGCTTAAAAGTTGAAGGACATAATAAGGAACAAAATGAGTGGGGTGGAGTTAAGTCCCAGGGGGGGTGCAAGGGTACCCCTATTAGCTCCCGGACTAAATACAGGAAGAAAACATCATCAGTCATCATCAGTCATCGAGAATTCAGTCTAGATCAATATTAAGTGACGTAACGTCAATGACGTCACGGGAAATTACATAATTCACTAGTGATATTACCATTTTTAATTAACAGCGTTTTCAATAGAAATCGCGCATTGGAGTGTAATAAATACTCGTAGTGGTGGTATCGCACCAGGCGACCTGTGCTTTCACCAAGGTTATGTAGGTTTATGTAATACAATCCCGTTGTTGACATTCTCAATAGTCGTCAACAAAAGCTTGGACACTCGACATGCTAATTAATTATACACCTAAGGTGCTGATGCGCAATTTCCGACGGATCGCCGATGTGTCTGCACATTGTTTGTTTCAATTTGTCAACTGTATCTTGTAGTCTGGTCGGAAAAGCTACATTTGTGGAACACTAGAACCCTAGAGGCATTTTTGGGGAAAAGCATGAAACTAAGTTTTCTAGCATAACTCAAGTATGCTGAATCCAATGAGGGTGTCTGTCGCTGCCAGTGACCCATATTTCACCCATAAAATCAACTTAAAGTCACATACTGTTTTATTACCGCGAAAATACAGTAAGTCAATATCGAGACATATTGCACACTCGTTATACATATACCCTCATGAACATCTCATCATCTGCTATACATATATGGACAAGTATGTTATTTAATAAATAAACGCTCTTTATGAAATCACATCCAGTTGAAAGTTCTGTGAATCAGGATTAAGTTGAAAATATGACGTTTTTTCACAAATATCTTCTAGATCAGTTCATGCTACTTGGAACTGGTTGAGTAATGTGACTTTATTTTGTGTTTTGTATATTAACTGATCATTGGAGCGGTCCCAAGAATGTACGAACCCACGAAAAAGTCGCAAATGGCTGAACCACGAAAATTAAAGCCATTCACATACTTTAAAGCATTATCCGACCTACTAAGCAGTGAGTGGGGAGAATACTATCTTGAGGGGAGTTTCCCCTCTTGCAGGAGGGGGTTTGGGGGATGCCCTGATGAATTTAATATTGCATTCAAAATGACGCGTTTTACTTTATTTACTGATATGTACATGCATATAGAAGTGGTTAGAAAAAATGGAAATCAGTAATATTTACTGTAATATTGAGTTAGATAAACTCGATCCTGGCATCGGTGGTATTTCAAGTAGATTATATACATGAGTGAATGACAATTACATAATTACATTCGCCGATGTATGTCAGTGCAGAAGTTGCTGAGGGGAGTGTGGAGTATATAGTCGGGGAGCCAATAAGGTCCACCTGCACCCCCCCCCCCCCGATGATTACAAATAACCTTATTTTTATTGTTCCCTATGGTATCCAGATAAAGAATTCGGAATTCACGGAAAAATAAAGGTGGCCCTACTAGGTGCTAGAGCCATTTGAATCCAAGATGGCCGCCATTTCCTCTAATTCCGACCAGCTGTATTTAATCGTTGTAATAGATCGGTTGTTAGCAAAAGACACAGACAAAATATATGATATTTGTTGGTGTGATGTCCTTCTTCAAAATGACGGCAAAATTTTTCGAAAACAATTCAAAATGGCCGCCGAAAAATGACGTCATCTGCACGAAAATAGGAAATGTAATTAATATTTCACCATATCTTCCATTTTCCTCACATTAATCATTAGTAAATGGCAATGTTTTTGAGACAGTCATCAAGCGTGATATTATAGCGTCATTTTAAGACATTTGCCATTGACGAGGGTTCCGTAATAGATACAGAAAGAGGATTTGAAAAAGAGGGGTAAACTTTTCGATTTTTTGCAAGACGATTTTGATAGTCATTTTATCAACAAACCACACAGGCTGTTAATAGAATGTCAACAACTGTGTGCTTTATTTTATTGGACGGATGTTTTACTTCAATGGGAATGAAATTGGTGTAGAAAATTTCCAAAATGGCCGCTGAAAATATGAAAAATGGTAAATATTGCCCCAGGGTGTCCTGCAATGGCTTACAAGTTGTGGTTAATATATAAAATTGGCTAATCTGTATTATATACATTGCATACTAACATGTCTGATGCACCATGGATCATTGTTTCTATTGTCACCACTGACATCACCAGAAATATTGGATATTTCTCTCACAAACTTGACTTATGGAATTTTGCGGAGAACCTCTTTTGTGTTTCTTGCCATATTATTGAAAGGAAATGGGCAGAACTTTGAAACGGAACTGAGATGAACCATAATATGTGGCTATTCTGGTCCATTATGATAAAACATATCAACTGGATACACGGTGGATGCCAAGATGGTAGCCAGGGAGTTACTATATGATCATAGATGAGGTGAATAGGTATACAGGGAGTTATTGTATGGTCAACGGTGAGATGAGTACATGTATGTATACAATTAGTGACTGTATGATCATAAATGTAATGCATAGCTATACAGGGAGTGACTAAATGGTCATGTGTCAGGTGTATGAGTATACCCGGTGTTCCTGGTTGGTGACGTGTAGGTCATGTGTAGGTTATACGGGTATACACATGTGTTGCTATATGGTCATGGGCGAGGGGTATGTGTATATAGCGAGCGGCTATATGGGCATGGATGATGTGCATATGCATACATGGAGTGAATATACTGACATGGCTGGGGAGTATTAGTATATCTTGAGTGGCTATTCTGCTATGGTGTGACAATAGGGATACGGGGAGTGACATGGCCAAGGGTGAGGTGAATATATATACAGGGAGTTAATGTATGGGCATGAATGGTGTGAATATGTATACAAGGACTGACTATATGGTTATGAGTGGGGTGTCCATGGTGAGATGCATAGGAATATAAGGAGTGGCTGTATGGGCATGTGTGAGGTGAATCGGTATACATGTAGTGACTGTACGGTGTATTGTTGTGTGTGGCCGATGTGACCGTATGGGCATTGCTGTGGTGTATAGATATAACGAGAGTAGCTACATGGTCATCTGTGAGTTGTTTATGTATATATGGAGTGACTGTAATGTCGTGGTGGGATGTATATGTGTACCGTGTGTGTCCTGCAATGGCTTACAAGTTGTGGTTAATATATAAAATTGGCTAATCTGTATTATATACATTGCATACTAACATGTCTGATGCACCATGGATCATTGTTTCTATTGTCACCACTGACATCACCAGAAATATTGGATATTTCTCTCACAAACTTGACTTATGGAATTTTGCGGAGAACCTCTTTTGTGTTTCTTGCCATATTATTGAAAGGAAATGGGCAGAACTTTGAAACGGAACTGAGATGAACCATAATATGTGGCTATTCTGGTCCATTATGATAAAACATATCAACTGGATACACGGTGGATGCCAAGATGGTAGCCAGGGAGTTACTATATGATCATAGATGAGGTGAATAGGTATACAGGGAGTTATTGTATGGTCAACGGTGAGATGAGTACATGTATGTATACAATTAGTGACTGTATGATCATAAATGTAATGAATAGCTATACAGGGAGTGACTAAATGGTCATGTGTCAGGTGTATGAGTATACCCGGTGTTCCTGGTTGGTGACGTGTAGGTCATGTGTAGGTTATACGGGTATACACATGTGTTGCTATATGGTCATGGGCGAGGGGTATGTGTATATAGCGAGCGGCTATATGGGCATGGATGATGTGCATATGCATACATGGAGTGAATATACTGACATGGCTGGGGAGTATTAGTATATCTTGAGTGGCTATTCTGCTATGGTGTGACAATAGGGATACGGGGAGTGACATGGCCAAGGGTGAGGTGAATATATATACAGGGAGTTAATGTATGGGCATGAATGGTGTGAATATGTATACAAGGACTGACTATATGGTTATGAGTGGGGTGTCCATGGTGAGATGCATAGGAATATAAGGAGTGGCTGTATGGGCATGTGTGAGGTGAATCGGTATACATGTAGTGACTGTACGGTGTATTGTTGTGTGTGGCCGATGTGACCGTATGGGCATTGCTGTGGTGTATAGATATAACGAGAGTAGCTACATGGTCATCTGTGAGTTGTTTATGTATATATGGAGTGACTGTAATGTCGTGGTGGGATGTATATGTGTACCGTGTGTGGCTGTATTGTGACATGTGGGTGTATATGTATATTTGTGCTGTCTGTATGATCATGGATGGAGTGCGTAGATAAATATGGAGTGATTTTATGGTTATGGGTAATGTGTATAGGTGCACCTGGTATGCCTGTACGGTCAAGATTGAAGTTATATGCATACCTGTGGCTATATAGGGAGTGCCCTTTTGGTAACGGGTGGGTCGTATATTGATATATGTTGTGGATGTATTATCATCGGTGGTGTATAGGGTGTAGATGAATGATCATGGGTGGCGTGTATAAGTATACAGTGAGTTGCTGAATTGTCATGTGCGAGGTGTATATGCAAGTATGAAACTTATGAGTGGTCGTGTTTGCGGGTATTGGTATATTTGGAAGGGCTCACCATTGGTGAGGTGTATATGTATATCTGGATTGACTCTATGGTCATGGGTATGGCGAATAGATATACATGTAGTGGCTGTATGGTCCACGGCGAGGTGAATAGGTATACAATGAGTTACTTTATGATCGTGAATGTGGTGAATATGTATACACATAGTGACTATATGGTCAGATGTAGGAGTATACCTGGTGTTCATGCATGGTGACTCATGGCTGTATCGTCATTTGTGGCATGTACCAGTATAACCAAATATGGCTGTATGGTCAGGTGTACGTGTATAGAGTGGGTGACTATATTGTCATTTGTGTGGCGTTTATGTACATATGAGGTCATGGGTGGGTTGTACATGTGTAATTTGGGTGGCTATCGCTTTCCACAATAACTCAAGGATATGTTAATCAATAGAGAGGTCATATCAAAGAGTTCTCCACCATGATAGTGTTTGTGTACATGGGGGAACTTTAAACGTGCAAAGCGATAGCCACCCATTACCACACGGTCATTCCATATACATAAACACTACAGACATAACAATATAGTGACCAACTGTATAAACGTACACCTGACCCATGACCATGGATGGCCATACAGCCATGAGTCACAATGCAGTCACACCGGGTATAATCCTAATCATGACCCATAACCATAGAGTCACTCCTTGTATACCCATTCACCTCACTATTGGCCATACGGTCATCCCATGTATACCTATTCTCCACACACACATGGTCAAATAGACATTCAATATATACATTAACACCACAACAATGACCATAGAGTCACCCCGGGTATACATATCCACCTCACCAATGGTCATATAGCCACTCGCTTCATACACATACCCTCACCCATGGCACCTGGTATACTCCTTCATCTGACATATGGCCATATAGTCACACCGTGTGTACCTATTCAAAACATTCGTACATGATCATGGTCAATCATTGTATATATATATTCACCTCACCCTTGGCCATGCCACTCCCCGTATCCCTATTTGTCACACCATAGCAGAATAGCCACTCAAGATATACTAATATTCCCCAGCCATGTCAGTATATTCACTCCATGTATGCATATGCACATCATCCATGGCCATATAGCCGCTCGCTATATACACATACCCCTCGCCCATGACCATATAGCAACACATGTGTATACCCGTATAACCTACACATGACCTACACGTCACCAAGCAGGAACACCGGGTATACTCATACACCTGACACATGACCATTTAGTCACTCCCTGTATAGCTATTCATTACATGTATGATCATACAGTCACTAATTGTATACATACATGTACTCATCTCACCGTTGACCATACAATAACTCCCTGTATACCTATTCACCTCATCTATGATCATATAGTAACTCCCTGGCTACCATCTTGGCATCCACCGTGTATCCAGTTGATATGTTTTATCATAATGGACCAGAATAGCCACATAGTATGGTTCATCTCAGTTCCGTTTCAAGGTTCTGCCCATTTCCTTTCAATAATATGGCAAGAAACACAAAAGATGTTCTCCGCAAAATTCCATACTGCAACTTTAAAATGAATTTGTCATGCCCCATACGGAACTGGGACAAACATAATAGAACGTAGTTGTCAGTTAATTGACTAACACGTACAATAACCAAGTGAGTCACAATTTACTACCTTGTCGGATAACGCAGAGAATAATGTTCGGGATATATGTAAATAATAACATTTTACAAATTTGGTTGCCATTTTGGAAGCCATCTTGAGCAATTTGGTCTATAAACACCGTAGTGTGACACATTTAAGATAGACCAAAACAATGAATACCTTTGATACCAATGATAGTTGCATTTTACTTAAAACAATTGTCCAACCCTGAAAAGTGAATTTTTGCCGATATTTATGTCAAGTTTGTGAGAGAAAAATCCAATATTTCTGGTGATGTCAGTGGTGACAATAGAAACAATGATCCATGGTGCATCAGACATGTTAGTATGCAATGTATATAATACAGATTAGCCAATTTTATATATTAACCACAACTTGTAAGCCATTGCAGGACACCCTGGAGCAATATTTACCATTTTTCATATTTTCGGCGGCCATTTTGGAAATTTTCTACACCAATTTCATTCCCATTGAAGTAAAACATCCGTCCAATAAAATAAAGCACATAGTTGTTGACATTCTATAAACAGCCTGTGTGGTTTGTCGATAAAATGACTATCAAAATCGTCTTGCAAAAAATCGAAAATTTTACCCCTCTTTTTCAAATCCTCTTTCTGTATCTATTACGGAACCCTCGTCAATGGCAAATGTCTTAAAATGACGCTATAATATCACGCTTGATGACTGTCTCAAAACCAGTGCCATTTACTAATGATTAATGTGAAGAAAAATGGAAGATATGGTAAAATATTAATTAAATTTCCTATTTTCGTGCAGGTGACGTCATTTTTCGGCGGCCATTTTGAATTTTTTTCAAAGAAGGACATCATACCAACAAATGGCATATATTTTGTCTGTGTCTTTTGCTAACAACCGATCTATTACAACGATTAAATAGAGCTGGTCGGAATTAGAGGAAATGGCGGCCATCTTGGATTCAAATGGCTCTAGCACCTAGTAGGGCCACCTTTATTTTTCGGTGAATTCCGGATTCTTTATCTGGATACCATAGGGAACAATAAAAATAAGGTTATTTGTAATCATCGGGGGGGGGGGGGGGGTGCAGGTGGACCTTATTGGATCCCCGACTAATATATATCATACGAGTGGGTTATATTAAGCTTCAGTGATGTTTTGTATAGTTGTATACATCCATGTAGTATTTACCTAATTTTATTTATATAACATGTCGATGTTCCAACAACGCATTTGATCATTATGTGGGAAAATTACTGCGAATTGAACAGCTCAACTGCATGCTAGTTAAATTTATTGGAGTTCCAGTCTCTCGGCTGACCATTACCATTGAGCCACACAATCATCACAGAAGAAATATTAAGTTTGAATAACCAACTTTTGTCTAAATGTCTGCATGTGCAGGTGCTTAGCGAATGAACAGTCGACATAGTTGCTTGTCTTTGTAGGTTTATTGTGTCGATTCAATGTTACAATAACTCTATATTCTGATGTCGGTCGTGAAACTTTGACAATGTGCAGGTTTAGATCTCGGAACATGCATTTAACTTCAAAGTTGAAATGTCATGATCACTAACCAGGCTTTTTTCCCGGAAATATATGGTCCATCTTCAGCAGTGTGCGAGAATGTCTGACAAGTATATGTACATCCACCATCTTAGCATTGGCTGAGAGCACCTGGGGTAGTGTTGACGGTGGAGAACATGACATCGGGCATCACTTCCGACGTTAATGAGCAATTGCTCATCCGAAATCCCCCACCAATTTGCATGTACATTGCAAAATTTGGCACATGGTAGTGACATGCCTACGGTTGGCGATACATGTATCGTACCAACTAAAATTACCAAATTCCACACGTCAATACCACGTACATATTTGACCCATGCAATTTCCTGGCAGTTCTTAGCCCTGGAGCATAAATTAGGAATAGGCATATAGAGCCCTATATTGGAAAGGAGTTTGTCTTACTCCACTGTCCAATATTCGAGCGTGAAAGAGTCCGTTATTTAGCCAATCTGAATGTGAACTTGGAAGTCAAAATATTACTGTATGGGTCCGTAGATATATCTTATACCAAAAATGCCGACATATTCATTGCCGTCCAAAAGTTCATCGACGATACCAAACGATTTAACTGACATAATATGGTTAAGAACTGTAAAGCGTGAACCAAAAGCCTACATAAAACAAAAATATTGTGCTGTCGTATACTCAAGCATGCCAGAGGTGTGATTGTGTGTGAGGGGTGGACTCGCAGCGATTGGCAACGGGATAGGATGCGGGTGCTTGTGGAACAGGCAGTTCATTATTGAGACCCAATCAAACCATGATGCAATATAGATACTAAGGAAATGGCCACATATAAGCCTTTGGCTTACTGCCAAATCATTTTCTCTAATGTTAAATTGTTATCGTCCTTATATTATGTACTAGAAGGTGACCCGACTTCGTCCGGGCTTTGACCTTGAATTGTCTATTTTGAAGGCCAATGTCAAGTGGGGTCACGATTTGACCCGTCCAAAACACAGTGCCCGAACAAAAGTACCCGACAAAAGTACCCGTCGAAATCCATCCGGTTTTACCCGATTTGACCTTGAATTGACCATTTTGAAGGTCAAGGTCAGGTGGGGTCAAACACCAACACCCCAAAAATGGTGGAAATCGGCCCAGCGGATACCGGGAAATCGGCCCAGCGGATACCGAGATACCCTATGCATCAAATTTCGTCCGTAAAAATCCGCCAGTTTAACCCGATTTGATTTCCACTCAAGTATATAAACGCGCCTCATATACACACGTTCATTAATTATCAAGTTTCAACGTAAAGATAAATTACCATCGGTGCCCGAGATATCGCCAAGTCGTCTGAAACAGTCAAATGCATCGGCCGGTTAAGCGTTAACGTGATCTAACGTTATGACCTCTAACGACGTCATAGAAGTTACGCATTGTTTTTATCCCGATGGAAGATAGTACCACTTCTTCTTGATAATTGAGGCAGATAACTAAAACGGATACATACGCATTATATATCGTTGGAAAGAGGAAACACGAAAGATTCTCACAGTGTCATTATTATGACTGGCATTTTATTATTCGCGATGTTTCGAATCGATTTGTAAGCACCGAACTCAAATGAAAGTCCCGTAACACAGCGTAAAAACAGATTTGACCTCGGCACGTGAAAAGTTGATTTCGGATCTGAAAATCAATAGGCCTATGTTACTCCTGGCCCGAAAATACCCCCACATACCAAGTTTCATCGAAATCGGGTCGGCCGTTTTCGAGTTCATCGATCACACACACACAAACAAACAAACAAACAAACAAACAGATCTTCCAAAAAACAAACAAATTTCAAGTCGATGAGCCCGACGTTGTCCGGGCTATTCAAAAACCAAATTTCAAGTCGATAGCTCTACCCGTTTCCGAGATCTGGTCTGCGCATGCGCGAAGCTGGCGTCGCACGGGCTCGGCGACCCGATAAAATTCGTATCCGGGGCAAGATACATTCACATAGCAAATTTCAAGTTGATAGCTCCACCCGTTTGTGAGATCTCGTCTGCGCATGCGCGAAGCGGGCGCCGCACGGGCTCGCAAATACGACAACGTACACCGCCTGGTCAAACTACACACACGTACCAAGTTTGGTCCCGATCGGTCGAGAATCGTAGATTTATATTAATGACAAACATACAGACAGACATACAGACAGACAAACATACAGACAGAGGTCTTCAAAATATATATGAGATTATATGTGCTATTCTTGAGAATAAAATATTGTTTCCACTAAAGGGCCATTGGTCGGTGTGTTTATATATAACGCCGAATCTACAGCTCAAATATTATGATCAATTTGTTGTTCCAATACTCTTAATACGTTAATTGGGCATACCATGCAGGAATGGCAGGATTGTTAACATTTGAGCTGAACTTATTGGAAATGCATTTAGGCCGTGATGGTGCCCTGGTGCTGCATGTTAGAAGTATATCATTCACCTTTGCCAGCAAAATATTGGTACGGCCAAAATCGTCCAGCTGTACCCAGAATTACGCCCTTGCCCAAACATGAAAATGTGAACATAATGCTAGTTTTTCTGTTAAGATTTTCGAAGATTTTCGTTCGGCGGAATGCAGATTTTTCAAGAATGCGGATGTCATCGTCCCGTCGATAAAAACACTACTTTTACCATCAGAAAACAAGTTCATACTTCTATTTTACTATTTAGTATATATTAGACTAACATTTTCTGCAATAATCCGTCACCCAAACATGAAAATGTGAACATAATGCTAGTTTTTCTGTTAAGATTTTCGTTCGGCGGAATGCAGATTTTTCAAGAATGCGGATGTCATCGTCCCGTCGATAAAAACACTACTTTTATCAGCAGAAAACAAGTGCAAACTTCTATTTTACTATTTAGTATATATTAGACAAACATTTTCTGCAAAAATCCGTCACTCAAACATGAAAATGTGAACATAATGCTAGTTTTTCTGTTAAGATTTTCGACGATTTTCGTTCGGCGGAATGGAGATTTTTCAAGAATGGAGGTGTCATCGTCCCGTCGATAAAAACACTACTTTTACCATCAGAAAACAAGTTCAAACTTCTATTTTACTATTTAGTATATATTAGACTAACATTTTCTGCAATAATCCGTCACCCAAACATGAAAATGTGAACATAATGCTAGTTTTTCTGTTAAGATTTTCGTTCGGCGGAATGCAGATTTTTCAAGAATGCGGATGTCATCGACCCGTCGATAAAAACACTACTTTTATCAGCAGAAAACAAGTGCAAACTTCTATTTTACTATCTCATATATATTTTGAAGACCTCTGTCTGTTTGTTTGTCTGTATGTTTGTATGTTTGCCTGTATGTTTGTCATTTATACAAATCTACGATTCTCGACCGATCGGGACCAAACTTGGTACGTGTGTGTAGTTTGACCAGGCGGTGGACGTTGTCGTATTGGCGAGCCCGTGCGGCGCCCGCTTCGCGCATGCGCAGACGAGATCTCGGAAACGGGTGGAGCTATCGACTTGAAATTTGGTATGTGAATGTATCTTGCCCCGGATACGAATTTTATCGGGTCGCCGAGCCCGTGCGACGCCAGCTTCGCGCATGCGCAGACCAGATCTCGGAAACGGGTGGAGCTATCGACTTGAAATTTGGTATGTGAATGTATCTTGCCCAGGATACGAATTTTATCGGGTCGTCGAGGCCGTGCGACGCCAGCTTCGCGCATGCGTAGACCAGATCTCGGAAACGGGTGGAGCTATCGACTTGAAATTTGGTTTTTGAATAGCCCGGACAACGTCGTGCTCATCGGCTAGTCTAATATATATTTTGGGACTTCTGTTTGTTTGTCTGTCTGTCTGTCTGTCTGTTAGCTATGGCCGGGAAAACTGCCCGACGGATTTTGACGAAATTTGATACCTAGGGGTTATTTTTCCAGGGATGGTTTTGGACGGGTCAAATCGTGACCCCGACCTGAAATTGACCTTCAAAAAGGTCAATTCAAGGTCAAATCGGGTAAAACGGGGCGGATTTCGACGAAATTTGATACCTAGAGTTAATTTTGGACGGGCAGTCTTTTGGACGGGTCAAATCGTTACCCCGACCTGACCTTGACCTTCAAAAGGTCAATTCAAGGTCAAATCAGGTAAAACGGACGGATTTCGACAAAATTTGATACCTAGAGTTACTTTTGGACAGGCAGTCTTTTGGACGGGTCAAATCGTTATCCCGACCTGACCTTGACAAAAGGTCAATTCAAGGTCAAATCAGGTAAAACGTACAGATTTCGATGAAATTTGATAACTAGGGTAACTTTTGTCCACGGAGTGTTTTGGACGGGTCAAATCGTGACCCCGACGTGACCTTGACCTTCAAAATGGTCAATTCAAGGTCAAATCGGGTAAAATGAGACGGATTTCGACGGGTACTTTTGTCGGGTACTTTTGTCCGGGCAGTGTTTTGGACGGTTCAAATCGTGACCCCCCCACCTGACCTTAACCTTCAAAATGGATAATTCAAGGTCAAATCGCGCAATTTGCTGAAAAGCAGAGGGGAAACAGCCCGGACGAAGTCGGGTCCACAAGCTAGTCTAATATATATTTTGGGACTTCTGTTTGTCTGTCTGTCTGTCTGTTTGTCTGTTAGCTATGGCCGGGAAAACTGCCCGACGCATTTTGACGAAATTTGATACCTAGGGTTATTTTTTCCAGGGATGGTTTTGGACGGGTCAAATCGTGACCCCGACCTGACCTTGACCTTCAAAAAGGTCAATTCAAGGTCAAATCGGGTAAAACGAGGCGGATTTCGACGACATTTGATACCTAGAGTTAATTTTGGACGGGCAGTCTTTTGGACGGGTCAAATCGTTACCCCGACCTGACCTTGACCTTCAAAAGGTCAATTCAAGGTCAAATCGCGCAATTTGCTGAAAAGCAGAGGGGAAACAGCCCGGACGAAGTCGGGTCCACCAGCTAGTCTCATATATATTTTGAAGACCTCTGTCTGTCTGTATGCCTGTCTGTCCTTAATACAAATCTACGAGTCTCGACCGATCGGGACGAAACTTGGTACGTGTGTGTAGTTTGACCAGGCGGTGGTCGTTGTCGTATTGGCGATCCCGTGCGATGCCCGTGCAGCGCCCGCTTCGCGCATGCGCAGACGAGATCTCGGAAACGGGTGGAGCTATCGACTTGAAATTTGGTATGTGAATGTATCTTGCCCCGGATACGAATTTTATCGGATCGCCGAGCCCGTGCGACGCCAGCTTCGCGCACGCGCAGACGAGATCTCGGAAACGGGTGGAGCTATCGACTTGAAATTTGGAATGTGAATGTATCTTGCCCCGGGTACGAATTTTATCGGATCGTCGAGCCCGTGCGACGCCAGCTTCGCGCATGCGCAGACCAGATTTCGGAAACGGGTGGAGCTATCGACTTGAAATTTGGTATGTGAATGTATCTTGCCCAGGATACGAATTTTATCGGGTCGTCGAGCCCGTGCGACACCAGCTTCGCGCATGCGTAGACCAGATCTCGGAAACGGGTGGAGCTATCGACTTGAAATTTGGTTTTTGAATAGCCCGGACAACGTCGGGCTCATCGGCTAGTCTAATATATATTTTGGAACTTCTGTTTGTTTGTCTGTCTGTCTGTCTGTCTGTTAGCTATGGCCGGGAAAACTGCCCGACGGATTTTGACGAAATTTGATACCTAGGGGTTATTTTTTCCAGGGATGGTTTTGGACGGGTCAAATCGTGACCCCGACCTGACATTGACCTTCAAAAAGGTCAATTCAAGGTCAAATCGGGTAAAACGGGGCGGATTTCGACGAAATTTGATACCTAGAGTTAATTTTGGACGGGCAGTCTTTTGGACCGGTCAAATCGTTACCCGACCTGACCTTGACCTTCAAAAGGTCAATTCAAGGTCAAATCAGGTAAAACGGACGGATTTCGACGAAATTTGATACCTAGAGTTACTTTTGGACAGGCAGTCTTTTGGAAGGGTGAAATCGTTATCCCGACCTGACCTTGACAAAAGGTCAATTCAAGGTCAAATCAGGTAAAACGGACAGATTTCGATGAAATTTGATAACTAGGGTTACTTTTGTCCACGGAGTGTTTTGGACGGGTCAAATCGTGACCCCGACGTGACCTTGACCTTCAAAATGGTCAATTCAAGGTCAAATCGGGTAAAATGAGACGGATTTCGACGGGTACTTTTGTCGGGTACTTTTGTCCGGGCAGTGTTTTGGACGGTTCAAATCGTGACCCCCCCCCACCTGACCTTAACCTTCAAAATGGATAATTCAAGGTCAAATCGCGCAATTTGCTGAAAAGCAGAGGGGAAACAGCCCGGACGAAGTCGGGTCCACCAGCTAGTCTAATATATATTTTGGGACTTCTGTTTGTCTGTCTGTCTGTCTGTTTGTCTGTTAGCTATGGCCGGGAAAACTGCCCGACGGATTTTGACGAAATTTGATACCTAGGGGTTATTTTGTCCAGGGATGGTTTTGGACGGGTCAAATCGTGACCCCGACCTGACCTTGACCTTCAAAAAGGTCAATTCAAGGTCAAATCGGGTAAAACGAGGCGGATTTCGACGACATTTGATACCTAGAGTTAATTTTGGACGGGCAGTCTTTTGGACGGGTCAAATCGTTACCCCGACCTGACCTTGACTTTCAAAAAGGTCAATTCAAGGTCAAATCGGGTAAAACGAGGCGGATTTCGACGACATTTGATACCTAGAGTTAATTTTGGACGGGCAGTCTTTTGGACGGGTCAAATCGTTACCCCGACCTGACCTTGACCTTCAAAAGGTCAATTCAAGGTCAAATCGCGCAATTTGCTGAAAAGCAGAGGGGAAACAGCCCGGACGAAGTCGGGTCCACCAGCTAGTCTCATATATATTTTGAAGACCTCTGTCTGTCTGTCTGCCTGTCTGTCCTTAATACAAATCTACGAGTCTCGACCGATCGGGACGAAACTTGGTACATGTGTGTATTTTGACCAGGCTGTGGTCGTTGTCGTATTGGCGAGCCCGTGCGATGCCCGTGCAGCGCCCGCTTCGCGCATGCGCAGACGAGATCTCGGAAACGGGTGGAGCTATCGACTTGAAATTTGGTATGTGAATGTATCTTGCCCCGGATACGAATATTATCGGGTCGCCTAGCCCGTGCAACGCCAGCTTCGCGCATGCGCAGACGAGATCTCGGAAACGGGTGGAGCTATCGACTTGAAATTTGGAATGTGAATGTATCTTGCCCCGGGTACGAATTTTATCGGGTCGTCGAGCCCGTGCGACGCCAGCTTCGCGCATGCGCAGACCAGATCTCGGAAACGGGTGGAGCTATCGTCTTGAAATTTGGTATGTGAATGTATCTTGCCCAGGATACGAATTTTATCGGGTCGTCGAGCCCGCGCGACACCAGCTTCGCGCATGCGTAGACCAGATCTCGGAAACGGGTGGAGCTATCGACTTGAAATTTGGTTTTTGAATGGCCCGGACAACGTCGGGCTCATCGGCTAGTCTCTTCTATATATTTTGAGAACTCCGTGTATTCGAGAGATAGCCCACACCCTCCGGACCTCAATGATATGATCGTGAATGAGTATTGATATACCCCACTAAACTTTTACAAACACCAGTAATGGTGTGTAGATCATTTACATATATCTCCTATATATTTTGATACAATCTATCTAATTTACATATCTCTCTTATATATTTATGTTTGTGTGTGTGTTGTACTTCATACAAATCTACGATTCTCGACCGATCGGGACGAAACTTGGTACGTGTGTGTAGTTTGACCAGGCGGTGGTCGTTGTCGTATTGGCGAGCCCGTGCGACGCCCGTGCAGCGCATGCGCAGACGAGATCTCGGAAACGGGTGGAGCTATCGACTTGAAATTTGGTATGTGAATGTATCTTGCGCCGGGTACAAATTTTATCGGGTCGCCGAGCCCGTGCGACGCCCGTGCAGCGCATGCGCAGACGAGATCTCGGAAACGGGTGGAGCTATCGACTTTAAATTTGCTATGTGAATGTATCTTGCGCCGGGTACAAATTTTATCGGGTCGCCGAGTCCGTGCGACGCCAGCTTCGCGCATGCGCAGACCAGATCTCGGAAACGGGTGGAGCTACCGGGTACAAATTTTTCTTATTGAAACGCGTCGAGCTAAAAATTAAAAAAATATATAAAAAAAATGTCATGTTTCGGACAAGCCGCCGGTGGCGGGCTAACCTGCTAGTCTAATATATATTTTGGAACTTCTGTTTGTTTGTCTGTCTGTCTGTCTGTCTGTTAGCTATGGCCGGGAAAACTGCCCCTACGGATTTTGACGAAATTTGATACCTAGGGGTTATTTTTTCCAGGGATGGTTTTGGACGGGTCAAATCGTGACCCCGACCTGACATTGACCTTCAAAAAGGTCAATTCAAGGTCAAATCGGGTAAAACGGGGCGGATTTCGATGAAATTTGATACCTAGAGTTAATTTTGGACGGGCAGTCTTTTGGACCGGTCAAATCGTTACCCGACCTGACCTTGACCTTCAAAAGGTCAATTCAAGGTCAAATCAGGTAAAACGGACGGATTTCGACGAAATTTGATACCTAGAGTTACTTTTGGACAGGCAGTCTTTTGGACGGGTCAAATCGTTATCCCGACCTGACCTTGACAAAAGGTCAATTCAAGGTCAAATCAGGTAAAACGGACAGATTTCGATGAAATTTGATAACTAGGGTTACTTTTGTCCACGGAGTGTTTTGGACGGGTCAAATCGTGACCCCGACGTGACCTTGACCTTCAAAATGGTCAATTCAAGGTCAAATCGGGTAAAATGTGACGGATTTCGACGGGTACTTTTGTCGGGTACTTTTGTCCGGGCAGTGTTTTGGACGGTTCAAATCGTGACCCCCCCACCTGACCTTAACCTTCAAAATGGATAATTCAAGGTCAAATCGCGCAATTTGCTGAAAAGCAGAGGGGAAACAGCCCGGACGAAGTCGGGTCCACAAGCTAGTCTAATATATATTTTGGGACTTCTGTTTGTCTGTCTGTCTGTCTGTTTGTCTGTTAGCTATGGCCGGGAAAACTGCCCGACGCATTTTGACGAAATTTGATACCTAGGGGTTATTTTGTCCAGGGATGGTTTTGGACGGGTCAAATCGTGACCCCGACCTGACCTTGACCTTCAAAAAGGTCAATTCAAGGTCAAATCGGGTAAAACGAGGCGGATTTCGACGACATTTGATACCTAGAGTTAATTTTGGACGGGCAGTCTTTTGGACGGGTCAAATCGTTACCCCGACCTGACCTTGACCTTCAAAAAGGTCAATTCAAGGTCAAATCGGGTAAAACGAGGCGGATTTCGACGACATTTGATACCTAGAGTTAATTTTGGACGGGCAGTCTTTTGGACGGGTCAAATCGTTACCCCGACCTGACCTTGACCTTAAAAAGGTCAATTCAAGGTCAAATCGCGCAATTTGCTGAAAAGCAGAGGGGAAACAGCCCGGACGAAGTCGGGTCCACCAGCTAGTCTCATATATATTTTGAAGACCTCTGTCTGTCTGTCTGCCTGTCTGTCCTTAATACAAATATACGAGTCTCGACCGATCGGGACGAAACTTGGTACATGTGTGTATTTTGACCAGGCTGTGGTCGTTGTCGTATTGGCGAGCCCGTGCGATGCCCGTGCAGCGCCCGCTTCGCGCATGCGCAGACGAGATCTCGGAAACGGGTGGAGCTATCGACTTGAAATTTGGTATGTGAATGTATCTTGCCCCGGATACGAATATTATCGGGTCGCCTAGCCCGTGCAACGCCAGCTTCGCGCATGCGCAGACGAGATCTCGGAAACGGGTGGAGCTATCGACTTGAAATTTGGAATGTGAATGTATCTTGCCCCGGGTACGAATTTTATCGGGTCGTCGAGCCCGTGCGACGCCAGCTTCGCGCATGCGCAGACCAGATCTCGGAAACGGGTGGAGCTATCGTCTTGAAATTTGGTATGTGAATGTATCTTGCCCAGGATACGAATTTTATCGGGTCGTCGAGCCCGCGCGACACCAGCTTCGCGCATGCGTAGACCAGATCTCGGAAACGGGTGGAGCTATCGACTTGAAATTTGGTTTTTGAATGGCCCGGACAACGTCGGGCTCATCGGCTAGTCTCTTCTATATATTTTGAGAACTCCGTGTATTCGAGAGATAGCCCACACCCTCCGGACCTCAATGATATGATCGTGAATGAGTATTGATATACCCCACTAAACTTTTACAAACACCAGTAATGGTGTGTAGATCATTTACATATATCTCCTATATATTTTGATACAATCTATCTAATTTACATATCTCTCTTATATATTTATGTTTGTGTGTGTGTTGTACTTCATACAAATCTACGATTCTCGACCGATCGGGACGAAACTTGGTACGTGTGTGTAGTTTGACCAGGCGGTGGTCGTTGTCGTATTGGCGAGCCCGTGCGACGCCCGTGCAGCGCATGCGCAGACGAGATCTCGGAAACGGGTGGAGCTATCGACTTGAAATTTGCTATGTGAATGTATCTTGCGCCGGGTACAAATTTTATCGGGTCGCCGAGCCCGTGCGACGCCCGTGCAGCGCATGCGCAGACGAGATCTCGGAAACGGGTGGAGCTATCGACTTTAAATTTGCTATGTGAATGTATCTTGCGCCGGGTACAAATTTTATCGGGTCGCCGAGTCCGTGCGACGCCAGCTTCGCGCATGCGCAGACCAGATCTCGGAAACGGGTGGAGCTACCGGGTACAAATTTTTCTTATTGAAACGCGTCGAGCTAAAAATTAAAAAAATATATAAAAAAAATGTCATGTTTCGGACAAGCCGCCGGTGGCGGGCTAACCTGCTAGTCTAATATATATTTTGGAACTTCTGTTTGTTTGTCTGTCTGTCTGTCTGTCTGTTAGCTATGGCCGGGAAAACTGCCCCTACGGATTTTGACGAAATTTGATACCTAGGGGTTATTTTTTCCAGGGATGGTTTTGGACGGGTCAAATCGTGACCCCGACCTGACATTGACCTTCAAAAAGGTCAATTCAAGGTCAAATCGGGTAAAACGGGGCGGATTTCGATGAAATTTGATACCTAGAGTTAATTTTGGACGGGCAGTCTTTTGGACCGGTCAAATCGTTACCCGACCTGACCTTGACCTTCAAAAGGTCAATTCAAGGTCAAATCAGGTAAAACGGACGGATTTCGACGAAATTTGATACCTAGAGTTACTTTTGGACAGGCAGTCTTTTGGACGGGTCAAATCGTTATCCCGACCTGACCTTGACAAAAGGTCAATTCAAGGTCAAATCAGGTAAAACGGACAGATTTCGATGAAATTTGATAACTAGGGTTACTTTTGTCCACGGAGTGTTTTGGACGGGTCAAATCGTGACCCCGACGTGACCTTGACCTTCAAAATGGTCAATTCAAGGTCAAATCGGGTAAAATGAGACGGATTTCGACGGGTACTTTTGTCGGGTACTTTTGTCCGGGCAGTGTTTTGGACGGTTCAAATCGTGACCCCCCCACCTGACCTTAACCTTCAAAATGGATAATTCAAGGTCAAATCGCGCAATTTGCTGAAAAGCAGAGGGGAAACAGCCCGGACGAAGTCGGGTCCACAAGCTAGTCTAATATATATTTTGGGACTTCTGTTTGTCTGTCTGTCTGTCTGTTTGTCTGTTAGCTATGGCCGGGAAAACTGCCCGACGCATTTTGACGAAATTTGATACCTAGGGTTATTTTTTCCAGGGATGGTTTTGGACGGGTCAAATCGTGACCCCGACCTGACCTTGACTTTCATAAAGGTCAATTCAAGGTCAAATCGGGTAAAACGAGGCGGATTTCGACGACATTTGATACCTAGAGTTAATTTTGGACGGGCAGTCTTTTGGACGGGTCAAATCGTTACCCCGACCTGACCTTGACCTTCAAAAGGTCAATTCAAGGTCAAATCGCGCAATTTGCTGAAAAGCAGAGGGGAAACAGCCCGGACGAAGTCGGGTCCACCAGCTAGTCTCATATATATTTTGAAGACCTCTGTCTGTCTGTATGCCTGTCTGTCCTTAATACAAATCTACGAGTCTCGACCGATCGGGACGAAACTTGGTACGTGTGTGTAGTTTGACCAGGCGGTGGTCGTTGTCGTATTGGCGATCCCGTGTGATGCCCGTGCAGCGCCCGCTTCGCGCATGCGCAGACGAGATCTCGGAAACGGGTGGAGCTATCGACTTGAAATTTGGTATGTGAATGTATCTTGCCCCGGATACGAATTTTATCGGGTCGCCGAGCCCGTGCGACGCCAGCTTCGCGCATGCGCAGACGAGATCTCGGAAACGGGTGGAGCTATCGACTTGAAATTTGGAATGTGAATGTATCTTGCCCCGGGTACGAATTTTATCGGATCGTCGAGCCCGTGCGACGCCAGCTTCGCGCATGCGCAGACCAGATTTCGGAAACGGGTGGAGCTATCGACTTGAAATTTGGTATGTGAATGTATCTTGCCCAGGATACGAATTTTATCGGGTCGTCGAGCCCGTGCGACACCAGCTTCGCGCATGCGTAGACCAGATCTCGGAAACGGGTGGAGCTATCGACTTGAAATTTGGTTTTTGAATAGCCCGGACAACGTCGGGCTCATCGGCTAGTCTAATATATATTTTGGAACTTCTGTTTGTTTGTCTGTCTGTCTGTCTGTCTGTTAGCTATGGCCGGGAAAACTGCCCGACGGATTTTGACGAAATTTGATACCTAGGGGTTATTTTTTCCAGGGATGGTTTTGGACGGGTCAAATCGTGACCCCGACCTGACATTGACCTTCAAAAAGGTCAATTCAAGGTCAAATCGGGTAAAACGGGGCGGATTTCGACGAAATTTGATACCTAGAGTTAATTTTGGACGGGCAGTCTTTTGGACCGGTCAAATCGTTACCCGACCTGACCTTGACCTTCAAAAGGTCAATTCAAGATCAAATCAGGTAAAACGGACGGATTTCGACGAAATTTGATACCTAGAGTTACTTTTGGACAGGCAGTCTTTTGGACGGGTCAAATCGTTATCCCGACCTGACCTTGACAAAAGGTCAATTCAAGGTCAAATCAGGTAAAACGGACAGATTTCGATGAAATTTGATAACTAGGGTTACTTTTGTCCACGGAGTGTTTTGGACGGGTCAAATCGTGACCCCGACGTGACCTTGACCTTCAAAATGGTCAATTCAAGGTCAAATCGGGTAAAATGAGACGGATTTCGACGGGTACTTTTGTCGGGTACTTTTGTCCGGGCAGTGTTTTGGACGGTTCAAATCGTGACACCCCCCCACCTGACCTTAACCTTCAAAATGGATAATTCAAGGTCAAATCGCGCAATTTGCTGAAAAGCAGAGGGGAAACAGCCCGGACGAAGTCGGGTCCACCAGCTAGTCTAATATATATTTTGGGACTTCTGTTTGTCTGTCTGTCTGTCTGTTTGTCTGTTAGCTATGGCCGGGAAAACTGCCCAACGGATTTTGACGAAATTTGATACCTAGGGGTTATTTTGTCCAGGGATGGTTTTGGACGGGTCAAATCGTGACCCCGACCTGACCTTGACCTTCAAAAAGGTCAATTCAAGGTCAAATCGGGTAAAACGAGGCGGATTTCGACGACATTTGATACCTAGAGTTAATTTTGGACGGGCAGTCTTTTGGACGGGTCAAATCGTTACCCCGACCTGACCTTGACCTTCAAAAAGGTCAATTCAAGGTCAAATCGGGTAAAACGAGGCGGATTTCGACGACATTTGATACCTAGAGTTAATTTTGGACGGGCAGTCTTTTGGACGGGTCAAATCGTTACCCCGACCTGACCTTGACCTTCAAAAGGTCAATTCAAGGTCAAATCGCGCAATTTGCTGAAAAGCAGAGGGGAAACAGCCCGGACGAAGTCGGGTCCACCAGCTAGTCTCATATATATTTTGAAGACCTCTGTCTGTCTGTCTGCCTGTCTGTCCTTAATACAAATCTACGAGTCTCGACCGATCGGGACGAAACTTGGTACATGTGTGTATTTTGACCAGGCTGTGGTCGTTGTCGTATTGGCGAGCCCGTGCGATGCCCGTGCAGTGCCCGCTTCGCGCATGCGCAGACGAGATCTCGGAAACGGGTGGAGCTATCGACTTGAAATTTGGTATGTGAATGTATCTTCCCCCGGATACGAATATTATCGGGTCGCCTAGCCCGTGCAACGCCAGCTTCGCGCATGCGCAGACGAGATCTCGGAAACGGGTGGAGCTATCGACTTGAAATTTGGTATGTGAATGTATCTTGCCCAGGATACGAATTTTATCGGGTCGTCGAGCCCGTGCGACACCAGCTTCGCGCATGCGTAGACCAGATCTCGGAAACGGGTGGAGCTATCGACTTGAAATTTGGTTTTTGAATAGCCCGGACAACGTCGGGCTCATCGGCTAGTCTAATATATATTTTGGAACTTCTGTTTGTTTGTCTGTCTGTCTGTCTGTCTGTTAGCTATGGCCGGGAAAACTGCCCGACGGATTTTGACGAAATTTGATACCTAGGGGTTATTTTTTCCAGGGATGGTTTTGGACGGGTCAAATCGTGACCCCGACCTGACATTGACCTTCAAAAAGGTCAATTCAAGGTCAAATCGGGTAAAACGGGGCGGATTTCGACGAAATTTGATACCTAGAGTTAATTTTGGACGGGCAGTCTTTTGGACCGGTCAAATCGTAACCCGACCTGACCTTGACCTTCAAAAGGTCAATTCAAGATCAAATCAGGTAAAACGGACGGATTTCGACGAAATTTGATACCTAGAGTTACTTTTGGACAGGCAGTCTTTTGGACGGGTCAAATCGTTATCCCGACCTGACCTTGACAAAAGGTCAATTCAAGGTCAAATCAGGTAAAACGGACAGATTTCGATGAAATTTGATAACTAGGGTTACTTTTGTCCACGGAGTGTTTTGGACGGGTCAAATCGTGACCCCGACGTGACCTTGACCTTCAAAATGGTCAATTCAAGGTCAAATCGGGTAAAATGAGACGGATTTCGACGGGTACTTTTGTCGGGTACTTTTGTCCGGGCAGTGTTTTGGACGGTTCAAATCGTGACCCCCCCACCTGACCTTAACCTTCAAAATGGATAATTCAAGGTCAAATCGCGCAATTTGCTGAAAAGCAGAGGGGAAACAGCCCGGACGAAGTCGGGTCCACCAGCTAGTCTAATATATATTTTGGGACTTCTGTTTGTCTGTCTGTCTGTCTGTTTGTCTGTTAGCTATGGCCGGGAAAACTGCCCAACGGATTTTGACGAAATTTGATACCTAGGGGTTATTTTGTCCAGGGATGGTTTTGGACGGGTCAAATCGTGACCCCGACCTGACCTTGACCTTCAAAAAGGTCAATTCAAGGTCAAATCGGGTAAAACGAGGCGGATTTCGACGACATTTGATACCTAGAGTTAATTTTGGACGGGCAGTCTTTTGGACGGGTCAAATCGTTACCCCGACCTGACCTTGACCTTCAAAAAGGTCAATTCAAGGTCAAATCGGGTAAAACGAGGCGGATTTCGACGACATTTGATACCTAGAGTTAATTTTGGACGGGCAGTCTTTTGGACGGGTCAAATCGTTACCCCGACCTGACCTTGACCTTCAAAATGTCAATTCAAGGTCAAATCGCGCAATTTGCTGAAAAGCAGAGGGGAAACAGCCCGGACGAAGTCGGGTCCACCAGCTAGTCTCATATATATTTTGAAGACCTCTGTCTGTCTGTCTGTCTGCCTGTCTGTCCTTAATACAAATCTACGAGTCTCGACCGATCGGGACGAAACTTGGTACATGTGTGTATTTTGACCAGGCTGTGGTCGTTGTCGTATTGGCGAGCCCGTGCGATGCCCGTGCAGCGCCCGCTTCGCGCATGCGCAGACGAGATCTCGGAAACGGGTGGAGCTATCGACTTGAAATTTGGTATGTGAATGTATCTTGCCCCGGATACGAATATTATCGGGTCGCCTAGCCCGTGCAACGCCAGCTTCGCGCATGCGCAGACGAGATCTCGGAAACGGGTGGAGCTATCGACTTGAAATTTGGAATGTGAATGTATCTTGCCCCGGGTACGAATTTTATCGGGTCGTCGAGCCCGTGCGACGCCAGCTTCGCGCATGCGCAGACCAGATCTCGGAAACGGGTGGAGCTATCGTCTTGAAATTTGGTATGTGAATGTATCTTGCCCAGGATACGAATTTTATCGGGTCGTCGAGCCCGCGCGACACCAGCTTCGCGCATGCGTAGACCAGATCTCGGAAACGGGTGGAGCTATCGACTTGAAATTTGGTTTTTGAATGGCCCGGACAACGTCGGGCTCATCGGCTAGTCTCTTCTATATATTTTGAGAACTCCGTGTATTCGAGAGATAGCCCACACCCTCCGGACCTCAATGATATGATCGTGAATGAGTATTGATATACCCCACTAAACTTTTACAAACACCAGTAATGGTGTGTAGATCATTTACATATATCTCCTATATATTTTGATACAATCTATCTAATTTACATATCTCTCTTATATATTTATGTTTGTGTGTGTGTTGTACTTCATACAAATCTACGATTCTCGACCGATCGGATCGGGACGAAACTTGGTACGTGTGTGTAGTTTGACCAGGCGGTGGTCGTTGTCGTATTGGCGAGCCCGTGCGACGCCCGTGCAGCGCATGCGCAGACGAGATCTCGGAAACAGGTGGAGCTATCGACTTGAAATTTGCTATGTGAATGTATCTTGCGCCGGGTACAAATTTTATCGGGTCGCCGAGCCCGTGCGACGCCCGTGCAGCGCATGCGCAGACGAGATCTCTGAAACGGGTGGAGCTATCGACTTTAAATTTGCTATGTGAATGTATCTTGCGCCGGGTACAAATTTTATCGGGTCGCCGAGTCCGTGCGACGCCAGCTTCGCGCATGCGCAGACCAGATCTCGGAAACGGGTGGAGCTACCGGGTACAAATTTTTCTTATTGAAACGCGTCGAGCTAAAAATTAAAAAAATATAGAAAAAAAATGTCATGTTTCGGACAAGCCGCCGGTGGCGGGCTAACCTGCTAGTCTAATATATATTTTGGAACTTCTGTTTGTTTGTCTGTCTGTCTGTCTGTCTGTTAGCTATGGCCGGGAAAACTGCCCCTACGGATTTTGACGAAATTTGATACCTAGGGGTTATTTTTTCCAGGGATGGTTTTGGACGGGTCAAATCGTGACCCCGACCTGACATTGACCTTCAAAAAGGTCAATTCAAGGTCAAATCGGGTAAAACGGGGCGGATTTCGACGAAATTTGATACCTAGAGTTAATTTTGGACGGGCAGTCTTTTGGACCGGTCAAATCGTTACCCGACCTGACCTTGACCTTCAAAAGGTCAATTCAAGGTCAAATCAGGTAAAACGGACGGATTTCGACGAAATTTGATACCTAGAGTTACTTTTGGACAGGCAGTCTTTTGGACGGGTCAAATCGTTATCCCGACCTGACCTTGACAAAAGGTCAATTCAAGGTCAAATCAGGTAAAACGGACAGATTTCGATGAAATTTGATAACTAGGGTTACTTTTGTCCACGGAGTGTTTTGGACGGGTCAAATCGTGACCCCGACGTGACCTTGACCTTCAAAATGGTCAACTCAAGGTCAAATCGGGTAAAATGAGACGGATTTTGACGGGTACTTTTGTCGGGTACTTTTGTCCGGGCAGTGTTTTGGACGGTTCAAATCGTGACCCCCCCACCTGACCTTAACCTTCAAAATGGATAATTCAAGGTCAAATCGCGCAATTTGCTGAAAAGCAGAGGGGAAACAGCCCGGACGAAGTCGGGTCCACCAGCTAGTCTAATATATATTTTGGGACTCCTGTTTGTCTGTCTGTCTGTCTGTTTGTCTGTTAGCTATGGCCGGGAAAACTGCCCGACGGATTTTGACGAAATTTGATACCTAGGGGTTATTTTTTCCAGGGATGGTTTTGGACGGGTCAAATCGTGACCCCGACCTGACCTTGACCTTCAAAAAGGTCAATTCAAGGTCAAATCGGGTAAAACGGGGCGGATTTCGACGAAATTTGATACCTAGAGTTAATTTTGGACGGGCAGTCTTTCGGACCGGTCAAATCGTTACCCGACCTGACCTTGACCTTCAAAAGGTCAATTCAAGGTCAAATCAGGTAAAACGGACGGATTTCGACGAAATTTGATACCTAGAGTTACTTTTGGACAGGCAGTCTTTTGGACGGGTCAAATCGTTATCCCGACCTGACCTTGACAAAAGGTCAATTCAAGGTCAAATCAGGTAAAACGGACAGATTTCGATGAAATTTGATAACTAGGGTTACTTTTGTCCACGGAGTGTTTTGGACGGGTCAAATCGTGACCCCGACGTGACCTTGACCTTCAAAATGGTCAATTCAAGGTCAAATCGGGTAAAATGAGACGGATTTCGACGGGTACTTTTGTCGGGTACTTTTGTCCGGGCAGTGTTTTGGACGGTTCAAATTGTGACCCCCACCCCCCCCCACCTGACCTTAACCTTCAAAATGGATAATTCAAGGTCAAATCGCGCAATTTGCTGAAAAGCAGAGGGGAAACAGCCCGGACGAAGTCGGGTCCACCAGCTAGTCTAATATATATTTTGGGACTCCTGTTTGTCTGTCTGTCTGTCTGTTTGTCTGTTAGCTATGGCCGGGAAAACTGCCCGACGGATTTTGACGAAATTTGATACCTAGGGGTTATTTTTTCCAGGGATGGTTTTGGACGGGTCAAATCGTGACCCCGACCTGACCTTGACCTTCAAAAAGGTCAATTCAAGGTCAAATCGGGTAAAACGAGGCGGATTTCGACGACATTTGATACCTAGAGTTAATTTTGGACGGGCAGTCTTTTGGACGGGTCAAATCGTTACCCCGACCTGACCTTGACCTTCAAAAAGGTCAATTCAAGGTCAAATCGGGTAAAACGAGGCGGATTTCGACGACATTTGATACCTAGAGTTAATTTTGGACGGGCAGTCTTTTGGACGGGTCAAATCGTTACCCCGACCTGACCTTGACCTTCAAAAGGTCAATTCAAGATCAAATCGCGCAATTTGCTGAAAAGCAGAGGGGAAACAGCCCGGACGAAGTCGGGTCCACCAGCTAGTCTCATATATATCTTGAAGACCTCTGTCTGTCTGTCTGCCTGTCTGTCCTCAATACAAATCTACGAGTCTCGACCGATCGGGACGAAACTTGGTACATGTGTGTATTTTGACCAGGCGGTGGTCGTTGTCGTATTGGCGAGCCCGTGCGATGCCCGTGCAGCGCCCGCTTCGCGCATGCGCAGACGAGATCTCGGAAACGGGTGGAGCTATCGACTTGAAATTTGGTATGTGAATGTATCTTGCCCCGGATACGAATATTATCGGGTCGCCTAGCCCGTGCGACGCCAGCTTCGCGCATGCGCAGACGAGATCTCGGAAACGGGTGGAGCTATCGACTTGAAATTTGGAATGTGAATGTATCTTGCCCCGGGTACGAATTTTATCGGGTCGTCGAGCCCGTGCGACGCCAGCTTCGCGCATGCGCAGACCAGATCTCGGAAACGGGTGGAGCTATCGTCTTGAAATTTGGTATGTGAATGTATCTTGCCCAGGATACGAATTTTATCGGGTCGTCGAGCCCGCGCGACTCCAGCTTCGCGCATGCGTAGACCAGATCTCGGAAACGGGTGGAGCTATCGACTTGAAATTTGGTTTTTGAATGGCCCGGACAACGTCGGGCTCATCGGCTAGTCTCTTCTATATATTTTGAGAACTCCGTGTATTCGAGAGATAGCCCACACCCTCCGGACCTCAATGATATGATCGTGAATGAGTATTGATATACCCACTAAACTTTTACAAACACCAGTAATGGTGTGTAGATCATTTACATAATATCTCCTATATATTTTGATACAATCTATCTAATTTACATATCTCTCTTATATATTTATGTTTGTGTGTGTGTTGTACTTCATACAAATCTACGATTCTCGACCGATCGGGACGAAACTTGGTACGTGTGTGTAGTTTGACCAGGCGGTGGTCGTTGTCGTATTGGCGAGCCCGTGCGACGCCCGTGCAGCGCATGCGCAGACGGATCTCGGAAACGGGTGGAGCTATCGACTTGAAATTTGCTATGTGAATGTATCTTGCGCCGGGTACAAATTTTATCGGGTCGCCGAGCCCGTGCGACGCCCGTTGCAGCGCATGCGCAGACGAGATCTCGGAAACGGGTGGAGCTATCGACTTTAAATTGCTATGTGAATGTATCTTGCGCCGGGTACAAATTTTATCGGGTCGCCCGAGTCCGTGCGACGCAGCTTCGCGCATGCGCAGACCAGATCTCGGAAACGGGTGGAGCTACCGGGTACAAATTTTCTTATTGAAACGCGTCGAGCTAAAAATTAAAAAAATATATAAAAAAAATGTCATGTTTCGGACAAGCCGCCGGTGGCGGGCTAACCTGCTAGTCTAATATATATTTTGGAACTTCTGTTTGTTTGTCTGTCTGTCTGTCTGTCTGTTAGCTATGGCCGGGAAAACTTGCCCGACGGATTTTGACGAAATTTGATACCTAGGGGTTATTTTTTCCAGGGATGGTTTTGGACGGGTCAAATCGTGACCCCGACCTGACATTGACCTTCAAAAAGGTCAATTCAAGGTCAAATCGGGTAAAACGGGGCGGATTCGACGAAATTTGATACCTAGAGTTAATTTTGGACGGGCAGTCTTTTGGACCGGTCAAATCGTTACCCGACCTGACCTTGACCTTCAAAAGGTCAATTCAAGGTCAAATCAGGTAAAACGGACGGATTTCGACGAAATTTGATACCTAGAGTTACTTTGGACAGGCAGTCTTTTGGACGGGTCAAATCGTTATCCCGACCTGACCTTGACAAAGGTCAATTCAAGGTCAAATCAGGTAAAACGGACAGATTTCGATGAAATTTGATAACTAGGGTTACTTTTGTCCACGGAGTGTTTTGGACGGGTCAAATCGTGACCCCGACGTGACCTTGACCTTCAAAATGGTCAACTCAAGGTCAAATCGGGTAAAATGAGACGGATTTCGACGGGTACTTTTGTCGGGTACTTTTGTCCGGGCAGTGTTTTGGACGGTTCAAATCGTGACCCCCCCACCTGACCTTAACCTTCAAAATGGATAATTCAAGGTCAAATCGCGCAATTTGCTGAAAAGCAGAGGGAAACAGCCCGGACGAAGTCGGGTCCACCAGCTAGTCTAATATATATTTTGGGACTCCTGTTTGTCTGTCTGTCTGTCTGTTTGTCTGTTAGCTATGGCCGGGAAAACTGCCCGACGGATTTTGACGAAAATTGATACCTAGGGGTTATTTTTTCCAGGGATGGTTTTGGACGGGTCAAATCGTGACCCCGACCTGACCTTGACCTTCAAAAAGGTCAATTCAAGGTCAAATCGGGTTAAAACGGGGCGGATTTCGACGAAATTTGATACCTAGAGTTAATTTTGGACGGGCAGTCTTTCGGACCGGTCAAATCGTTACCCGACCTGACCTTGACCTTCAAAAGGTCAATTCAAGGTCAAATCAGGTAAAACGGACGGATTTCGACGAAATTTGATACCTAGAGTTACTTTTGGACAGGCAGTCTTTTGGACGGGTCAAATCGTTATCCCGACCTGACCTTGACAAAAGGTCAATTCAAGGTCAAATCAGGTAAAACGGACAGATTTCGATGAAATTTGATAACTAGGGTTACTTTTGTCCACGGAGTGTTTTGGACGGGTCAAATCGTGACCCCGACGTGACCTTGACCTTCAAAATGGTCAATTCAAGGTCAAATCGGGTAAATGAGACGGATTTCGACGGGTACTTTTGTCGGGTACTTTTGTCCGGGCAGTGTTTTGGACGGTTCAAATTGTGACCCCCCCCCCACCTGACCTTAACCTTCAAAATGGATAATTCAAGGTCAAATCGCGCAATTTGCTGAAAAGCAGAGGGGAAACAGCCCGGACGAAGTCGGGTCCACCAGCTAGTCTAATATATATTTTGGGACTCCTGTTTGTCTGTCTGTCTGTCTGTTTGTCTGTTAGCTATGGCCGGGAAAACTGCCGACGGATTTTGACGAAATTTGATACCTAGGGTTATTTTTTCCAGGGATGGTTTTGGACGGGTCAAATCGTGACCCCGACCTGACCTTGACCTTCAAAAAGGTCAATTCAAGGTCAAATCGGGTAAAACGAGGCGGATTTCGACGACATTTGATACCTAGAGTTAATTTTGGACGGGCAGTCTTTTGGACGGGTCAAATCGTTACCCCGACCTGACCTTGACCTTCAAAAAGGTCAATTCAAGGTCAAATCGGGTAAAACGAGGCGGATTTCGACGACATTTGATACCTAGAGTTAATTTTGGACGGGCAGTCTTTTGGACGGGTCAAATCGTTACCCCGACCTGACCTTGACCTTCAAAAGGTCAATTCAAGGTCAAATCGCGCAATTTGCTGAAAAGCAGAGGGGAAACAGCCCGGACGAAGTCGGGTCCACCAGCTAGTCTCATATATATCTTGAAGACCTCTGTCTGTCTGTCTGCCTGTCTGTCCTCAATACAAATCTACGAGTCTCGACCGATCGGGACGAAACTTGGTACATGTGTGTATTTTGACCAGGCGGTGGTCGTTGTCGTATTGGCGAGCCCGTGCGATGCCCGTGCAGCGCCCGCTTCGCGCATGCGCAGACGAGATCTCGGAAACGGGTGGAGCTATCGACTTGAAATTTGGTATGTGAATGTATCTTGCCCCGGATACGAATATTATCGGGTCGCCTAGCCCGTGCGACGCCAGCTTCGCGCATGCGCAGACGAGATCTCGGAAACGGGTGGAGCTATCGACTTGAAATTTGGAATGTGAATGTATCTTGCCCCGGGTACGAATTTTATCGGTCGTCGAGCCCGTGCGACGCCAGCTTCGCGCATGCGCAGACCAGATCTCGGAAACGGGTGGAGCTATCGTCTTGAAATTTGGTATGTGAATGTATCTTGCCCAGGATACGAATTTTATCGGGTCGTCGAGCCCATGCGACGCCAGCTTCGCGCATGCGTAGACCAGATCTCGGAAACGGGTGGAGCTATCGACTTGAAATTTGGTTTTTGAATAGCCCGGACAACGTCGGGCTCATCGGCTAGTCTAATATATATTTTGGGACTTCTGTTTGTTTGTCTGTCTGTCTGTCTGTTAGCTATGTCCGGGAAAACTGCCCGACGCATTTTGACGAAATTTGATACCTAGGGTTATTTTTTCCAGGGATGGTTTTGGACGGGTCAAATCGTGACCCCGACATGACCTTGACCTTCAAAAAGGTCAATTCAAGGTCAAATCGGGTAAAACGAGGCGGATTTCGACGACATTTGATACCTAGAGTTAATTTTGGACGGGCAGTCTTTTGGACGGGGTCAAATCGTTACCCCGACCTGACCTTGACCTTCAAAAGGTGAATTCAAGGTCAAATCGCGCAATTTGCTGAAAAGCAGAGGGGAAACAGCCCGGACGAAGTCGGGTCCACCAGCCTAGTCTCATATATATTTTGAAGACCTCTGTCTGTCTGTATGCCTGTCTGTCCTTAATACAAATCTACGAGTCTCGACCGATCGGGACGAAACTTGGTACGTGTGTGTAGTTTGACCATGCGGGTCGTCGTTGTCGTATTGGCGAGCCCGTGCGATGCCCGTGCAGCGCCCGCTTCGCGCATGCGCAGACGAGATCTCGGAAACGGGTGGAGCTATCGACTTGAAATTTGGTATGTGAATGTATCTTGCCCCGGATACGAATTTTATCGGGTCGCCGAGCCCGTGCGACGCCAGCTTCGCGCATGCGCAGACGAGATCTCGGAAACGGGTGGAGCTATCGACTTGAAATTTGGTAGTGAATGTATCTTGCCCCGGGTACGAATTTTATCGGGTCGTCGAGCCCGTGCGACGCCAGCTTCGCGCATGCGCAGACCAGATCTCGGAAACGGGTGGAGCTATCGACTTGAAATTTGGTATGTGAATGTATCTTGCCCAGGATACGAATTTTATCGGGTCGTCGAGCCCGTGCGACACCAGCTTCGCGCATGCGTAGACCAGATCTCGGAAACGGGTGGAGCTATCGACTTGAAATTTGTTTTTTGAATAGCCCGGACAACGTCGGGCTCATCGGCTAGTCTAATATATATTTTGGAACTTCTGTTTGTTTGTCTGTCTGTCTGTCTGTCTGTTAGCTATGGCCGGGAAAACTGCCCAACGGATTTTGACGAAATTTGATACCTAGGGGTTATTTTTTCCAGGGATGGTTTGGAAGGGTCAAATCGTGACCCCGACCTGACATTGACCTTCAAAAAGGTCAATTCAAGGTCAAATCGGGTAAAACGGGGCGGATTTCGACGAAATTTGATACCTAGAGTTAATTTTGGACGGGCAGTCTTTTGGACCGGTCAAATCGTTACCCGACCTGACCTTGACCTCCAAAAGGTCAATTCAATGTCCAATCAGGTAAAACGGACGGATTTCGACGAAATTTGATACCTAGAGTTACTTTTGGACAGGCAGTCTTTTGGACGGGTCAAATCGTTATCCCGACCTGACCTTGACAAAAGGTCAATTCAAGGTCAAATCAGGTAAAACGGACAGATTTCGATGAAATTTGATAACTAGGGTTACTTTTGTCCACGGAGTGTTTTGGACGGGTCAAATCGTGACCCCGACGTGACCTTGACCTTCAAAATGGTCAATTCAAGGCCAAATCGGGTAAAATGAGACGGATTTCGACGGGTACTTTTGTCGGGTACTTTTGTCCGGGCAGTGTTTTGGACGGTTCAAATCGTGACCCCCCCACCTGACCTTAACCTTCAAAATGGATAATTCAAGGTCAAATCGCGCAATTTGCTGAAAAGCAGAGGGGAAACAGCCCGGACGAAGTCGGGTCCACCAGCTAGTCTAATATATATTTTGGGACTTCTGTTTGTCTGTCTGTCTGTCTGTTTGTCTGTTAGCTATGGCCGGGAAAACTGCCCGACGGATTTTGACGAAATTTGATACCTAGGGTTATTTTTTCCAGGGATGGTTTGGACGGGTCAAATCGTGACCCCGACCTGACCTTGACCTTCAAAAAGGTCAATTCAGGTCAAATCGGGTAAAACGAGGCGGATTTCGACGACATTTGATACCTAGAGTTAATTTTGGACGGGCAGTCTTTTGGACGGGTCAAATCGTTACCCCGACCTGACTCTGACCTTCAAAAAGGTCAATTCAAGGTCAAATCGGGTAAAACGAGGCGGATTTCGACGACATTTGATACCTAGAGTTAATTTTGGACGGGCAGTCTTTTGGACGGGTCAAATCGTTACCCCGACCTGACCTTGACCTTCAAAAGGTCAATTCAAGGTCAAATCGCGCAATTTGCTGAAAAGCAGAGGGGAAACAGCCCGGACGAAGTCGGGTCCACCAGCTAGTCTCATATATATTTTGAAGACCTCTGTCTGTCTGTCTGCCTGTCTGTCCTTAATACAAATCTACGAGTCTCGACCGATCGGGACGAAACTTGGTACATGTGTGTATTTTGACCAGGCGGTGGTCGTTGTCGTATTGGCGAGCCCGTGCGATGCCCGTGCAGCGCCCGCTTCGCGCATGCGCAGACGAGATCTCGGAAACGGGTGGAGCTATCGACTTGAAATTTGGTATGTGAATGTATCTTGCCCCGGATACGAATATTATCGGGTCGCCTAGCCCGTGCGACGCCAGCTTCGCGCATGCGCAGACGAGATCTCGGAAACGGGTGGAGCTATCGACTTGAAATTTGGAATGTGAATGTATCTTGCCCCGGGTACGAATTTTATCGGGTCGTCGAGCCCGTGCGACGCCAGCTTCGCGCATGCGCAGACCAGATCTCGAAAACGGGTGGAGCTATCGTCTTGAAATTTGGTATGTGAATGTATCTTGCCCAGGATACGAATTTTATCGGGTCGTCGAGCCCGTGCGACACCAGCTTCGCGCATGCGTAGACCAGATCTCGGAAACGGGTGGAGCTATCGACTTGAAATTTGGTTTTTGAATAGCCCGGACAACGTCGGGCTCATCGGCTAGTCTAATATATATTTTGGAACTTCTGTTTGTTTGTCTGTCTGTCTGTCTGTCTGTTAGCTATGGCCGGGAAAACTGCCCGACGGATTTTGACGAAATTTGATACCTAGGGGTTATTTTTTCCAGGGATGGTTTTGGACGGGTCAAATCGTGACCCCGACCTGACACTGACCTTCAAAAAGGTCAATTCAAGGTCAAATCGGGTAAAACGGGACGGATTTCGACGAAATTTGATACCTAGAGTTATTTTTGGACGGGCAGTCTTTTGGACGGGTCAAATCGTTACCCCGACCTGACCTTGACCTTCAAAAGGTCAATTCAAGGTCAAATCAGGTAAAACGGACGGATTTCGACGAAATTTGATACCTAGAGTTACTTTTGGACAGGCAGTCTTTTGGACGGGTCAAATCGTTACCCCGACCTGACCTTGACAAAAGGTCAATTCAAGGTCAAATCAGGTAAAACGGACAGATTTCGATGAAATTTGATAACTAGGGTTACTTTTGTCCACGGAGTGTTTTGGACGGGTCAAATCGTGACCCCGACGTGACCTTGACCTTCAAAATGGTCAATTCAAGGTCAAATCGGGTAAAATGAGACGGATTTCGACGGGTACTTTTGTCGGGTACTTTTGTCCGGGCAGTGTTTTGGACGGTTCAAATCGTGACCCCCCCCCACCTGACCTTAACCTTCAAAATGGATAATTCAAGGTCAAATCGCGCAATTTGCTGAAAAGCAGAGGGGAAACAGCCCGGACAAAGTCGGGTCAACCAGCTAGTCTAATATATATTTTGGGACTTCTGTTTGTCTGTCTGTCTGTCTGTTTGTCTGTTAGCTATGGCCGGGAAAACTGCCCGACGGATTTTGACGAAATTTGATACCTAGGGGTTATTTTTTCCAGGGATGGTTTTGGACGGGTCAAATCGTGACCCCGACATGACCTTGACCTTCAAAAAGGTCAATTCAAGGTCAAATCGGGTAAAACGAGGCGGATTTCGACGACATTTGATACCTAGAGTTAATTTTGGACGGGCAGTCTTTTGGACGGGTCAAATCGTTACCCCGACCTGACCTTGACCTTCAAAAGGTGAATTCAAGGTCAAATCGCGCAATTTGCTGAAAAGCAGAGGGGAAACAGCCCGGACGAAGTCGGGTCCACCAGCTAGTCTCATATATATTTTGAAGAACTCTGTCTGTCTGTCTGCCTGTCTGTCCTTAATACAAATCTACGAGTCTCGACCGATCGGGACGAAACTTGGTACGTGTGTGTAGTTTGACCAGGCGGTGATCGTTGTCGTATTGGCGAGCCCGTGCGATGCCCGTGCAGCGCATGCGCAGACGAGATCTCGGAAACGGGTGGAGCTATCGACTTGAAATTTGGTATGTGAATGTATCTTGCCCCGAGTACGAATTTTATCGGGTCGCCGAGTCCGTGCGACGCCAGATTCGCGCATGCGCAGACGAGATCTCGGAAAAGGGTGGAGCTATCGACTTGAAATTTGCTATGTGAATGTATCTTGCCCAGGATACGAATTTTATCGGGTCGTCGAGCCCATGCGACGCCAGCTTCGCGCATGCGTAGACCAGATCTCGGAAACGGGTGGAGCTATCGACTTGAAATTTGGTTTTTGAATAGCCCGGACAACGTCGGGCTCATCGGCTAGTCTAATATATATTTTGGGACTTCTGTTTGTTTGTCTGTCTGTCTGTCTGTTAGCTATGTCCGGGAAAACTGCCCGACGCATTTTGACGAAATTTGATACCTAGGGTTATTTTTTCCAGGGATGGTTTTGGACGGGTCAAATCGTGACCCCGACATGACCTTGACCTTCAAAAAGGTCAATTCAAGGTCAAATCGGGTAAAACGAGGCGGATTTCGACGACATTTGATACCTAGAGTTAATTTTGGACGGGCAGTCTTTTGGACGGGTCAAATCGTTACCCCGACCTGACCTTGACCTTCAAAAGGTGAATTCAAGGTCAAATCGCGCAATTTGCTGAAAAGCAGAGGGGAAACAGCCCGGACGAAGTCGGGTCCACCAGCTAGTCTCATATATATTTTGAAGACCTCTGTCTGTCTGTATGCCTGTCTGTCCTTAATACAAATCTACGAGTCTCGACCGATCGGGACGAAACTTGGTACGTGTGTGTAGTTTGACCATGCGGTCGTCGTTGTCGTATTGGCGAGCCCGTGCGATGCCCGTGCAGCGCCCGCTTCGCGCATGCGCAGACGAGATCTCGGAAACGGGTGGAGCTATCGACTTGAAATTTGGTATGTGAATGTATCTTGCCCCGGATACGAATTTTATCGGGTCGCCGAGCCCGTGCGACGCCAGCTTCGCGCATGCGCAGACGAGATCTCGGAAACGGGTGGAGCTATCGACTTGAAATTTGGTAGGTGAATGTATCTTGCCCCGGGTACGAATTTTATCGGGTCGTCGAGCCCGTGCGACGCCAGCTTCGCGCATGCGCAGACCAGATCTCGGAAACGGGTGGAGCTATCGACTTGAAATTTGGTATGTGAATGTATCTTGCCCAGGATACGAATTTTATCGGGTCGTCGAGCCCGTGCGACACCAGCTTCGCGCATGCGTAGACCAGATCTCGGAAACGGGTGGAGCTATCGACTTGAAATTTGTTTTTTGAATAGCCCGGACAACGTCGGGCTCATCGGCTAGTCTAATATATATTTTGGAACTTCTGTTTGTTTGTCTGTCTGTCTGTCTGTCTGTTAGCTATGGCCGGGAAAACTGCCCAACGGATTTTGACGAAATTTGATACCTAGGGGTTATTTTTTCCAGGGATGGTTTTGGAAGGGTCAAATCGTGACCCCGACCTGACATTGACCTTCAAAAAGGTCAATTCAAGGTCAAATCGGGTAAAACGGGGCGGATTTCGACGAAATTTGATACCTAGAGTTAATTTTGGACGGGCAGTCTTTTGGACCGGTCAAATCGTTACCCGACCTGACCTTGACCTCCAAAAGGTCAATTCAATGTCCAATCAGGTAAAACGGACGGATTTCGACGAAATTTGATACCTAGAGTTACTTTTGGACAGGCAGTCTTTTGGACGGGTCAAATCGTTATCCCGACCTGACCTTGACAAAAGGTCAATTCAAGGTCAAATCAGGTAAAACGGACAGATTTCGATGAAATTTGATAACTAGGGTTACTTTTGTCCACGGAGTGTTTTGGACGGGTCAAATCGTGACCCCGACGTGACCTTGACCTTCAAAATGGTCAATTCAAGGCCAAATCGGGTAAAATGAGACGGATTTCGACGGGTACTTTTGTCGGGTACTTTTGTCCGGGCAGTGTTTTGGACGGTTCAAATCGTGACCCCCCCACCTGACCTTAACCTTCAAAATGGATAATTCAAGGTCAAATCGCGCAATTTGCTGAAAAGCAGAGGGGAAACAGCCCGGACGAAGTCGGGTCCACCAGCTAGTCTAATATATATTTTGGGACTTCTGTTTGTCTGTCTGTCTGTCTGTTTGTCTGTTAGCTATGGCCGGGAAAACTGCCCGACGGATTTTGACGAAATTTGATACCTAGGGGTTATTTTTTCCAGGGATGGTTTTGGACGGGTCAAATCGTGACCCCGACCTGACCTTGACCTTCAAAAAGGTCAATTCAAGGTCAAATCGGGTAAAACGAGGCGGATTTCGACGACATTTGATACCTAGAGTTAATTTTGGACGGGCAGTCTTTTGGACGGGTCAAATCGTTACCCCGACCTGACTCTGACCTTCAAAAAGGTCAATTCAAGGTCAAATCGGGTAAAACGAGGCGGATTTCGACGACATTTGATACCTAGAGTTAATTTTGGACGGGCAGTCTTTTGGACGGGTCAAATCGTTACCCCGACCTGACCTTGACCTTCAAAAGGTCAATTCAAGGTCAAATCGCGCAATTTGCTGAAAAGCAGAGGGGAAACAGCCCGGACGAAGTCGGGTCCACCAGCTAGTCTCATATATATTTTGAAGACCTCTGTCTGTCTGTCTGCCTGTCTGTCCTTAATACAAATCTACGAGTCTCGACCGATCGGGACGAAACTTGGTACATGTGTGTATTTTGACCAGGCGGTGGTCGTTGTCGTATTGGCGAGCCCGTGCGATGCCCGTGCAGCGCCCGCTTCGCGCATGCGCAGACGAGATCTCGGAAACGGGTGGAGCTATCGACTTGAAATTTGGTATGTGAATGTATCTTGCCCCGGATACGAATATTATCGGGTCGCCTAGCCCGTGCGACGCCAGCTTCGCGCATGCGCAGACGAGATCTCGGAAACGGGTGGAGCTATCGACTTGAAATTTGGAATGTGAATGTATCTTGCCCCGGGTACGAATTTTATCGGGTCGTCGAGCCCGTGCGACGCCAGCTTCGCGCATGCGCAGACCAGATCTCGAAAACGGGTGGAGCTATCGTCTTGAAATTTGGTATGTGAATGTATCTTGCCCAGGATACGAATTTTATCGGGTCGTCGAGCCCGTGCGACACCAGCTTCGCGCATGCGTAGACCAGATCTCGGAAACGGGTGGAGCTATCGACTTGAAATTTGGTTTTTGAATAGCCCGGACAACGTCGGGCTCATCGGCTAGTCTAATATATATTTTGGAACTTCTGTTTGTTTGTCTGTCTGTCTGTCTGTCTGTTAGCTATGGCCGGGAAAACTGCCCGACGGATTTTGACGAAATTTGATACCTAGGGGTTATTTTTTCCAGGGATGGTTTTGGACGGGTCAAATCGTGACCCCGACCTGACACTGACCTTCAAAAAGGTCAATTCAAGGTCAAATCGGGTAAAACGGGACGGATTTCGACGAAATTTGATACCTAGAGTTATTTTTGGACGGGCAGTCTTTTGGACGGGTCAAATCGTTACCCCGACCTGACCTTGACCTTCAAAAGGTCAATTCAAGGTCAAATCAGGTAAAACGGACGGATTTCGACGAAATTTGATACCTAGAGTTACTTTTGGACAGGCAGTCTTTTGGACGGGTCAAATCGTTACCCCGACCTGACCTTGACAAAAGGTCAATTCAAGGTCAAATCAGGTAAAACGGACAGATTTCGATGAAATTTGATAACTAGGGTTACTTTTGTCCACGGAGTGTTTTGGACGGGTCAAATCGTGACCCCGACGTGACCTTGACCTTCAAAATGGTCAATTCAAGGTCAAATCGGGTAAAATGAGACGGATTTCGACGGGTACTTTTGTCGGGTACTTTTGTCCGGGCAGTGTTTTGGACGGTTCAAATCGTGACCCCCCCCCACCTGACCTTAACCTTCAAAATGGATAATTCAAGGTCAAATCGCGCAATTTGCTGAAAAGCAGAGGGGAAACAGCCCGGACAAAGTCGGGTCAACCAGCTAGTCTAATATATATTTTGGGACTTCTGTTTGTCTGTCTGTCTGTCTGTTTGTCTGTTAGCTATGGCCGGGAAAACTGCCCGACGGATTTTGACGAAATTTGATACCTAGGGGTTATTTTTTCCAGGGATGGTTTTGGACGGGTCAAATCGTGACCCCGACATGACCTTGACCTTCAAAAAGGTCAATTCAAGGTCAAATCGGGTAAAACGAGGCGGATTTCGACGACATTTGATACCTAGAGTTAATTTTGGACGGGCAGTCTTTTGGACGGGTCAAATCGTTACCCCGACCTGACCTTGACCTTCAAAAGGTGAATTCAAGGTCAAATCGCGCAATTTGCTGAAAAGCAGAGGGGAAACAGCCCGGACGAAGTCGGGTCCACCAGCTAGTCTCATATATATTTTGAAGAACTCTGTCTGTCTGTCTGCCTGTCTGTCCTTAATACAAATCTACGAGTCTCGACCGATCGGGACGAAACTTGGTACGTGTGTGTAGTTTGACCAGGCGGTGATCGTTGTCGTATTGGCGAGCCCGTGCGATGCCCGTGCAGCGCATGCGCAGACGAGATCTCGGAAACGGGTGGAGCTATCGACTTGAAATTTGGTATGTGAATGTATCTTGCCCCGAGTACGAATTTTATCGGGTCGCCGAGTCCGTGCGACGCCAGATTCGCGCATGCGCAGACGAGATCTCGGAAAAGGGTGGAGCTATCGACTTGAAATTTGCTATGTGAATGTATCTTGCCCCGGATACGAATTTTATCGGGTCGCCGAGCCCGTGCGACGCCAGCTTCGCGCATGCGCAGACGAGATCTCGGAAACGGATGGAGCTATCGAATTGAAATTTGCTATGTGAATTTATCTTGCCCCGGATACGAATTTTATCGGGTCGCCGAGCCCGTGCGACGCCAGCTTCGCGCATGCGCAGACCAGATATCGGAAACGGGTGGAGCTATCGACTTGGAAATTTGGTTTTTGAATAGCCCGGACAACGTCGGGCTCATCGGCTAGTCTCATACATATTTTGAAGACCTATGTCTGTATGTCTGTCTGTCTGTCTGTATGTCATTAATACAAATCTACGATTCTCGACCGATCGGGACCAAACTTGGTACGTGTGTGTAGTTTGACCAGGCGGTGGACGTTGTCGTATTGGCGAGCCCGTGCGGCGCCCGTGCAGCGCATGCGCAGACCAGATCTCGGAAACGGGTGGAGCTATCGACTTGAAATTTGGTATGTGAATGTATCTTGCCCCGGATACGAATTTTATCGGGTCGCCGAGCCCGTGCGACGCCAGCTTCGCGCATGCGCAGACCAGATATCGGAAAAGGGTGGAACTATCGACTTGAAATTTGGTATGTGAATGTATCTTGCCCCGGGTACGAATTTTATCGGGTCGCCGAGCCCGTGCGACGCCAGATTCGTGCATGCGCAGACCAGATCTCGGAAACGGGTAGAGCTATCGACTTGAAATTTGGTTTTTGAATAGCCCGGATGAATAGCCGGACAATGTCGGGCTCATCGGCTAGTCTCTTACATATTTTGATACAATCTGTCTGTCTGTTTGTCTGTCTGTCTGTCCTTTATACAAATCTACGATTCTCCACCGATCGGGACGAAACTTGGTACGTGTGTGTAGTTTGACCAGGCGGTGGTCGTTGTCGTATTTGCGAGCCCGTGCGTCGCCCGTGCAGCGCATGCGCAGACGAGATCTCGGAAACGGGTGGAGCTATCGACTTGAAATTTGCTATGTGAATGTATCTTGCCCCGGATACGAATTTTATCGGGTCGCCGAGCCCGTGCGACGCCAGCTTCGCGCATGCGCAGACGAGATCTCGGAAACGGGAGGAGCTATCGACTTGAAATTTGGTATGTGAATGTAACTTGCCCCGCATACAAATTTTATCGGGTCGCCGAGCCCGTGCGACGCCAGCTTCGCACATGCGCAGACCAGATCTCGGAAACGGGTAGAGCTATCGACTTGAAATTTGGTTTTTGAATAGCGCTGGGTAGAGCTATCGACTTGAAATTTGGTTTTTGAATAGCCCGGACAACGTCGGGCTCATCGGCTAGTCTAATATATATTTTGGTACTTCTGTTTGTCTGTCTGTCTGTCTGTTTGTCTGTTAGCTATGGCCGGGAAAACTGCCCAACGGATTTTGACAAATTTGATACCTAGGGGTAATTGTTTCCAGGGATGGTTTTGGACGGGTCAAATCGTGACCCCGACATGACCTTGACCTTCAAAAAGGTCAATTCAAGGTCAAATCGGGTAAAACGGGACGGATTTCGACGAAATTTGATACCTAGAGTTACTTTTGGACAGGCAGTCTTTTGGACGGGTCAAATCGTTACCCCGTCCTGACCTTGACCTTCAAACAAGTCAATTCAAGGTCAAATCTGGTAAAACGGACAGATTTCGACGAAATTTGATACCGAGGATTACTGTTGTCCACGGAGTGGTTTCGACATGACATTGACCTTCGAAATGGTCAATTCAAGGTCAAATCTGGTAAAATCAGACGGATTTCGACGGGTATTTTTGTCGGGTACTTTTGTCCGGGCAGTGTTTTGGACGGGTCAAATCGTGACCCCCCACCTGACCTTGACCTTCAAAATGGTCAATTCAAGGTCAAATCGCGCAATTCGCCGAAAGCAGAGGGGAAACAGCCCGGACGAAGTCGGGTCCACCAGCTAGTTTAGTATATATTAGACAAACATTTTCTGCAATAATCCGTCACCCAAACATGAAAATGTAAACGAAATATGACTTTTAGTGTTTAGATTATCGTCCCAGAAGTGATAAATTTCCCTAATTTCGACGCTTCGTTATTCGAACGCCCACCGTTCAGCATACGCTCAATTTTATCGGGAAAACATCACATTCGTATAGAGTAGATACCAATAAACAAGTTGAGACCATGTTTGTGCCTCTAAACTCTTTCATTTCCGAATAAAATGACTTTTAAATATTCGTTCCGTCCCGTCCCGTCCTTTAGACAAATCGTTCCGTCCCGTTCCGGAAAATCGTCCCGTCCCGTCTTTTAGTAGATCCCATATATGTAGCGGAACTACCATCGACTATATTCGCATAGAAACAAGTGGAAATCGCCCACCAAAGCCATGGAATGCAATTAACACTCGGAATGGCGACATCACGATGTTTGTCGCGATGAAGCAAACAAGCCATGACCGCCCATAGGCCGTCTGGAGTGATTTTAGTGGCCAAAACATTGGGATGGGTTCACACAAAAACCCACCACGCTCGGATGGGGGCTGCGGTCGCGGCCGCACATAAGTGTCGCTATTAACACCTAACTTTCCAGAATTTCAATATTGTCGCAATCGTACCACGAAGAACTCCACATACAATGTCGGTGCAATGTCGGTCTATTTGGACATTTCATGCGTACGTTATCAAGACTAGTAACAGGGACGCGGCGACAGGGTGTTGAGGTGCACGCATACTCATGATATTTGGGACAGTGTCGGGTCTATTTTAAAATTGCATGCGCATGCCCTAAACGTGGTCCCACGTAGGGACGTGGCGACATGGGGTTGGGTGTACGTACTTATATTGCATGGGACACATTCGGGTCTATTTTATAAAGGTCACATGGACCTGTCAGATTGCATGGGTTGGTATGGCTCGTGTACTTATATTGCATGGGACACTGTCGGGTCTATTTGAACAGTTCATGTGTATGTTACCATGGCTGGTCTCTTAACTGCATGCCCATTGAACAGACCGAAATGTCCAAGTTTCATTATCACCCCTCCCCTCGGGTTGAAATCTTCGACATATGCATATTAAAGTTTTAATTGTTATGAGAAAAAAGTGCCAAACCTCAAACTAATTGCAACAGAATGTTTCTTAGCAGGAATAGGTCTATTAACCCATTATAAACAACATACTAATAAAATAGGATCAAGAAAGGCGAAATTTATAATAAATTTGCCAAAATGTGGTAAAATACGCAATTTATTCCTTTTCAAGGATGTTTGTAAAAAACTTAATTTCACAAGTCCTTCCATTTGTATATCCATCTGTAGAGTACAAAATTCTGATTACAGAGCAGCAAACATTTTTCAATATGTTGAGTATTTTTCGAGTTATGTGCTTCCAAAATTGGGAGTTTGTCTAATTGCGGAGACTCGATTTCTGAGAATTATCTAAAATCCATATTTTATGGTCTAGTATTTAAAAAAAAGGACATCTTGCTGTTGCATTAATTTTCTAACTAGATTGTGCACAAAAATGATTACTTTATGCATCTATGATTGAGAAGACAAAAATTTCCTTAAACAAAATGAGTGTTCCATTGTATAGCCTAATTTGCCTTGTGACACAGAACTGGTATGATGAAATACCATATTTGAAGTCATACAACTCAATACATTGATTTCTAAAAACCTCTGAAGTATACTAGGTTAAATACACTGTGTTGGAATTGCTAAACACATTCGTGCAAACAAACAAAAACTTATGGCCCTATCATTATGAATCCTTAGTATTGAATATTTTCCAAAAAATGCCATGTTGGACTGTTTTTGGATGTTTTTATCCATTTTAAAAGATATTTTTGTGCACAAAGAGTAAACAACAATGAACACAATTAGTGTTTAATGTGTATAGTCATTTGAACGTTCCTCCTGAAACACTTATGTTGGAAAAATAGGATTACATTGATTAAGCCAATCAGCAGTTACTGGATTTCACATTATTTTTCAAGAAACTGAATCCAAATTTGAACTTTGATAATGGGGTATGTGTAATCACAAAAGGCTATAATCTTGTCACCATATTCTAGTCATTGCAGACAAAATATGTTTTATTCCAGTATGTGTAGATTATTGTGTCATAATACAAAAATGGTACTTTAGTGAGTTATATTTAGAACTTTAAGGGCATGTTATATAGAACAATCCCGAAATAATAATTAGCCATCGAGTGGCAACACAAAGGATCGTATAGCTCTGGATATGAACATCAGATCGGGAAGCAGTAAACTCTATATGAAAGAATGTTTGTAGGTGTTGGTGATAGTAAAGTTTATGTACCAAGATCCATGTTTTCTGAGATTTTGTCAATATGGTTTCACCTACCCCATTTTTCCGATATTCAAATTTGGAGTCAGTTTCCAGAAACATGAGTGAAATCCAGTGACATTTATTGACATATCCAATGTAACGCTATTATTTCAACACTAAGAGTTTTAGGGTAAACGAACATTGCTTTTACTATCTATACACAAAAACTTTAAAAATGGACAAAAATGCCCCGAAATCGCATTTTTAGGAAAAAGTTAATACTGAGGATTCATTGGCCATAAGTTGAATTTCTGCATAATGTTTTTGGAAATTCCTTCACATGTATATTTGCGTTATTATGAGAAATGCAGGAAATATGGAATGATATTTATTGAGTTGTATGAATTGTTTCATCACGCCGGTTCTCGATCACAGGCACATTTGGCTTCCATGCAACGGAAGACACAATTTGTTTAAGAATTTTTTTTTATATTTTTGTCTTCTCAATCATAGATGCATAAAGAAATCATTTTTGCTTGTGCAAAATCTAGAGAAGACATTAATAAAACAACAAGAAATCCCCTCATTTTTCTTTAGTTTTCAATATACAAGACCATAAATAATGGATTTTAGCTAATTTTGAGAAATTGCGGTTCTGAAATTAGATAAACTCCAAAATTTGGAGGCAAATAACTCGAAAAATACTGAACGTATCTAGGAAAAGTTTTCTGTTCTGTATTCATTATTGTCTACGCACTTTACAAAAATTTATATACAAATGGAAGGCCTAGGATTGTGTGAATATTATTTTTTATAAACATTGTTGAAAAGCTATAAATTGAGTATTTTACCAAATTTTTACAAATTTTTTCACAAAATTCACAAATTCATCAATTTCGCCTTTCTTGGTTCTTTTTTATGTTGCTTGTGATGGGTCAACGTACTTATTCCCAATGAGAAATTTTGTTGCAATTAGTTTGAGGGGAAACCACAAATGCATTGGACTTTTAACATAATACTAAAGTTCCGGTGTTGCCATCGATATAATTGCTCTAAGCTCTTACGTCACTGCACGTACCGGTAATACACGTGTGTCTTGCTAAATCATGAGGCCAATTTAGGGGCTAATTGTGTTATAAATATATATATTAAATTTATAATACTTTCCAAATATACGTGACTAAATCTTGTAAAATAGTTCATGGGGGATCTGATGTATGCATCTTATTTTCTTGTAAGAATTGTCAAAGAACTGTTAATATTTTCATCTATCGCAGTCGAGTCTTGGACTTTTAGTGAAGTCCGGCATCAGGAATTATTGCCGACATTTCCCGGAATTGGCCGAATCGTCTTCGTTCCTGATGCGATGATTGGCTCGCCAGTAGTTGTTTATTCGGGTCAAATGTGAAAATGTGTCAAATTTTTACCACCTTCAGTCGAGGTCATTTGGTGGTTCATTTTAGCGTTCACGACATAATATTAAATTACCCAATATCACTACAATACCCCAGTCCATTTTTCTCAAGGTCTAATAAAATGTTGCACAGCAAACAATGGTATACGAGGAACTCCCATAATTAATTATACAAAGATGGAATTGGACAGTTGAGGTCTCAGCTCACAGCATTTCAAATGATTGTTATTTTAAGTCGTCTGAAGTCAACGGCATCTAACTCTTGATACTATATGGTTCAATTTACCCCATGTTTCAATTTTCACTGACCAGTTGCAACCATTTTGGTTATATAATTCATGATTTTATTTTATTAATAATTAGTGCCCTTTTAAGACATCTGATGTCAACGGCGCCTATCTAATAAGATTTTCCGGGTCAAATTACCCTTATAAAAAAAATTCAGCTCCGATGGTCCATCCATTTCTGTATAAACGATCACGAGTTATTGATTACCGCCGGTAGATAAAACCCAATTGCGTCAGACTTTCAAGTTTGACACTGCGAGTCGCTAGTAGTCACTCATGTGACGTCACATGAGGGAAAATTAACTATTCACACTGCAAAATCCATGATGGAACTTTAAATTCGCACAACTTCAGTTACGGGCGGCCTATCACAAAAAAAATTCGGCATCGCGCTCAGTGGATTAGCGGCGATCGATAACGATAAAACATCTAGACCGGAGTAATCCTTTAAGTATACAATATTTTATGTTGTACCTTCTTGCCCGTATTAATCCGACTGATACATTAGTCCCTTAGCTATTGGAAGCTTTCAACACCCCCGCCCCAATCATGCATCATGGTCAAAAATAATGTTCTAATTCAAGCCAGTATATGCTAAAAGTGTGACAGATAGGAATATGTTCAACCTTTGGCTTGAGAAAAAAATATTTTTCTGTAAATACTGGCTGAACAATGGGGGGGGGGGGGTCACTCTTTTTAATTTCAAGAGCACCGTACCGGTTTGTTAAAAATTTATGTCAGACCATGCATAATCGAAATACAAACTTCCTCATCCTGACTTTGACTCGGCGTCGATTGATTGGACTAATGAACGTTTGTGATATGCGAATCTCTAGAAATAACATATAAATCGCATGTATGCACTTTCTCTTAACACGTGATTCACCATGCATGTATATGCGTTATTGTTATTCGAGTCCCAGGTATATTCCACTACACCCTGTTCAAATGACGCTTCTGCTGCGAATACATTAAAGGCACGGGCGGCATTCGTTGCAGAAATATTCATATTTGTTCAAATCGCCATCAACGAAATGAATATTAAAATATATATAGTTTTGTTCATATGCCAAACATAATCAGCGCGTAAATAGTATGTTGTCGTCAAGGCGTACGATGGTGTACGTAAACAAGAGCCTGCTCGTGTTACAGAAGTTGTGCATCTTTGTACATAACACAGCGCAATCCTATTGGTTAATCACACAAAAATGATATAAGCGCTCTTTATTATTTCCATATCAGGAAAACAGTAACAAAAACGCTCTTTATATTTACCATATCCGGATCTAAACAAAAGCCATGAAACGTAACGTTTTTTGCTTTTGTTTACATAACAAAGGGGAAAAAATTGACAATAACATACTGTTTATGCCATATTTCTGATTGGCATGAGAACAAAGTCTGTCTATATCTTACTATTCCTTCTGTTGGTGAATATTTTAACAGCATACCCACCGCCAACGCCGCCCGTATCTTTAACAAAATACCCGGTATCAGACTGACTTGATTCATTTCGGTATCTGTGAGAGAAGACATTTTTATATGACAGGCCTAAAATTACCGATAGCAGTCAGTACTTGTCTGGCCTGTAAACGATAAACCTCTCGTGCGCAGGTGAAATACATGCAGTCAGATGCTCGTAGCCCGTTTATATATAACCATGGGTATATGCGTGAAATACACAAAGAAAACACACTACATAGTTTGGATCGACAAGCCGTGCCCTGTGTATTTTGATATTGCGTTTTTTGACAATCAGTCTTCCGTATCATTTCTATAACACAATTATCGTCTTACTTGCAGCACGACGTTATCGTGTGATCGCCACTGAAGCGTTTTCATTTAGAGTATGGTCAATATATTGCGCCGGTGCAGTGTATTCTCGGATAGAAATAAATCGGTCTATGCCGAAAGCAGAAACTAAGTCACGAAGTTGAGTCTGGGATATATGGCACGTGAGACTTGGCTAGAGGGGTTTCCATTGGGGAGGGGGGGGGGGGGTCTCCACCTTGGAATTTCCAACTGCACCACCCCATTGAACCACAGCAAACTCATAAGTTTGCCTAATTCAATTTGGACCCCCCCCCCCCCCCCGCGGCTTTGATTTTCACCAAATGTTCCCTCACAGAGACTACTATATGGTAGCATATTCTAAATGGACCAGTAGTATTGTGGCCACTGGCCACTAGCCATGCAGGGGGATGAAAAGGGTGGTTCGGCCCAGTTTGAGATTATAAAATCCAAACATCTGTTGGTATAAAGCCAGACAAATTTACACCTCGATTTATTTTTTCTTAAATTAATTAGTAAGTAATTACTGGCAAGGGCACACGAAACACGAGTCGGACGATGGTGGACGTCCCGATGCGAAAACATTTTGAAAATCTGAACAGGAAAATTTGACAATCCTAGCATCTAAACTGGCCTCATGCTTTCCACTTCGGGGAAAATTTCAACATGACACTCACCCTTATAGGTTTAAAACTTGCCAACTGATGGCCATTTCAATCCAGAATTTCCAAATGAAAAGGAAATATGCAAATGTTTGTTTAAAAACAACAAATTGGTCACTAAGAAATTGTTGGAAAATCAAACTACGAGAACAATTTGAACCTAATTTTGGTGTGACTTTTCCAACTAATGTTGCATTAGGTTTTTTTTACAGTTTGGGGGTAAGACCCCTGCAAAACCACATGTATGCACGTCCCTGCTTGGCACCCAATGCTAAGAGCGCGGTCTTGCATTCACTGAAGACGAGAAATCATCAATACTAAATCATGTTGTGTTGGGTGGCACCTGTGGGAGAGGGGTCAGGGGGTTACATCCGCACCGCACCCCTGTCGGGGAGGGGTAGCGACCCCGTCGGTGAGATCTGCAATGGTCAACCCGGTAGCTAAAGCCCGCCCACCCCCTGTCGGGGAATAGTATAGCACCTGGTCGGAGATATCCTGGCGCCACCCCTGTTTGAAATCATATAGATATGTTAAAGGAGAAGACCACATATGGAGCAGAAATCAGGGGGTAAGTGAGCTCTTATAATCACAAAAAATACACTAAAGACATTCAAATAAACCCAAATTGAAGCAGTCGCATATAGTATATGGTATCGTTCTGTTGGCCTCTCTAAATCATGCAAATACTTTTTCTTAAAAAAAAAAATCCTTAAGCCAATTCGACGTGCGATTTTCATGCGCTCCTGTTGCGCAAAATCTAGTATAAAAAGCGTCTATTTCAAACAAAGTAAATATGACCAGACAAGACATAGAAACCGCTAATCTCATTACCAATCTAACAACACCAGTCGAACATGATTACCTTTCAAAAGTATAACACCAGGTTACGGACAACAACAGGGACACACACCATGGATAAATACACGGTCAAAAGCACAGCGTTTTTTTGTACGGTTATATCTGGCATATACACATGGTTATATATAAACGGGCTACGAGCATCTGACTGCTGTACTTTACATATAGAAATTACAACCATTGTGTATCCACCCAAGATAAGTTATGAACACGTCGACCTAGACCCCGAAGCCACGACAAATAGTTTTCATGGCTGGCTCAACCGATTTTCGTGGCTGGTTAACTAGCTAAGCCGGCTCAGTCGCGACGTTCGTGGCTGACGAAATATGGCGGCTCAGCCGGCTGAGATGTTATCATTCAGCGTATTTTCGTTTCCGAAATGTTCCTAATCCCCTGTTACCGGTTATAGACGCCGTTTTTTTTAGCGTTTGTGGTGAACCCGTATAATTCCAGACCACACGTAATCTTTTGATGTTGGGCTTTTCCATTATGGCGAAAATTCACGAAGGACTGGCATGGATATACTATCTAATCGGTATAAGTAGTTACATTGGGACTTCTGTCGACTTCAGACTGCTATCACCACTGCCATCTTGCGATATATGCATGCATCATTGAATGATGAACCCGATAGTAATGATATATAATATTTCAAACTATTTTCTATTCTTATGTGTATATATTGACAAATGCCAGTGATGTCTGAGACTGGGTGTTGTCGATATAAACAATTTTATTTTAACCCTTTCAATACCGAATGGATGCGCCCATTCAGTTATATGAAAGCATGCATTGGGATAGTCTATTCCACATTAAGGGGCCAGGTGTTCTGATAATATAACAACCATGCCGTGTCCATGCGAGTATACCAATATTAGGCAATGCGGTTTAGTTCTTTGCTATTCACAGTACAGTTGTGATTGACATATAAGCCCATGCACACGGCTCAGCCATTTTACCATTCCGGCGGCGGAGATTTTTAAATGTGGCTGGCGTTAGAAGTAATATGGCTGGCGGCGGCTTGTAGCCAATATGGCTGGCGGCGGCGGCGTACGATGGCGGCTTCGGGCTCTACGTCGACCCAATCTGTTGTCCACAGAGTTTGAGATGAATTTGATTTCCCAATAAATTGAAATTACCACACACAAGCCTTTTAACACCCACGTGTTGTGTCTGTCGCTGTACATATACTGTTTGGCGCCATATTTACATGTTTATGGTGGTAAATGCAGCGACAGACACAACACGTGGGTGTTAAAAGGCTTGTGTTAGTTAATTTCAATTTATTGCGAAATAAAATTTATCTCAGACTCTCTGATGCCCCAGATGAAAAAAATATGTACATTCACCGTTAGAAAAGAGGCACAGGAACCAAGATAAGAACCAGTAGTTGGTTCTTCGTGCTTCAAACACAGTTGTAGAAACAAAATTACCTACAATTACTGCTGTTTTTGTTCTTGAGAATTGAAAAACCAAAAGTAGACAGACGGATTATTTACAACTAAACTTCAATCATCGTCGTCGTTTTCCTCGTCGTTGTCATTCATCATGTGCATAAGCATGATCCATCATCATCATCATCATCACCATCTCTATCTTCGTCGTCGTCGCCGTCATCATCGTCGTAGTCATTATCATCATCGCTGTCGTCTTCGTCATCATCATCATCATCGCTGTCGTTGTAGTTATCAAAATAGCCATTGTCATTTTCGAATTTCTTTCTAGATAAATTTTTTATAACAATTTAATTTATAGCAAAAAGAAGTAAATTATGTGAGGAATTTAATCATGTTATTATATATTTATTGACGTACATATACTTCTGTTATCGGTTTCGTAACTTTTGCCATCGATATTTCACACCATTATTTGAACACTTCGAGAACAGTCACCTCGACTTAGAAAAAAGTCAAAATGATCGGCTTCCTACACCTCTTAAGTTCACACGGCACAATCGTTTCGACGATTCTACGACCAATTCCACGATTCTGCGGCTTGACAACCACGGTGCTACGGCAGTTCAACGATTCTGCGGCCTTATTATACGTGATATTTTATGACAAACTTAGATAATGGGGCCTTTTACTGAATTGGGACGATAAAAGTGGGCTTCTTCTTGTATGCATTGTGTAGAGTAGACTTTGCAGGTCCACAGGTTGACTCACGGAATACATACGAAGATGCGATCAATACATAAAATGAGTCACAATCGGCTCGGTCAAGTCTGGATAATCCGATCGAACCGCGAACCGATCGCAAAAAGTCCTTTCTTGGGCTACAAGGGGACATTAACAGTGCGAAAATTAACATCCAACGTTAGCTTTGATAAGCATAAATGTATTATTTGTCAAATGCGTACCTCCGTTGACGCAATATTCGATTAAACTACACACAGAAATGCAGTAACAGTGTCAACTATTTGACAACGCCCCGCTTCGACCATGACAAAGACGATTGTGCGACTCGTTGAACGGTAATCTTCATTTGTATACGACGTATCTGTCACTGCATGATCGGACAGCTTAGTTATGCGTGTAAGCCCATGTATGCTGCATCAATAAATGTTTGGAACAGTACCTTCGTTGTACAATGCACATGTCCTGGATTCAATACAGTACTGCGTATTTACTGATTCCCACATGTGAAGGTATAGAGACCATGTCACATAAGAGATTTGTCGCTAAACGAGCATTCTTTAATTTTTTGAACATGACAAAATGCCCGACTTACAAGTACCCGAACATTTTACTTCTTGGTTCACCTAGCGGCTTTGTAATTTTTGTAAAGTTGACTTGTTCATTAGAAAATGTCACCACTTACCCTACCATAACATGAGTTATTTTAGTCATATTCTGATTAGCAGGTAGGCCCTACATATAAAGATGTCCTCGAAAGATTATTGACCGTTTAGTTACTTTTATAAATGTGTTTGTATGAAAGTATTAGTTAAAATTCTTTATGGTTATCTGAAACTGAAAGTAATGAGCAACACTTTAAAAAAAATAAAAATAAAAGGGATGGATGCCAGAACATTGCAGTAAAAACGTATACATACATAAAATAGTAGAACATTGGGTTGGTTGGTCCCGAAAGTAGCCAAAATAAAAAAAATAACCTATAGGGATACGCTGATTTATGACCCCCTACCTCTGATCCCCCGGTTCGGACGCCAACTTGCCGGCAGATTCCACGAAAAAGTGTACCAATTTTGATGTGAAAGTTTCGCATTGCAGGTCTTTTAAATAAAATGTAGAATCAAATGAGTGTTGATTCACTTTGAAGATTTTTGTGTTATGTAGCTAGGAAATCGTCATTTTTGCCCATCATCATATATATTTTATTATATTAACACTTTTCTCACTAAAATATGGACATTTTGGACAGAATCAACTACCGAGTTTGTGTGACGTTTAACATATATGATTATATCTGCTTGGCGTGCGGCCAGCAATGACTTTTAATGGTGTCAATTTCAAGAAAACGTGTCAATCTGTGCGATTACAACTTTATTTTTTAAATTATCGTGTATTTTCCCCATATTTTTTCAATTTTAATCAAGATGTGTTCACGAACGTCAGACAATTCCGTCAAAAATATGACGATCACATCGGCATTAGCTAGCATAGGGCTTCGGATCAAGAAAATTATTCCACCATATGGTAAGTCTATTCACAAACAGGCTAAACGTTACAATAAGGCCTCCCTGTATCATACCAAATATCTCTAAATATATATGTTGTCGATTAGAAGTGTGCTAACGTTAATTCCGTCAAAAGGTATAACTGACGTTCGCAATTTTCCCGCCGAAATTTCCGCTAGACTTGACCTCTGAACTGCAAGTTGTTTTGCCGCGAAAAACAAAATCAAAGAAAAGATCAGGACAGTTTCACTCATTCGACATGAGGTAAGTCCTCTTAAAAGTACTTCATTGTTAATTCATTCCGTCCCATTTTCTGACGTTAGCAACACGTAGAATTAGAGGGCCCAATGGCGGCGTATCGGCCAATTCCACATGTACTACGTCATTGAGTGATGCTAACGTCAGTCTGTTGACGGAAAAAATGTTGCCAACGTCAGTCTCTAGACGGAACTTTCTATGTGAACGTCAGCTTGTTGACGGAAACTTTGTTGTGAACGTCAGCACGTTATTTGTGGATTTGTCTGTCAATATTCTGACGTTAGCATAATTAGAACTGGGCGAAATATCATCTTCCGGTATTCTTTTCTCATATGTCTGGCTTTAAAAGATACTCTAAAATTACTAGAAGTACTACTTCGTACATAAAACGATGTTAAGTTGAGTATTATAACAGGCATTGTGAAGATCAAAGTTGCTAACGTCAGGAATTTTCCGTCTAATGTTCCGTCAAATTACTGACGTTAGCAACGTTTCAGAAAAGCAAAATAAAATCATTTAAAACTCAAAAAATATTGAGGTCCTACGTCTATTATTTGTTTCAATGTCTTTGTAATTGACGTTTCCCAACAATTAGCCCAGAGAATGTAACTGAACATATTTCTGAAAAACTTTTTTTTTCGGTAGTTCACTGGTACACATTTTCGTGGAATCTACCGGTTTATTATTAACATGGGGTGTTTTGTTGCGGTAGTATTTTTAATTGGGTAAACTGGTGTGTGCATACTTCAAGCGAGTTAAGAATTAATAGGAAATAAATGTCATAGAATTGTAATATCTGGAGGCAAATCTTGACTGCGCGAGGGAATTATATTTTAGATAACTAGATTTTAATCACAAATAAATAAATCATTATAGAATATCATTTTCACCGTTTATAGATATATACCTGGATGTCAAAATATGGAATTATACTCAAAACAAAATATTAAGTTTCATGTGTAACATGAAGGCGACCATTCCCCACCATCGATACCACAACGCAACTGAGAATAAGACAAGTTGGCCATAAGAAAATACCGAGGCATTGCGAGTCGGCTGCTAGTTAGGCGTACAGACAGACGGAAGGAAAGTTGCATATAAGGCAAGAAACGTGGTAAAAAAAATTAGGGTATGCATTTATGTTGCCAGCAACATGATACAAACACATAAAGTTCACCTATCTGCCTATTATGATGAAATCATGTTTTCAATGATACATCATACATCATATATGCTAAAAGGCAAGTATTCAGTGACACATGCTAAATGGCTATATGGAATTTAGTTCTGAGAAAACATTGTTAAAATTACTTTGTAGCTCTGAAACGTGGTTACAGTGGCAACAAACGAGCGACTTTATCTTTTAAAAGGCATCTATTCATTGATACATGCAACATGGCGACATGGAATTTAGTTGTGAGAAAACATTGTTAAAATTGCTTTGTAGCTCTGAAACGTGGTTACAGTGGCAACAAACGAGCGACTTGATTTTTTAAGGCATCTTTTCAATGATACATGCAACATGGCGATATGGAATTTAGTTCTGAGAAAACATTGTTAAAAATTGCTTTATAGCTCTGAAACGTGGTTACAGTGGCAACACACGAGCGACTTGATTTTTTAAAAGGCATATATTCAATGATACATGCAACATGGCTAGATATGGAAGTTAATTCTGAGAAAATATTGTTAACAATTGGTATATATCTAGCCCCGAAACGTGGTTATAGTGGCAAAGCGAGTTGAATTTTTAAAGGGCGTGTATTCGACAATAGATGCTACATGGCTATCTGGAATTTAGTTATGAGAAAACATTGTTAGAAAAATGGAATTTTAATTTTTACAAATAATTGTCGAAAATTGCTTGTAGTCATGGAACGAAACTTTTATTCAAGACAGAGTTATTAATGAAACATTTGATTTAAAATTATTTGATACTATATTTTTAAGGGATATATTCAATGAAACATATGTTGCTCAAAATTGGTTTGTTGTCTGAAAAAAAAAGTGGTTACAATTAATGGCAAGCAGCTTGATATTTTAGGGCATCAGTTCAATGAAACATTCTAAATTTAATTTTAAATTTAATTTAAAAAAGCTTCAGTCCGTTATTGAGGATTTTGTGAGAAAAATATACGAACTACCTACACTTGGGGCTTATTTTCAAAGTATCTTTCATGCTGCTTCTTTTCCGGGATTTTCCAGTGAAATACAAGAATCCGTATTTTTCAAATTTTGGGTCAAATATATGCAAAATTTTACAAAACTCAGCACAAATAAGGGTGAAAACACTTCAGAACAGACATTTTTCTAAATCCCAGTCATGTGGCATATTTTCAGGTTGCTACCTATTGTTATTATTTCAATACAAAAAAGTAATAGATCAGTTTTAGAATTGGAATAAGTCTAGCAGACCCGAAGTGTTGCTATGGCTGAAGCCCAAACATGGCTGATAAATTTTAAATACATGAAAAATATAGGGTTATGTTAACCCTCTCCTGATGGGTGCTGTGTTGTTCAGCATTACATATCACGTGACAGCGCATTCTCTTATATATGCGTCTCCCACAGGGAGCCTAACATAATACAAGAGAATGCACTGGCTTACAAGATCAAGGAAAATCTATATCAAAAGTTGCGAATATCTGTCTGTCTGTATTCTATAGAAATTCACGGGGACCATCTAGATGGCATCAAATGGGTCTAACAGGGGTAACTTTTACGAGAAAGATAATGGTGCGGGTTAAAAAAAAAATTAAAGTGGCGCCGTTATTGTCAGGGGCAAAAAAGGGGAGGGGTAGCATTTTTTGTCGCCGATTGCCACCAAACTGATATATAATCACCCCCGTGATATGAGGAATCTAATGCTGTGGTTTAAATATGTCAAAAGTGGTTCCACAGAAGGGGAGAGGGGCACCAAAATTGTTAAAATTATTTTAGCGCCGATTTCCACCAAATTGATACATAGAGGATATCTAGTGTTTTTGAGTGGATACCGAAAAATATGTCATGAGTGAGCGAAAATAAACATTTGTCGCGGTCACGAATGACGTATTTTTCGGTATCCACTCAAAAAACACTAGATATTATTTTTATTATACGCATATCCAAAGAAATTCACCATTTACGACGTTAAATGATCCCACAATCGTCTTCAATCGATGCATCATTTTTGAAGCCATCAGCTGATCGATGCCTGTTCACGCAATGCTACTTCACCATCCGCAGAATAAAAAATATAGTTCCCGTATTCTTACCATTATTTTCTTATGTTCTTTCAATGTGTCCTTCTTCAACAGTACAATCCGGAAACAGTACTGGTACACGCAAGTGAATCGGTCACAAGGGCAAGCTAGTGTGAAAGTATATTCTTCTATATCCCCTTCTGGGTGATATCAATATTTATCTAAACGCGTTTTTTTCTCTATAATTCACCGTTGAGCGTATTATTAACATTCTTATCCATGATAAGATAAGAATTTGTTTAGTAGCTGATTGCCACCACACTTATACATAGTCGTCCCCATGATATCAGGAATCTAATGGTGTGTCTTAAAGCTGTCAAAGGTGGCGTCATTTGAGGTCTGGGTGCACTGAAGGGGAGATGGGCACCAAATTTTATACACAATATTTTTAGCGCCGATTTCCACTAAATTGATACACATTCTCAATCATGATATATACGAGGAATCTTATCGTGTGCTTTAAGACGATATCAGGAGTCTAATTGTGTGGTTTAAAGATGTCAACAGTGGGGTCATTCGAGTCAGGGGTGCATATACTATAGGTTGAGAGGGACACCAAACTTGATAAACAATGACAAGCTTAGAATAAAATTAATCATAGAGATATCTTTATTACCTCCAAGTATAGGAGAGATCGATACACATGACATATAAATACAGTTGGATTAAAGTGGGCTCCCCTGACCAATGTGGTGGGCCGTTATGTACAAGTATGGAGAGGTGTTGGAAACCACGAGAGTGAAGCATATAATTATGCATTTGAATGTTCACAACAGCTTTTGTTGCAGGAAAATCTGATTTGTCCAACATATATGACAGTTAGTCGTTACAACATGCGTGGGTGTTGAGAAGATAATTACAATGGACGAGACACGGGTTGCTGTACGCCATTCCTTATCATTGTGCAGAGAACGTACAGGAACTTCGCAGAATATAGTACTAGTTCCTCGAGGCAGTGCGATATGTGTTCTGTTAGGGTTTCAAGAGAACTTCCGAGGAGGGTTGCTACCAGGTCATCTCTGGCTAACGATGCAAGGTGAAAATATTCGGGTATGCCGAAACGAGAGATAATCCCTTCCCAAAAAGAGTTTCTAGGACTCTAATATTTTCAATCTGACCATTCTCATGTCTCACCTCTAGTTATCTGATAATTCTGCATTAAAATATTTATATCCAACCATTATCAATCATATTTAATATCCATGTCTATACACCGCTCACTTGTATAGATGTTCAGGTATTGATTGGTCTCTAATCTCAATGATACCATGACTTTTTAGTATGCAGCTAACACAACATAATATGTTATGTCTCACGTTCCAATGTAATACGATAGAGTTATTATGATGTCCATGTACTTAATTTCGTAACTAGTATATCGTTAACAGCTATGGTGAGTCTGTCTGACTAGATTGGGATTAATAAGCTTTATCACTCTATAACACATATATGTGTTGGAGTGACCAAATAGGTTGCAATCGAATGCCATATCCATGTTCATATTGTTTTTATGTGAGCAAGGTGCCCAATAAGTCTGATGCCATAATAAGTCTAGGTGTGTGGTTTAAAGATGTCAAAAGTGGCCCGCTTGAGTCCGAAATAGGGATGGGAGGGTCGCCAAAAATTAAAAAAATATGTTTAGTGCCAATTACCACCAAAAATTATTTAGCGCAGATTTCGGTAGGTCTTTCATGTAAGAATACACGAAATCATATATCTACTCAGTCCAGGACACACAGACAACGCCATGCGCTAGTGTATATACTCGTTCGTACTACGCCCAGTGCATACCGACACCGCCACATGCCCGTATATATAGACTGTATGTGGAGTGGATTAAGTGCAATTTTCAAGGCAATTGTTCAATCTATGACTAAGGTATGAAACTTTGCACATATGTACATTTTTACATACTAATTGATATTAGAAATGGAAGCACGCTGAAATTTCCCTTTAACCCCTCTTTTAAGGGGTTTTCCAAATTTAAAGAGCGTTTCGTGATTATATAATTTATTAAATGTCGCAATTAACCCTACTAGTACTGGCCCCGCAATAGACCCCCGTAGGATTCTCACGTGAAGAACTGACTAGACATGCAATTCAATCAGGGATGTGGCTAGAGGGTCTCCGCTGGGGGGGGGGTGTCCACCTTGGGAATTTCCAACTGCGGAATTTCCCTTGAGTCGGAATCACACCAACACAACTTTTTGCATAATTCCATTTGCACCCCCCCCCCCTTGAGTCGGAATCACACCAACACAACTTTTTGCATAATTCCATTTGCACCCCCCCCCCTTGAGTCGAAACGAAATCGCACCAACACAACTGTTTGCATAATTCCATTTGCACCCCCCCCTTGTACCTCATGCTCAGGCCTTATTTCCTATATATTCATAAGCCATGCTTCTATTTTCCCAGTATGAGAACATTAAGATATTTTAACCTGAAAATTGCCCCCAAAAAAACAACTAGTGATCTAATTCCAGACAAATGCACACAGCTACCGACAACTGACCAGGAAACACCGGGCCGACCATGGTTGTTTGGCCCGGTGTGAGAAAATTTTGAAAACTATATACAAGAAAATCGCAAATCCTAGCATCTAGACTGGCCTCAACTGAAGCTTTCCTAGTGTTGGAAATTTCAAACCTCATGCTCCCCCTCAGGTTGGAAAATTCTTCAACTGATGACCATTTATGTCTACAAGTTTGACCAAATGTAGTAAAATATTGTTTTGCTAAACTAATTAGCAGTTTTGTATTGGCCATGTGCATGGGCAATGACACACCGGGCCGACCATGGTTCGGCCCGGTGTGCGAAACTTTTGAAATCTGAACAAGAAAATCGCAAAATCCTAACATCTAGACTAGCCTCAAGCCTTCCTACTGTTGGAAATTTCAAACCCTACACCCCCACTTAGGTTGGAAAATTTCCAACTGATGACAATTCCAATGACAATGTTGACCAATTGTATGACAATATTGTTTTCTTAAATTAACTAGAAGTTTTTGACTGGCCACGGGGGAGGGACCAGGACACAAGCTTTCCAAGTGTTGGAAATTTCCAACCTGTCACCCCCCCTAAGGTTGGAAAATTTCCAACTGATGTCCATTTCTGTCAAAAAATTTGACAAAAAATAAGAACATATGCAAATATTGGTCGAAAAACAATAAATTCCCCCAATAAATTGTTTTATAATCAAACTACAAGAACATTTTCAACCTATTGTTGGTGTGAAATTTCGTTGTGGCAGGTATGAAATTTCCAACTATTGAAAATATAGCTCTCTGCTGGGGGGGGGGTGAGACACCCCCCCCCCCACACCCCCTCTAGCCACATCCCTGAATTCAATACATAGGCTATATGCTTTCCAAAAAAATTGGGTGGACATCACAGAAAGTTCCTCGGTTGCCATGTCAACGGCTTAAAAATATATGCCAAATATAGACGTTTAGGACAACTGGAAAGCTTACAATTAACCAATTACTTTTTACATTGAATTACTTAAAACTGCGTGTATATATCTAAGTTTACTACATAAACATATAAAACTTGACGGGAAATGCAACACACAAGTTGAATGGACAGATATAGCTCTGTTATCATAGCACCTAAAATGTGAGTACCAAAACAATATTTGACCACGTTTCTTGCCATATCTATTTCAACGATCAGATTCCAACCCTTTTGGGTATATCATTAATTATTAGTTAAATTAATTATCAGTGCCCTTTTATCCCATGGCACTCCCTATTTTAGTTTACCCCGTTTGGTCGCCCATAGCCGGACAGACAACGAACTAACAAACAAACAAACAAATTTGAGTTGTATTGGTATGTATTATCCTGATATACAAAAATAACCCACCAAACCATTATTGGTACGAAACGTCTTTCAACTCAACGTCCAATTTGACAACATTGAATGAATTGGGGGTGGGTGAAATACTGGTCCGGAGACACAAACCTGTTAGTGATACAAATACTGTCAATATATGTCAGTATAATTATCAATAACTATTCTCGTGCAATGAATATGAATACCTTTGAATGACTCCTTTAGTACCAGCAAACCACATTTCTTTCAACTTGCTGATAACGAAATCGTCAGGCATTTTTTACTTTGTTTTAACAACACGGTGTGGTCAGGTCGTGAGGAACCATTGGGCCGAATGGTATAACATGAATTCTACTATAAACGAAGTAAAATAACAGGCGAAAGGATTTTACCGCACAGCTGATTTCAGACCAATGCATGGTCTAGTATCTATATTGGATACTATATACTAAATACTATATACTAAAACGCCTTTTACTAAACTGACCAACACCTAATTACTATGGTGCTGTGCTAAAATCTTACACAACATGCGCCTCAACTATTACAATAATATGTTCTATAGTACAGGGCGCTGAAGAACGAACATATCGAAAAAGATTCATAATAAAGAACCCTCGGAATAATGAATCTTCCGAATAAAGAACCTTCGGAATAACGACGTGACTCCTTAAATCAGAAGATTATATAATACTGGGTACAGTCTGTACTTTGTTCCCTGCGATTTGTATATGTTGTATGCAAGTTACACTCTTAAAACGCCAGGTTCCCTGGATTACCTACGTAGGTTATATTCTTGTCCCGCGTGGAGTACCAACATGTTGGTACTCTGTTGTACCTGTCTCGGTACTCTCGGTACTCTGGGGTACCAAAATATCAAGGTACTCTGGGATACCTACCGAGTAAACATACCGGTACCAGTCGGTATCGGCCGCATTCTGCTTCATACCAGCAGTGTTGGCACCGGCATGACAGCAGTTTGTCGGCACAGGTCGGTACGACAACCCAGTACCATCATGATGGCAAATCTGTCGTGCATGCAGTCGGAATCGGCCATAATTAGGCAAGAAGCCGGCAATCCGACAAAAAATCCACCTCGTGTTATTGTCGAGTAAATCACTACAATACAGAGTTATGTGACATATTCTGACATTATATCATGCAACTCCCTTGAAGAGTTTATATTTATTCATCTCATAGTATGTAATAAGGTGACGGAAGCTTATATCGGCCGGTGCACGGTGTACAGGCACCCCAGTTCCAACATGATGGCAAATCTTTCGTGCAGGAAATCGCTACCGGCCACATGTAGGCATGAAACTGTCAATCCGACACGAAATAAAACGCATGTTATTCAGTGTTACTCACCATGATGTTACGTTATTTGACATAGTTTAACACAATGGCGTTCAAAAGTCTTGAATAGTTGGCATTTAAACGGACATGGTTCATTCGAGCTTCCAAAGTGTGTCAACGGAAGGAGGTATAACATAGGTTGACACGAAAAATTGATATATCGATTTCATATGCTCTGGAAAATAATTGCCATGCTCCAGCTGTTTTCAATTTTTCGTACAGAAGTCAAACAAACGCTCTTTATTTCTACAATATCTGGAATAGACTAACACGGAACGTTCTTTTCTGTTCCATGCCTTGCACATGGATGTTGGGGTTGTTTTGGGACTCAAACACCGGGTTCAACGTTGTATTTTTAAGACTTCAATGCATCTTTCTAGAACATAAAATGCCCGTAGAAAGGTAGTTCAAGTATTTATCGACCTATTTTGATACCCGTAAAAATTCAAAAGCGAGAATTATGTGTATATTGGCGCGCAAACCCCCATAGTAAGTCTGTACCGGCCGATATTCCGTGAAGTTTGCCAGCTGCCAGTCGGTATCTGTCTTCAAAATTATATATCATTTACTGTGATAGAAAAAGGTAAAGTGATGATACGATCATTTAATATATTTTTTACATTCATTCGCGACAAATTGAAATTCTCTGAACAACAAGGTTCTGTTTACTCATAAATCTTGTTGCTTTGACATTCGACGGACCTCTGATATATGCGTGGTTTATATCATCATGCTTGGGAGAGGCTTCTCCCATATGACCATATACGAAAAGCGTCCATTTGACATAATCCCAGGACATACAAACAAGATAACCCCGGCCCACGATTCTGGGCATAAAATATTTATTGAAGAGTAATGGGACGGGACTCGGTCCAAAACAGATGTTGTGGACTGAGAAGACTTGGACTATTATTCTCTATGTATGGTATACTTTTATAACTTAGTGGGGAAATCCATTTAGTATGGAAAGGGTTAAAATACCACTTAAAATTGTATATTTGCTATGTGGCTGATTTAATGAGCATCAAACAATAAAGCACAATTTAAAAAGATGGGTTTTTAGTGCTTTTCTAAAATCATTCAAATCCCTCAGTTCTCGAATATAACATTCACTACGTGCTGCTATTGAAGTAGTGTAGTGTTCCATGCAACCAACAAAAACATTGCCTCGCCTGAACAGCAACAACCCAGATAAACATTCCTCGCCTCCCGCGGAAATAATTATCAGGTAACCAGATGTTTATCTTGCAACCTTAACAATAAGGATGAAATGAGTCCCATAATGACTTGTTAGCACATTGGTTAAGTGGTACTAACGTATCTGCTGACATTACCAGAAGTATTGGATTTTTCTATCACAAAATTTACATCAAAATCGGCAAAATTACTTTTCAGGTTTGGACCATTTATTCAAGTAAATAGATACCCTGGGATCAAAACTGTTTACTGTTTCGTTGTATCTTAAATGAGTCACACAAATAATGTTTTTAGACAAAATTACCCAATATGGCTTCCAAAATGGCTTTTTGTAAAAAAAAAAGTTGATATTTTTTACATATATCCCGAACATGACTATTCTGTTTCCAAGAGTTAGCAAAATATAATTCACTCACTTGGTTATTAATCATACTACTGTTAATCCACTGACTACTACATGTTTCATTCTCGATGTTCCCGTACATTCTGAGTCACGACAAATTCATTTTAAATCATGTACTGTAGTATGGAATTTTGCCAGAAATGTCTTTTGGGATTCTGGCCATATTTTTTAACGAAAGTCTAAACGGAACTGAGTGAAACCATGTTATGTGGCTAATCTCGATCAGTAGCATGAAAATCAACTTAATATATTGCGTATGTCAAAATGGCAACAGGGAGTGAATGTGTGGTCATAGATGAGGTGAATAGTTATACAGGAAGTTATTGTATGGTCATGAATGGTGCGAAGGAGTAGCTATATGGTGATGGGGTGGTGTGTTATTGTTGAGATGTATAGGTATACAATGGGTGACTGTATGGTCATATGTGAGGTGAATAGCTGTACAATGATTGTGTGTATGGTTGATGTGGTGTGTGGGTATAATGACAGTAGCTGCATGTGTAACTGGGTGCTGTTTATGTACTGGTATATATATAGTGAATGTATGGAATATACATGCGGACCTTGTGACTATTGTCATGGTCGGTGTATATGTACATGTATACATATGTTGGTCGTATGGCCATGTGTGGGGCTGTGGGTGTATGGATCCATAGTGAGTGGTTGTATGCTTATGTGTGATGTATATAGGTGTGAACATGACTGTACGGTCATGATTGTTGAAGTGTATATGCATACCTGGAGTATATATAGCTGGATGGTCATTGGCGGCGTGCGGATATAATTATGGAGTGCCCTTGTGGTCATGGACTCATGGTTGTGTATGTGATGTATATAGTCCATGAGCCAGGCTCCCCAAAAATGGAAAATGGTACCAATTCGGTGGGCAAATTCTATCAACATTTTTCTGAAAGCCTATAACCTGAAGTTTATATCAGTCCTGGGGCACACTTGGTCAGTGTAGCTTAGTGTGCACAATTTGTGTTTCCATGGCAACTGAGGGTGTTTTTGGCCAGTATAAAAATTATGCCAATAATGGTTTATGACTAGAAAGTTTAAGGCAGTACGTCTACCTATGCATCGATATGGGGTGCTACCATTGTTGGGCTTTTTTTTGCACTGGCGATTTCCCCTCAAGAGTTCAAGGTCATATATAAAGGTCAAGGTCATTGACCAAAATAATAACATTTTTCATAACGGGTCATATATATTCTACCCACTGAGTTTATATATCAGTTCTGAATACGTTACCTTTGCTCAGAAATAATATATAGCATATAGGCTACATTGACAACTGCGATGTTATTGAAACCGACAAGTCCCTCATGAGATATAGTCTTTAAACTTGGTGACCATTTTCCAAAATGGGTCAAAATCAGTTATTTCACAAGATATCGTACTTCTGTGTATAGTATCGATTATATACTTATAGTGGGATCCCTTAAAGGTTGAATCGTGATTTTAGTGACTAAAGCATGAAACTTCAAATATATGTTGCTTAGGTATAAGGACATTTTTTTTGGAAGGGTGCTCGGGTTGGGCGGGGGTCATCTATTATGATAAAATCAGGTTTCCATGGCAACAGCATAAAATATTTAAAGAAATATTTTAAAAGCCACTTTTGAGATTCAACGAACATTGGGTTTAAACAAATTATGTTAACTCATAGCTCTCATTAATGGTCCACCAAGCGGACCTGGCCACCATGGCATATAGGGTCAATGTCAATTACCAGGGTCAAGGTCATGGGAAAATGTATTATTTTGGTCTATTTGTTATTAATTGTCCAATATTTCGTTTAATGCAGTAAGTTTATCTTTGCAATGGTATGGGGTGTTAGCCATTGGTGTATATTTCACATCCAGAGGTCAAGGTCATATACAAAATATTAGCTTTTTACATATCGGGTGATAGTTTCTACCCACTGAGTTTATATATCAGTTCTGAATACATTATCTTTGCTCAGAAATAATCTACAACATATATGCTACATGGAGAACTGCGTTATTATTGCAACAGACAAGTCGTGAGATACAGGTCTTTAAACTTTGTGGCCATTTTCAAAACTGGGTCAAAATAAGTTATTTACCAAGATATCGTGTTTTTGTGTATATTATAGTTAGATATTTATAGTAGGATACTTTAACTCATTCAGTGCCGGAGGCGGATATATATAATTTCAATATTGGTGCACATGTGTTAAATTGTGAGATACTTGTCTGTTTAATTATCAAACGATGTATCGGGAAGCTCCACAAATTGAAGCGTCTAGGAGATACAGCCGTCTGAATATACGTAGTGAAAATTGATGTGCTTTGTGGGCGTGACTTGCAGACTTGCAGAGTTCAAACTCTCTGAGAGGTCAATGCTTATGGCATACATATATGTTAATTGGAAAACCGATTTTGATTGGGCAAAGGGCGATTACTATCAAGTCGGGGACATGGTGCTTCAAAGAAGTTAATGAGTATGGCCTATACTAGCAATACCAACGGTATTTTTTTATTCTATCCAATATTGAACATTCAAACTAAGTATCTAGTTACTGTAAATAATGGCGTTCCCCCAGGAAACCTGGAACAAAATATGGTTTTCCCCAGGAAACCTGGCACTGAATGTGTTTTTGGACAAATATTTCACTAACGGCTCTACTTGGGCTATCGCATTATCTAACACAACATTATCTGATTCAAATTAAGTTGCGGACTTCAAAATTAGCCAACATAAACATTATCTCAATCAAATTAATGGGGCCGACTTCTCTGGGGCCGTCTTCGCGTGGGGCCGTCTTCATATGGGACCGACTGCACGCGGGGCCGACTTCTCCAGATACCGACATTTCTATACGCCGACAGATGTGTCGAAAACAACATTGATTGCTTGTAATTACGACAATCCGCATAAATTAGTTGGTGATTAAACTAGTTTTATGAAGAAACTATATTAAAAACAGCAAAATAGTAAAACTACCAAACTACTATGTCTGGACTTCATCTGGTGTTTTAGCGGAAATTGGGAAATTGGGTCGAGAATAAATTGGGCGACCGACCGGAAGTTCATAAAATACACATAATTCGATCTCGGGCTCCAACGATAAACTACACAAAAGCAAGACACCACACCCGTACACTATTAAACTGTACTTGATTTTTTTAAATGCACTTATTTAAAATGATATTTGAACATCTATATATTGTCACCAATACACACAGTGCCAATAGAAATTCCGAAGCGGTGTTACCGAACTGCCCCACATAATTTGCGTACGTCTCAGATGACAAACTAGAATTGTAAAGAAAAGATATAATTGTCACATTTTATGCCCTCCCGATCACTGTCATGTCATATTAGTATATACTGGCACGAAGCTGGAAGTGTTATTGCTAATAGTGGTATAGTTATGTAACACATTCCTTTATACCCGACTAATTAAGTATCACATTTCAAGGATTCACTGATCAGTCTTATTCATTAATTTCATTTTTCGCGGTATGGTAATTATATAATTATGCATTGACGCATTTACGAAACCTGATAGAGATTGTCGCTAACAAGCGTATCTAAGGGCCTTGACCAATAAATTTCCACGCAGTTTTAATGAATCATAAAAATTCCAGGGGTCGTATTCACCAGCTGGGTTTATTTATAGTCCAGGTAGTTTATCCGAGGCGGTGCTCAATGCGAACCTCTCGGTGAAGTTGACGGGAAGATATCGCTGCGCAGTATAGGATTATCCAATCAAGGTGATTGGGAGAAATCATAGATTGACTACCAGTTACGTACATAAAACATGCTGCGCATAGCAGACTAGCAGTACATTTGGTTCAGTTCAATCATGAGTAACCGATGGAAAGGAAGGGGTACACAACCGACGAACGCAACACTGTTTTGAGCATAGTGCATTCAAACATTAAAATTCTTGAAAATAAAGAGACCGGAACCATCCACCAGTGCCGGAATGCAATTTCTTCGGAAATGGTAGGGAATTTTCCGAATAGACCATGTGCAGTATTTGGATTGTGCTTAAATTCTTTAGCGTGCAACAAACCTCCACTCATTATATTCTTCTCATGGATGTGGCAACAGGGGTTTTGTTTTGGGGGGAGGGGTGTGTATCTCACACCCCCTCCAACTTTTGTCCAATGTTGAACAGTTGGCAATTTCATAACCTGACACAACATTAGGAAATTTCACACCAACAATATGTTGAAATTGTTCTTGTAGTTTGATTTTCCAACAATTTATTACTAGGAAATTTGTTGTTTTTAGACCAGCATGTGCTTATTCTCCTACTTTTGGTAAAAATGATTGACTGAGAAGGTCACCAGTTGGATATTTACCGACCTTATTTGGGTGTCAGGTTGGTAATTTCCAATCACATCACCGACAGCGTGTGTCGTTAGACACCGTGTGCGCAGATACATTGTGCGTTCAGCCGCTACCAAATCTAAACTACCTGGTTTATAAAATAAATTCAGTTGTTGAATACTGCCCCAATTGTCCGAAACCTCAATAATTGGCATTTCATGTTTAAGTCGTTGCCATAACAACCGAGCAACCTTCTGTTATGTCTACCCAAATTTTTTTTGAAAGCATATAACTTACTTATCGAAGTCCACATATAGTCAGTTCTCCACATGATAATCCTACGGGGTCTATGGTGGGGCCAGTACTATTACAATCAAGATCAAAACAACTACAATTTTGTGACTTTAGTAACTAAAGCATGAAACTTCACATACGTGTTGCGTAGTAATAATGGAAACTTTTTGGAGGGTTACCCAGCTGAGATGTCATGTGTGAGTATAAATCTGGTTTTCATGGCATGGCGTCAACTAATGAATTCTTATGGCAAACGACGCATACAACATATTGAAGTAATTTCATTCATTTGTTGGCAGACTTACGATTAAACATACATAATATGATGAGACGCGATGCCCGATTTCTGCCTGTGCTATCGGAATTATGAGACTTTAATGGAAGTTAGATGTTACCAATGACGATAACTCGAGACTCATAAAACCGGCAGCACACGGCAGAATTTTTGCCCAATTCAGAAACCCGAACAAACCAAACCATGTGCAGGTGGGATCTGCCACTAAAATAGATAGTAGGATGTGGCAAATCTGCTCTGATATCAGGAAGTACGCAATATGGTCTGATGATCTCTGTAGGGCAGTGTATCGTGACTTATGTATTGCCACAGATACTATAAAAAGTAATACTTAAAACTGTGATTATATATGAACTAAATGTTGTGACATATTGACATTGATCGTCTTATATCAAGTGTGTCATATATCAAATTCAACGTGGTGATATTGTGATGGGGATTGCTGTTATGACTAATGCACTAGGAGTAGCGAATTGTGAGACAATTAGTAATAAATAGACCAAAATAATAAAATTTCCCCAATGACCTTGGTAATTGACCCTGAACCTATATGCCCTGGTGGCCCAGTCCGCTTGGTGGACCATCAATGAGTCAGATATGATACATAATTTCTTTAACCACATGTTCGTTGAATCTTAAAAGGGGCTTTTAAAATATTTCTTCAAATATTTTATGTCGTTGCCATGGAAACCTGATTTTATCATGACACATGACCCCCAACCCAAGCACCCTTCCAAAATAAGTTTTCCTTATAACTAAGCAACATATATTTGAAGTCTCATGCTTTGGTCACTAAAATCACGATTCAGCCCTTTAGGGATCCCACTATAAGTATCTAATCTATACTATACACAGAAGTATGATAGCTTGTGAAATAACTGATTTTGACCCATTTTGGAAAATGGTCACCAAGTTTAAAGGACTATATCTCGTGACAGTCTTCTCGGTTTCAATAACAACGCAGTTCTCCATGTAGCATATATGCTATATATTATTTCTGAGCAAAGATAACGTATTCAGAACTGATATATGACCTTGACCTTTATATATGACCTTGACCTCTTGATGTGAAATATCCTGTGACAAAAGAAAGCCCACCATGGGTAGCACCTCGTATCGATGCAAAGATAGACGTCATGCTTTAAACTTTCTAGTTATAAACCATTATAGGCATATTTTGTATACCGGCCAAAAACACCCTCCGTTGCCATGGAAACATTAATTTTGACACTAAGCTACACTGCCCGAGTGCGCCCCAGCACTGAGATAAACTTCAGATTATAAGATTTCAGAAAATTGTTGATAGAATTTGCCCACCAAATTGGTACCATTTTCGTTCCTGGCTCATGGACTGATATGCATCTATACCGTTGCTGTATTTCCATTGGTGGATGTATAGTTATACCGAGAGCAGTTGTATGATCATGGCTGGGGTATGCGTCTACATCGAGTGGCTGAATTGTCATGGGCGATGTGTGTAGGCACATCGGGAGTGTACGAATGGTCATGCATGGTATTGGTATAACCATTGGCGAGGTGTGTATGTATACATGGATTGACTCTATGGTCATGAGTGGGGTGTATAATTATGTATATCTTGAGTGGGTGTCATGGTTTGAATCAAATGTATACATGGAGTGACTGTATTGCCAATGGTGAGGTGCTGCGCGTTGCATTGCTATATCTAGAAGGTATGTATAGTTAATGATGAGGTGTCAATGTTTACCTGGAGTGACTCTATAATAGGCATTGATGGGGTGTTTATGTACATTGTATATATTTATTGATTATATGGCCATGGAGTGATCGTATGGCAAATGGTGAGGTGAATTGGTAAACAAGAATTGACTGTATGACCACGAATCTTGAATGAGGAATATATTCAAGCCTGGAGTGTATGAATGGCCTTATGTGCGGGGCATTGGTATAATAAAAGGGTTGCATGGTCATTGGTGAGGTGTATGTGTACACCCGGAGTTAATCTATGGTTATGGTCTCACTGTATATGCATACATTGGGTGCACATGGATATATGGGCATACGTGTGGCAAACAGATATACAGGGAGTGACTGTATACAAGTGACTGTATGGTCACGAATGTGGGGAATGTGTATATGGGAAGTGACTATATGGCCATGGGTGAAGTGCGGGAGTATACCTGGTGTGCCTGAATGGTGACGCATGGCTGTATAGTCATGTATGTGGTTTACTGGCAAACCCAAGTATGGTTGTATGGTTATGGGTGAGGTGTATGTGTATAAAGCGAGTGGCTACATGGTCATTTATGTGACGTTTTAGTATATATAACATGAATGTATGGTCACGGGTGAGTTGTACAGTTGGACCTTTGGTTGCTATCACTTCCCATACCATTTCAAGTGTATGTTAATATATTTGGAGGTAATGTCAGAGTCTTCATCGTGGTGGCCTTTTATATGAACAATGGAGAAAACGGTTTTTGTGACAATATTCAATCAATCTTTATGTCAATGGCCCATAATTTGATGTTATTAAGCAGTTTGTCACGAATCTCCTTACTCGACTTTCTAAAAAGCCTTCTGGTCTACCTGCCAACCATTGAGGTTGCTATTTAACTGTCATTTTAATGTCCGATGTGTGGGGAAGCCCACCCCGATATACGTGTTATCTGGTCTGTCTCCCTCTTACCTATAATGGTTACACGTGTTATTGGGTCAGAGCAGGGACATACTTATGTCACTCTCAGTTAAGTTTTGCTCATTTCAGTTCAAAATAATGGCCAGAATCATGGCCAAATAAAATAGTACCTTCGTTTCCGGTAACGGAGGGCACAAAATTAGGGTAAGGAGGGGGTAAACCTTTTTTTTATAAATTCCCGTAACGCACAAGGTAATAACAGCTTAATGTATTTCCGATACAGGTATACTATGTATATAGTTTATATGGGTATAATGTTGTAATGAACTCGCAAGGCATCAACACCCGTAAACATTCCAAATTGAGTTAATAAATATATTTCATACCCACCAGTCTAAAAGACTTTGGATTAAAGTTGCCTATTTTCGGGGAATCGTGTTTTTGGATGTTTGTTAGCCCACTAACCCCGGTTTGTTGTATTTTTGTGAACGCGATTTTGCAAGTTAATTAGGCTAATGATTCATTGAATTAAAATCAGCAACTTAAACTAAGAGAAACTGGAAGATTAAAGTCAATTTGGGAGAATGAGATTGGTACTTTTCAGACTGTAAATTGGGAACTTTGGAATTTTGTTATTTTGCAAATAAAAAGTTTACGGGGGCCATCTGGCGAACGGGGTGGAGGGTTACCGGAAACAAAGATATTTTTTTGTTATGACTAAGAAGTTTTCGTCATAATTACATACTGCATGATTTAAAATGAAATGGTCGTGCCACATAAGGTACTGGGACAAACAGAATATATGAGAGTGTCAATGAAACTGTAGCTCAACTTAGGTAGGGGAATAATTTAATGGTTGACAGTAAATGGAGGAATTAGGAAAGGTGCTTGGTGATGCAAAGAGTAAATTCTAAAATGGCCACCGGCGGCCATGTTTTTTTGCCGAATGACCCCAAAATGACTCGTTCCCATCTACATGTCAATGTCAACATCCATGACAAAACATTTCACGAAGATCAAACAAACAGATCGGTCTATAACCCATACTAATGGATTTTGTAGAAATATTTAGTCATACAAAGAGTAATATCCAAAATGGCCATTGGTGGTCATATTTTTTTGCCGAATGAACCCAAAATGACTCGTTCCCATTAAGAGGTCACCCCGATGATCCGTATGAAGTTTGGTGATGATCATATCAGGGATGTGATATGTAGGGTGTGTCAAAGTATTTAGTGATGCAAAGAGTAAAATCAAAGATGGCCACCAGCGGCCATGTTTTTTGGCCGAATGATCATAAAATGACTCGTTCCCATCTACATGTAAATTTCAACATCCATGACAAATTTCATGAAGATCAAACTAACAGATCGGTCTATAACCCATGCTAATGGATTTTGTAGAAATATGTAGTCATACAAAGAGTAAAATCCAAAATGGCCATTGGTGGCCATATTTTTTTGCCGAATGAACCCAAAATGACTCGTTCCCATTAAGAGGTCACCCCGATGATCCACATGCAGTTTGGTGATGATCGGATCAGGGATGTGGTCTGTAGGATATGTCAAAGTATTTAGTGATGCAAAGAGTAAAATCCAAGATGGCCATGTTTTTTGGCCGATTGATCCTAAAATGACTCGCTCTCATCTACATGTAAATGTCAACATTCATGACAAATTTTATGATGATCAGACAAACAGTACGGCCTGTAGCACACATCGATGGATTCAATTTTGAAATCCAAGATGGCCACCAGCGGCCATGTTTTTAGGTGGAATTACCCCAAAATGATTCGTGCCCATCTACATGTCGATGTGAACATTTATGACAAATTTCAAAAAGATCCTACCAAAGACACGACCTGTAGCCCGCGCGAAAGAATTTAGTGATGCAAAGCGTAAAATCCAAGGTGGCTGACGGCGGCCATGTTTTCTTGGCTAAATGACCCAATATGACTCGTTCCCATCTAGAGGTCACCCCGATGATCCGTATGTAGTTTGGTGATGATCGGATCAGAGATGTGGTATGTAGGATATGTGTCAAAGGATTTAGTGATGCAAAGAGTCAAATCCAAGATGGCCACCAGCGGCCATGTTTTTTGGCCGAATGATCATAAAATGACTCGTTCTCATCTACATGTAAATGTCAACATTCATGACAAATTTTATGATGATCAGATAAACAGTACGGCCTGTAGCCCGCGCCAATGGATTCAAATTTGAAATCCAAGATGGCCACCAGCGGCCATATTTTTTGACCGAATGACCCCAAAATGCCTCGTTCTCATCTACATGTAAATGTCAACATTCATGACAAATTTTATGATGATCAGACAAACAGTACGGCCTGTAGCACACATCGATGGATTCAATTTTGAAATCCAAGATGGCCACCAGCGGCCATGTTTTTTGTTGGAATTACCCCAAAATGATTCGTGCCCATCTACATGTCAATGTCAACATTCATGACAAATTTCATAAATATCCTACAAAAGACACGACCTGTAACCCGCGCGAAAGTATTTAGTGATGCAAAGCGTAAAATTCAAGGTGGCTGACGGTGGCCATGTTTTTTGGTCAAATGACCCAAAAATGACTCGTTCCCATCTAGAGGTCGCCCCGATGATCCATATGAAGTGTTGTGATGATCGGATCAGAGATGTGGTCTGTATTATGTGTCAAAGGATTTAGTGATGCAAAGAGTAAAATCCAACATGGCCACCAGCGGCCATGTTTTTTGGCCAAATGACCCCAAAATGACTCGTTTCCATCTACATGTCAATGTCAACATTTATGACAAATTTCATAAAGATCAGATCAAAGATACGACATGTAGCCCGCACCAAAGGAAATTGTTGACGGACACACGGACACACAATCACACGCACACACGGACGACGGACGCCAACCCATGGCAATAGCTCAAACTTACAAAGTAATTTGAGCTAATAATATAGTTGTCAGTTGATTAAGTAACATGTTTAAGAACCAAGTGAATCACAATGTGCTTACCGTTACAGAACAGCAGAGCATAATGCCCGGGATGCATTTGAAAATATTAACTTTTCTACCAAATGTTTTGGACATTTTGCAAGCCACCTTGAGTATATTTTTATTTGTACCATATCATAGTACGGTACACATAGTGTCGACGACCGGATTTACCACTCGTCGTCCGTCCGTCGACTGTCTGTCTGTCCATCCGTAAACACCTTACGCATAATGCGATAACCCAAGAATTTTCTATCAGATCTGAACCATATTTGTATATGGGTTTCTCAGTCCAAAATACAAATCGAGTTCGAAATGTGAGTTTGGTCGGAGTCGTTTTTTACAGAGTTATGGCCCTTTTCCATAAATATTCACTCTTAAAATTAGATTGAATTCCTTGATCAATTTAAGCAAAGCAAAAAAAAAGCAGAATAACCAAATAAAATACTTTCGTTTTTTTTTAAAAACAAAAACATTTTTTCAATTTAGATTGAACTCCTTGCTCAATTAATTTTTGTGTTAAGTTAAACAATTTGAAAAAAACTAACACCATTCATAACTCCATAACCCTGAGTCACAGCACCAAATCTGGTTTAAATCGGTCCAAAATCTTCTGTTATGTAATGGTAAATTTGTTTGGAGCGCTATAAAATTGACCATTTCACTCCATGCCATTGAACTACTTAGCTATTAATATGGTTATATCAGTTTCTGATGTCTCTTATGCCAGTGTGATAAAGAAAGCTGTGGTATCTAAATTTTAAAAACTCTGGACTATAAAATCTGAGTAAATCAGTCTACAGATGGTCAGTGCATTCCCTTTATATATGCGAACCATACATTACAATAATGTGTGTCATGTACATTTATCTATAATAGTACGTAACAGTATACTCTATAATAATATAACTCCGTCAGGGTACCCTGAGTCACAGCACCAAATCTGGTTTAAATCGGTCCAAAATCTTGTGTTATGTAATGGTAAAGTTATTTGGAGCGCTATTAAACCCAATTGACCAATTTCATGCCATGCCATTGGACTACTTAGCTATTAATATGGCTATATCAGTTTCTGATGTCTCTTATGCCAGTGTGATAAAGAAAGATGTGGTATCTAAATTTTAAAAACTCTAGACTATAAATTCTGAGTAAATCACTCTACAGTGGTCTGAGGTCATTATAAATTTGATAGGTTTAATACAGATGCCAACATTCAGCATAAACAACACCAACTGATTAGTTGACAGCTCTGCTATATAATTTATATTAATGGGTCAGCAGCGTGTGGCTTATCTTGATGGCTGTGTTGTTGATAGAATTTGATACATTGTCATTGTAAACTTAAATTGGACTCTATTAACGCAAGTATTCCATGCCCGGGTCACCATTCCACATTTAATCCAAGCTGGTGCAGCAATAAAGATCATGTGCCAGTGCATTTCCTTTATATATGCGAGTCTCCCTATTTGACCCATAAATTACAATAATGTGTGTCATGTACATTTATCTATAATAGTACGTAACAGTATACTCTATAATTCAACATTAATTCTCTTCAATTTATTATTCCGATCATAGTAATTTACTATAGCCAAGGTATGGGTTAAACATCTGCCGATCGTGATCGGACTTTCGTTCTAAAACACACCAGGGTGACGTATTTAAAGAGATACTGTAATGTTGTTGTTGGTTTCTATAGTTTCTAGAATAAGTCCTAGAATAAGGTAACCATATATTGATTATTTGAAAGTCTGTTGAGTACGACGCAATGTTACGGATGGCAGATTATGTGAGGTAATGAACACATAGATATAGTAGGTACAAGTCTTTATTATGTTGTGAATAAGATATGCAGTGTGTACAAATATAATGATCAATAGTCGCCGCGAAATTATGTCCCCGAATGGGTGATGCCTGGTGTGAATGATGCCTGGATATGATCTAGGGAGGAGATGAGTCTAGTGAAAGCATGAGGTGATGGGATGTGGTTGTCTCTTATATACTATTTGGGACGCATATTAGATGAGGCGTTTGGCAATACACATCGGGATTGGTTCCTTCGTTATGGGCATTTCCCTTGACCATATTTGGGAGCCATCTTCATTGTGTGTATGTCTTCGCTGGGAGTAAGACGTGTGAGGTTTCGTTAAGAACCGAACACGAATATCTGAGTTTGGGGTTTTATATATTGGGACATTCGTATAGTTTGAATCAAGTTGTGAGATTATAATGGGTAGTTATCTCACAATTAGTCGGAATGCGAGAATACAAATAGTCGTTGTCGAGCAATTTTTGTACAGTTTTCAAGCAAATGTATCCTATAAATATTATATGCACACTAGTCCTATATACTAATTTAAGTTATTGTAAAGTCACTAGTCAGTGAGTGGCTTCAGTTGACGCACCGTATCAACATATTTTTTGCAACGATCATGTGTGCCACACGTTGCCTAATCCAATATCAGTTAATTAATTTGATTACGTCTTGTACAGGAAGTTTGAAATTTTATTTATGACTCCAGCCATAAATTAAATTTATATCAAATTATCAACTTTGATTTTAAGATAACCTATTAACTTGAACGTTTACATAATACATCTTCGACTCAAATTACATATTTTTCTATATATTATCGATATTAGATCGTTGTTATTACCGGGAATTTATTGAAAATTGCGTACAGTATGCCTTTAAGATGGACCAAAACAATGAACACCAAAGATAGTTCCATTTTATATGAAAAAATGAACAATGATGTTTTGACGATTTTGAGAGAAAATTCCAATAATTTTGGTAATGAAATAGTAACATTTATCTAAGATTCAACATAAATGTTAGTGCTCAACGCATATGTGACAGAACAACCAATTTCATTCACCATCCGCAACTTGTAAGCGATTACATGGCATGCTGGGGAAATATTTACCTTTTCCCAGGTTTTGGCCTTCATTTTGACAGACTAAGTGATAATTTTGGTTCCATTGAGTTAAGATATTCATGTCACGGTATGCTATGCCTCTCTTAAATTGCACAATTCTGTCCATTTCTTGTTAAAATATGTCTAGAATCCTAACGGTGATGTTTTGTGAAATTTCATACCGAGTTCTGTAAAATAAAATATTTGAGCAATTGGAAGGGGTTAGGACCTCAAGAATGGCACATTCCATTGCTCCAATGATCAGTTGACATGAATAAACCAAAAATAAACTTACAAATCAGAACCAGTTCCATAAAGCAGAAACTTATCTAGAAGATATTAGTTAAAAAAAAGTCTAAATTTCCACTTAGCATTTTGACGGCCATCTTGGACAGGAGTTCCAATTTTACCCTAAAAGTGTGGCATTATATCTTGCAGAATCATACTTAATGTATATGCCAAATTTAAATCACATATTTCATGGTAAGATTAATTGCGACATTTAATAAATCATAAAATCACGAAACGCTCTTTAAATTTGGAACAATCCTTAAAAGAGGGGTCAAAGGGAAATTTCAGCGTGGCTCCATATCTAATATCAATTAGTATGTGAATATGTACATATGTGCAAAGTTTCATGCTTTAGTCACAAATTGAACAATTGCCTTGAAAATTGGACTTAATCTACTTCAATATGCAGTCTATATATACGTGCATGTGGTATGTGCCGGGCAGAGTACGAACGGGTATGTATACTAGCGCATGGCGGTGTCGGTGTGTCCTGGACTGAGTATATATAAATGTATACATCCATGTACATAAACATATCTGTGTCGATAATATACTTGGAGAAAGATATATGATTTCGTGTATTCTTACACGAAGGACCAACCAGATTTTCACCAAATTGAAACATTATTCTTCTCCACGATACCTGAGAGTGGGACGATAACCAGAGTAGGGTAATACATGTAACCATTGAATCTCGGAATTGCAGTCATTGACGTCAAATAATATTTAGGGTGAGACAAATATGACGATTCACGCAAAGTCCTAAAGTACGACGGGTATGCCGCATTGTTTTATTCCATGGGAAACTACTGCCAATTGGCTATATTTTGATATATATCACTTATCGCTGCAGGCCGCACTATTTTTTATCAGAGGCAGAAAAATCAACCCTCCCTCTAAGGTTAAGATGTGCCATGTTCTGATATAAGGCACACATATATATACCCCAACGGCAATAGGCTTAATTAACACAACGGCCGTTGAAAGTCTGCTAAAGAATGTAATAATATATAAGTTTCTGTTTACAAACTCGAACATTAAAGTAGAAACAATATATAATGTACTCCAAGACCCGAAATGTTTTATCATATCTGAATTACATATAGCCATGTTGCAGATCTCATTGAAAAGATGCATCCTAATAATTCAAGTCGCTCGTTGATTACCACTGTAACCACGTTTCAGAGCTACAAAGCAATTTTAACAATGTTTTCTCAGAACTGAATTCCATATAGCCATGTAGCATGTACCATTGAAAAGATGCCTTTTTAAAAATCAAGTCGCTCGTTTGTTGCCACTGTAACCACGTTTCAGAGCTACAAAGCAATTTTAACAATGTTTTCTCAGATCTGAATTCCATATAGCCATCTTGCATGTATCATTGAATAGATGCCTTTGAAAAAGTCAAGTCGCTCGTTTGTTGCCACTGCATGTAACCACGTTACAGAGCTACAAAGCAATTTTTAACAATGTTTTCTCAGAACTGAATTCCATATAGCCATGTAGCATGTACCATTGAAAAGATGCCTTTTTAAAAATCAAGTCGCTCGTTTGTTGCCACTGTAACCACGTTTCAGAGCTACAAAGAAATTTTAACAATGTTTTCTCAGAACTGATTTCCATATAGCCATCTTGCATGTATCATTGAATATATGCCTTTGAAAAAGTCAAGTCGCTCGTTTGTTGCCCTTGTAACCACGTTTCAGAGCTACAAAGCAATTTTTAACAATGTTTTTTCAGAACTGAATTCCATATAGCCATGTAGCATGTATCATTGAAAAGATGCCTTTTAAAAAATCAAGTCGCTCGTTTGTTGCCACAGTAACCACGTTTCAGAGCTACAGCAATTTTAACAATGTTTTCTCAGATCTGAATTCCATATAGCCATGTAGCATGTATCATTGAAAAGATGCAATTTAAAAAAATCAAGTCGCTCGTTTGTTGCCACTGTAACCACGTTTCATGGCTACACTGCCAAAAATATTTTCTCAATTCAGGAAAAAAAAAATCTTGAAATGAGATATTATCTTGGGAGAATAGCTAGAAAAATAAGAAAAACATATTTTCTAGGTCAAGAAATGAAAGGGTGGAAAAATTTCTTGTCTGAGAAAATTTCTTTAAGAAAACACAGTAATCTTAGTAAGAAAATCCTAGTAAAAAAATCTTAGTATAGATTTTTTTTCTTAATGTAGGAAAGATTGTTTTTCTCACATAAGTTTATTTTTCTTGAAATAAGATAAGTTTAAGATACTGCGATTATCTTGGGAGAATAGCTAGAAATTTAAGAAAGCTATACAATTAATCTAGAACAAGAAATTATATTTTCTATAGTTAGAAATATCGTCAAGATATTTTTTCTTAAGTGATGCCAATTTTTTCTAGAATGAGATTTTCTCAAGCAGGAAAATAAATCTAAGTAAGGAAAACAAGTTTTCTTAACTAGGAATATTTTCCCCAATTAGGAAAGATACATTAGAAAACAATTCTTAATTAAGAAAAACATTTAATTTTAAATTAATATATAATTTCAATTGTGTTTTAAAATATACAATTGACATTTTATTCTGAATATAAAAACTTCTTTGTAAATATCATTGTTAAATGTATAATAGAGACAATAAGGGGGCTTAAAGGCACGGGAGGCCTTAGTTGTCGAAAATATTCATATTTGTTTCAATCAGCGTAAACAGAAAAACATTAAAACGCATAGAGTTTTGTTCATATATACCATGACCATCGCGTAAACAGCATGCTATCATAAAGACCTACTATATTTTACCTAAGTAGGAGCCTGATTGTGTTACAGAAGGCAGCACAGTGTTACTGGCTAATCACACACAAATCATATAAATGCTCTTTATTCGTTCCATATCAAAATTCAGCAACAATGAACGCTCTTTATGTTTACCATCATAATATAAACAAACACCAGGAAAGTACCTTTTTATCCTTTTGTTTACATAAGAATGGTCAAACATATGACAATAACATACTGTTTATGCGATATTTCTTATTTGTATACGGACAAAGTCTGTCTACATTTTAATATTCTTTCTGTTTGTGGCGGTTTTTGACCGGTGGAAATATTTTCACAGCATACCCACCGCCAAGGCCTCCCGTACCTTTAAACTTTAAATATACAATCAACAATTTCTCGTTACAGTTATGGGTTTCTAAAATTGCAAGAGGCCAAACAAGATACTGTGTACATTCGCGAAATGAAACTATACAAAGTACCTGTATCTTGTTCTGCCTCTTAAAATTGTATAAACCTATATATGCAACAAAAAATATATTGATTGCTAATAATTACATCCCGACACATGATTTTCAATATATTTATAGAAAGAGTTACCTCAAATCTGTCGGTTGCTAAAAAAATATATAACAATTTCTGTTATTTGAGTATCCAGTTCAAACGATAGGAAAAAAAATCATCACACATGACAAAACAAGCACTGTATGTGCCTTAATAAACATCGTAACCCTGTATTTTTAAATGCACATATTCTAGGACGGGTGATGTGTAATAAACACAGAAAGACACTTGTATTAATGGATTTGTTGATACGGCACTTGTGCCATTGAGGAAAGATAGAACTCTAGGGTGTGCTGTTCATTCCGTCATTGTGCGCTAGCACTCGTGTCATATCAACAAACCCATAAACAAAATTGTGTAATTCTGTGTATATACAGCATGGTTTCAATAGCTGTTTCATGAATCATGCAGATTGCAGGTTTACTGTTCAGGTACTAGCCCAAGTCTTTTCGGTGTGCAACAGCTTGAGATATCGAATACAGTAATGCCCCCAAGTATAATCGACTCCTTAAACACAGTAGAATTATGGGTAACTTTTAGTCGGAAATATGGCTTGTTGCCATTCATCGGAAAGCTCTCTGAGAGCTTTCTGATGAATGGCAACAAGCCTCATTTTAACAGTGATGTTTATCAGAATTGCTAGCATGCAATGCCATTCTTTCATATAAATTACTCACAAAATATCAAAAGACCAGATGTGAGTATAATATAAATTTATCACCCCATTTTATGCAGGGATACATAAAATAAACATAACATATGTTACTAGTATGCTTTAAAGTCAACATTGACAATTAAAGGTAAACAATCTCTCCATGGTCTCCATATCATCAGATTCTAAGAACAACATTTCTTAATCAATTAATTACCATTTACCAAAACATAATGCTACAGTAATGGCCAAAGTAATCGACCACTTAACCACAGCTGAATTATGGGTAATTTTTCAGGATTTAGTCGGAAATATGACTTGTTGCCATTCATCGGAAAGCTATCCCCAAGAGCTTTCCGATGAATGGCAACAAGCCATTTAATTCTGCTGTGGTTAAGTGGTCAATTACTTTGGGCATTACTGTAACTACTGTCAACTCTAGTGTAACATTTTCCAAAACGTGTTATAAATCAACATTTTGTTCATCGCAACTTGGTATCAAGATTATGTCAATTGACTCATTGAATATTTGCTAGGCCGGGAAATATTCATGGTGGTGAAAAATAACAGATTTCAAAAAATTATATTTTTTAACTCAGAACTTTAAAGGGTGTGTTCCTCAACTCGAATAAGTTATTTTTACCCCTGAAGCCAAAGAAATGGTAATTGAGGAGCGTGAACTCGGATTATCTGTCTTTAAATGTACATGTATGGTACATGTCTAAGCCACATTAAGCTCCTTGTACATATTACTTGGTGATACAGCAGGTTGACAAAGATAAAGGAACATCAGAATATTTTTATTCTGTGATGGATTTTAAGGCCTGTATGTGTGTACATGTACATGAATCTGATTATATTGACATGCTGCAATAATTTGTCACTTAAAGTGATGTGAAACACTCCAATAGGGTGATAAAATATAAATGGAGAATAATCTTGTTCAAAGTAGTACTTTTTACAAATATTATATCCAAATTAACAACACACACCATCATTCGTATACATAATTAAATGCAGTAACTATCAAAGACGAACTCGTTTTCGTTATATTATCGCCGATAGATGCGCCCCGAATCGAGTAGTAAATATTCACAAATGAGCGTAGTTCAGACAATGTGTTCTATGGAGTGATACGGTTGATTTGCTTTCGATTTTCGGCTATGTTAGTAGAATGCTACCTTCTTCCTGCCTTGGTACTAACTGATCAGTTTCACGCACCAGAACAAGTGCATAATATATCTTTAAAAGTTCATATCCTTCAGACAAGCTCAGAAACAAGGCTTGAGACTGATCCATGGGTACTGTTGTGCTTTGTGTAGAGATATGAAACTGGTACACCTCCAAATTCTGGTCAATGTAGTATGAAGTACGGTATAACAAAGGTTATGCATACACTGGATGCCATAGTGCACATTTTCTGAGACTCATACAGGTACATACAGAAGCATACAGGTACATGTACATGTATGTTGTAGAATTGAATTCACTAACTTCACTTGCCAAGATTTTCACCACTAAGTCTGATAAAATGTAGACGTCACTGATCGGTCTCCATCAAGGAAGGAATGGATGTGTCATTTTTGCCTTTGATGAAGACATTGGTCATCATTTGGTTATATATTAAAGCCTCCCCTTCGCTGCACACTGCACAGTACTGAATTCAGTGCATACCATTCATTGGTATACATATGGTACATGTATATAGCCAGGACTGTCACAAAGCAACAACTCACATTATGTCATGCATGGACGAATACCGATAACATCTAGATTACATGTATCCGTTACATGTACACCGAATAACATTTGAAATCCTTCCTCATCCAGTCTTGGACAGAATTAATAATATTGGTATCAAGTGTAATCATTATCTGCAAGAAACACTCAGGAAACATGATTCTATGATTGGTTATCAGATATCAGGCCTTGAATGAAATTTGTATGTCTCAATCCAATCAGGCAGCTCCTCCTGTCTGAAAAATAAGATTTGAATGCTTGTAATGACATCAGAAAAGCGGAATGACTAATCATGTACATATTATTAAGATGTACGGTCCAAATTAATCACCCGGGGGTGGGGGGGGGGGGGGGGGGGGGGCAGTTATAAGAGTATTGTTATCCATTCAAACGCTGCATGTTGGTCAGAATCAGCTACAAATACATATATTTACATACTAAGTGTTGTCATCACTAAATCCAGCATACTGATTGGTCCGCGCCCACGTGGCTAGTTGCAGTTATTTCTCGGTGAATGCGCAACGGCTCATAACACCAAGCTCACAACACCATCCATACGTCATTGGGTTTGGAAAGACGAACGCGTAATGTTTTGGGCGCATTTGGACTCGCGCAGGATTGACTTAATACATCACCTGGTTGCAATATGAAGAGAAATTGTTCCTATTAACTTTTGCCAAGGGTGCTATTGGGTACTTTGGGCTGTTTTTGTCACGATACACTATTCAATTTAAATACATTTACAAAAGTGGCTTTTTCGCTAAATATATATAAATATAAGGATTAACTGTCATGTAGACTATTTTTATGGAGATGTAACCGTGAGGTAAGTGGTCATAACTTGTATGTAAAGGGTTTTACACAAGTTATGTCCACTTACCTCACGGTTACATCTCCATAAAAACAGTCCACATGACAGTTAATACTTATGTACATGTACTAGTAGCATATACCGTTGTAACAGGATACCTCCCCTTAAATATCTCCCCACTCACGATACCCACATGAATGACTAAAATAAAATTTCACTCATTTGATATGCTACTTGAACAAACAAAATTAAATAAAAAACAAACGTAAATCTCATAAAACATCTTTTTCGAGCCATTTCATGGTTAAACGATATCAAAACTTCAAAAGGGTGAATTTTCTTTTAGTCATATATTGGGGGAATGTCAGGGAATTACAGTAATGCCCAAAGTAAGTGACCACTTAACCTCAGGATTGTGGGTAATTTTTCAGGATTTATTCAGAAATATGGCTTGTGTGGTCTCACACCAGAAACTTCTAACACAGCAGTACTAGAAGGTTACCGCTTCAACACTGCACAAAATCGGTTGATATTTATGTAAAATATACTAAGCAGACTAGGTGTTATGTATTGCTCCGCGTACCTATTTTTCCATGTACCTAAGAATAAGTCAAGCCCTGTTCCATGTGTGAGGTATGGCTACATGTATACTCAAAGTAATTGGCCACCTCTTAATATAGTACCCCCCCCCCCCCCCGTTAATACTGCAGTATTAAAGATATAAAGCACAGTAACCTCCAACACCTCAGTATGGTTACTAGTACAGTTTCAACGCTGCATATACCACAGTTACACCCCATATGCATGTTGTCATGTTACACCCTATATGCATGTTGTCATGTTACACCCCATATGCATGTTGTCATGTTACACCCCATATGCACGTTGTCATGTTTCGCATGCATGAAAATAAAATGCAGTGTTTTTCCTCATATCTGTGGAACGGATGGCCTTCGTTACATGTACATGTATATAGTACTCCAAATATAGGACATGGGAACGCTGATAGAAAAATTGTATTGTATATACGGGGGGTTAAATGTAGCACATAATGAACTTTGAAGTTGCCAACATTGTTTCGGCTGTCAATTTATAAACTCCACCCATCCATGTTGTCAGGCTGCATTGATTGGCATTACACAAACAAGCATGAAAATATAATTTAGTGATGCATCTTATTCATGCATATATAAGTTCATTGAACAAGATCCATGTGGCTGTTTTAATTTTCAACTTTTGGTGTGATATTTGTTGGTGTATCATAACTGCATGGTGCTCCACAACAGTAATCGACTTGATACCGTGGTGGATATCATATACTGCGATCATTACCAGGTATCCCCCCCCCCCCCCGCGGAAAAAAAACTGCGGGACACAACGTACCGGGGGTGGGGGGGGGGGGGGTACCTGGGCGTAAAAAATTTACACGTAAATTTTGTCCTTATTCATTTAGGGGGGGTTGCATGTAAAAAAAATTCCAAATATGTATTTTCAGACTCACAACTTCAATTTTCTCTCATTTTATAGAATATGGATTAACCTTAATATCCAAATCATATATACATGAGTAGTACAATCCACATAAAACAATTTTGGATAACCACTGTCTTGGTTTACATGTGATATTGACCCCATTAACCCTCTTAATAATGCCAACTATGTCAGTGTCTACCAGTCGATTGCAGAATTCTACCCTGCGATCGCTTATATGGCAAATTTTTACTGCAGAACTATCCCATGTATTAAACAATTTCTCCTCCAATGGTATCAGAAAACAGTTATATGCTGGTATCTCACTCATCTCATTTGCATCAGATTTTTCAAAGTCGAGGTAATGACTAGTTGTCATTTTTTAAAGTGCATACATAGCGTTGCGATCACCAATATACATGTTTGTACATGTCATGACATCACGAGGTACAAATCTGCGTTCTACTGGTAGACAATGACCATTTTAGTCATAATAATCTAAACTAAGTTACCAAGCACCTTCTCGTGAATTGTATGCTCAGGTGTTTTTTTCGGTTTCCGGTCAAACCGAGTTGTTGTCCGGCTGGGGTAGATTTGATATTTCTGGGGGGGGGGGGGGGGGGGGGGGGGCAAATGGTCAGTGGAAAAAAACTGCAGTTTTTGCTGTTTTGGGGGGGGGGGGTACCCAAACCGAAGAAAACAGTTTTTTCCACCCTGTGTCTGCAGTTTTTTTCCGGCCCCCCTGCTCCCCCCATTTTTAAGGTCCATAATTTTGAGGATAGCGGTATATACATGTATTGGTGACAATGTACAAATATTCATCTGCATGGTAGCTATAGATATAAACTCACCACTGGTGATATTTCACCTGTCATTTGTTCATTGCCACGTGTCTAGCTAGACAGGACCGACGCTTAAGACTAATCATGGGCGAAATCAATCTTCATATGTTGAAGATGAGAGGGCATGATGCCGCATCCACCATGGCTAATGAATCTGGTATTTCTGTAATTGAAGAAAAAATACATGTACATGTATGCTGCATATATATGTATGTGATATGGATGCATGTATTTTCATAATTTGCAAACATATTCAAAAAACAAGTGTAAAGTTCATTCTTCCAACAATATTAGCATTTTCGGCGATTCAGATGTCAGAAGACCATAATTCAATCGTAAGTGGAGGAATCGGGCCTGACAAAATCATGGATAGTTTGTTACGATGTCATCGCAGATGAGTATATTTAATATCGGTGGTTAACCACGTGATTAACTATCCTATGATATTTCCATTTACTTTGTACGATTTTTACGAACACGCAAATTTCACCAAGTGGAGGTAACCAAGGATACGTCACAATTTTGCAATTCTGCATTGATATAACTCGTGATCATGTCGTGAGCATGCGCAGTCCAACTATCGGTTATTACCCAAGATGGGAATCTGTCCACTTACAATTGAATCGTAGTCATATGAATCATGAATGTTCACTCAGTGAACGTACAGATGAAAGATACAATCTTAAGTGGAGGAACCGGGATCGACGAGATCGTGGATAGTTTGTTCACATGATTACGATGTCGTACATGATGAAATCACAGTTTTTTGTAAAGCATGTGATTGACTATCATGCGATCCTTCAGGCCACAATTTTTACATACACATGACTGATTAGTGATTACGTCGCAAATGGGGATAACCAAGGATACGCAACAATTTCGCTTTTAAATAAAACAGTGCATGATATTATTTTTTACCTACGATTTTGAGGTGAGCATGCACAGTTGAGCGGTTACTTCCTACGACAGAAATATTTCCACTTACGATTGTATCGTGGTAATCTGAACGTTCACTTAGTGTTAAATTGGCCATGGCATGACAATATTAAAGAGATTGTGGGAATTCTATCAGGTTGACATTTGTTAGAATAATGGTATGAAGTACCGGTATAACTGATCATAACTGACAATTTCCTTATAAGCTACATGTATATTTTCAATAACTGGGAGCTTTTAATATTCCAACTATTGTCATATTAATGTCGACCGATAATGCACTGCATTTATGGCAGAATTTGATTTTGCAGACGAAAATAGCCATTCCCGGACAGTTTTTCCTTTTATGAAGCATCAAATTTAGGCCAATTTATAATTCATTAAAAATCGTTTTTGCAGTTGGGAACACAGTTGGCAATATTGTGTAGGGCTACCTTTATATATGATTCATAAATGCCATATAATCATAGTCCGTCAGAAGTTACTATTTTGACCAAACAAATGTTCATTTATCAATGACGGATTCCATTTTCTGAAATATTTAACGGAAACAAAATTAGGCCGATTTACTATCAAATTTCATTTGAATAAAACAGGATAAGTCGTGCATTTTAAATTGTAGTTCGATTAAGTATTTTACTAGTAACAGTCTGTTCATAATGAGAAATCACTTCAATTGATGACTAATTAGTTTCACTTACCTAAAATCCGATCAATTTGTATCCTATGAAAACGTAAATTGGACGTCCAGCCTCGATCTGCGCCGGTAGGTTAAAAAAATAGGAATCATTTTGCCGCTGTTGTAAAGTGGAACGAAATTACACGCTTCAAGAACTTTTACCTCAAATTTGCAATAATAAAAGTTCAACGAAGCAATAGATTGATAAGGCCACCACCAACAGGAGCGTGAAGACAGGGTTATTGGGGTGTATATATCCCAAACAGTTCTAATAATTAAAAATTTCATGACTGCCACATTAGTTGTAAACTTCACACCATATAAGAGCACCCCACCCCCTGGAATACGGAATAATACCACTTAACACAGAGGGTGGAATGCGAAATACCAGTTAACAGCCATATGGATAAATTCTCTATTGCCGTACGAACGCCGGTCATCATGTCCATGTCTAAATTGATATAAATTGATGATCGACGATCTGTATGTCAAACCGTGCATTTATTGTGACAAACATCGCATTTGTATTATTCTTATGATCGTTTTATTGGAAGGTTGGTATACGAATACCGGTAATTTTGGAATACCGAATACCTCCTAACAGAGGGGCCGGAATATGGCGTACCTCATAACAGGGCATGGAATACAGCGTACGAAATGGGGGGGGGGGGCCCGGGGGGGCTCTTATACCGGATATGACATATATTACATAAAAAACACACTCACCGCGCTGTTGAAGGGGGGATGTCTGTGTAACCTTTGTTTATTAATTTAACCCTTTCATAACGGGAGTTAGGCTGGTGCAGCATTAAGGACGCTGTTTGTATTAAACATTTATCATGGTCAGTGTATGCATTTTAAAACACAGGGCAAGTTAGATTACATCATTTAATTGATATTCTAGTTAAAATAGTCTGTGAAACTACTTTAAAACCACATGTTATGCACCCTGTTTTGCCAACTAAACTATGAAATATAGATATGTTATTTGTTTTATTATCAGAGAAAAGCATTCTGCAAAGATATGGCCTTATACATGTTATAAACATGCAAATAGTGGCTTCATTTGGCCTTTCTTCCATCATTTAGAGAGTCAAATCTGAAGAAATTCCCTTAGTTTGATATTTATGATCCCATAATCCCATGAAATGGTATTTAAAACCTCAAATGTCAGTATTTCCTATCAGATGGACATATCAACTAATAAATTAAACATTTCCCATGGTCATTACATGCATTTTAATATACAAGGCAATGTAGAAAACATCATTTGATGGATATTTTACTTAAAATAATCAGTGGAAACTACATAAAAGCAATATTGTATGCATCCCTGTATAGCCAAATCAAATTAAACTATGGATGTTGTATTGTTTATTTCACCTGAGACATGTATTCTGTTCAGATATAGCCTTATATATGTTATAAACATGCCAATAATGGCATAATTTAGGCTTTTTTCCCATAATTTAGAGGGTCAAAGCTGAATAAATTCCCTTAGGTTTCAAATTTGTAAGATGCCAAGCCAGCTGAAATGGTGTATCAAACCTCAAATGGCAGTATTTCTTATCAGATGGACATCTCTACCAATAAATTAAACATTTTTCATGGTCATTGCATGCATTTTAATATACAGGACAAGGCCGAAAACATCATTTGATGGATATTTTACTTAAAATAGTCTGTGGAAACAACCTAAAAGCCATGTTGTATGCATCCCTGTATAGCCAAATCAAATTAAACTATGGATGTTGTATTGTTTATTTCACCTGAGACATGTATTCTGTTCAGATATAGCCTTATATATGTTATAAACATGCCAATAATGGCATAATTTAGGCTTTTTTCCCATAATTTAGAGGGTCAAAGCTGAATAAATTCCCTTATTTCAAATTTGTAAGATGCCAAGCCAGCTGAAATGGTGTATCAAACCTCAAATGGCAGTATTTCTTATCAGATGGACATCTCTACCAATAAATTAAACATTTTTCATGGTCATTGCATGCATTTTAATATACAGGACAAGGCAGAAAACATCATTTGATGGATATTTTACTTAAAATAGTCTGTGGAAACAACCTAAAAGCCATGTTGTATGCATCCCTGTATAGCCAAAACAAATTAAACTATGGTTATTTTATTGTTGATTTCATCAGAGACATGTATTCTGTTCAGATATAGCCTTATATATGTTATAAACATGCCAATAATGGCATAATTTAGGCTTTTTCCCCATAATTTAGAGGGTCAAAGCTGAATAAATTCCCTTATTTCAAATTTGTAAGATGCCAAGCCAGCTGAAATGGTGTATCAAACCTCAAATGGCAGTATTTCTTATCAGATGGACATCTCTACCAATAAATTAAACATTTCTCATGGTCACTGTGTGCATTATGCTATATAGGGCAAGGTAGAAAACATTATTTGATGGATATCTTACTTAAAATAGTCTGTGGAAACTACTTAAAAGCAATATTGTATGCATCCCTCTATAGCCAAATGCAATTAAACTATGGATATTTTATGGTGTATTTTATCAGCGACATGTATTCTGTTGAGATATAGCCTTATACATGTCATTAACATGCAAATAGTGGTTTCATTTGGGCTTTCTTCCATTATTTAGAGAGTCAAATCTGAAGAAATTCCCTTAGTTTGATATTTATGATCCCATAATCCCATGAAATGGTATTTTAAACCTCAATTGTCAGTATTTCTTATCAGATGGACATATCAACTAATGAATTAAACATTTCCCATGGTCATTACATGCATTTTAATATACAAGGCTATGTAGAAAACATCAATTGATGGATATTTTACTTAAAATAGTCTGTGGAAACTACATAAAACCAATATTGTATGCATCCCTCTATAGCCAAATGCAATTGAACTATTGATATTTTATTGTGCATTTTATCAGAGACATGTATTATGTTGAGATATAGCCTTATACATGTTACTAACATGCAAATAGTGGCTTCATTTGGGCTTTCTTCCATAATTTAGAGAGTCAAAGCTGAATAAATTCCCTTAGGTTTCAAATTTAAAAGATGCCAAGCCAGCTGAAATGGTGTATCAAACCTAAAATGTCAGTATTTCTTATCTGATTGACATCTCTACCAATAAATTAAGCATTTCTCATGGCCATTGCATGCATTTTAATATATAGGACAAGGCAGAATACATCACTTGATGGATATTTTACTTAAAATACTTTGTGGAAACTAAATAAAAGCCACATTGTATGCTTTCCTATATAGCCAAATGAAATTCAACTATGGATAAATTGGATAATTTATTGTTTGTATCATCAGAGACATGCATTCTGCTAAGATATAGTCTTTTGTGTGTTATAAACATACAATAGGTGCATGGCCTCATTGGGCTTGCTTTCATAATACAAGAGAGTCAACTCTGAAGAAATACCATCGGTTTGAAATTGGTAGCATCTTCCATCCTTATATAAGAGGGGTATATACCAGCTTGAAGTACCGGTTTAATTAATAGGTGCAATGCAAGGGGCCACCAGAGAGGTTTGTCTAGTTCGGGATGGTGTGGCAAACCACCAACTGGAGATTTCAAGGGAGGCCTCCTCAATGGCGACCCACTATATTGTGCAAACAAAATTTTATTAAAATTGTATAAAGGTCAGCATGCCCTAAGCGCATTGAGAAATAGATAAAAACACTTACTGACAGATTGCCAATAACAAAATTACAGCTGTTGAAACTATTGTTATGCAAACAAAACTGTTACAGTGATTTGTCAACAAATATATAATTCTAGCTGTATTATTAGTTCAAATATTTAACTATGAATAACATTTCAGAATATTTAATCAACAGGTTGGACCTTTTCCAATGTTATGTAAACAAAACTGTTACAGTGAGTGACTTGTCAACAATTATATAATCCTATAGCTGTAGTATTACATGTAGTTCAAATATTTAAGTATGAATATGAATTTCAGAATATTTAATCAACAGGTTGGACCTTTTTCAATGTTTACCACAAAATTTTGATCACAATTTTGCTATCGTTGGACTTTTACAGTTATTCTATTACAGCAGTAATTTGTACATAACAATTAATTCTTGGTTTAGAAATATTTTCTTTAAGTATTTCTTAACTTAGAAAAAAAATCTTGAAACAAGAAATATATATTTAATTTTTTAAGCCATTTTCTTAGTAAGGAAATTTTTTCTTGTTTCAAGACTAAAATCTATCTTTTTTGAGAAAACTATCTTTTGTCTGGTGGGAGTTTCTTAAATTTTCTTGATGTAGCAGACTTTGGGGGTATATTTCTCAAAATAAGATTTATTTTCCTGTTTCAGGAAATAGTTTTTCTTGTTTCAAGATATTTTATCTTATTAAGAAATTATTTTTGGCAGTGTACAAAGCAATTTTTAACAATGTTTTCTTAGAACTGAATTCCATATAGCCATGTTGCATGCACCATTGACTTTTAAAACATCAAGTCGCTGGTTTGTTGCCACTGTAACCACGTTTCGGGGCTACAAAGCAACAATATTTTCTCAGAATTAAAGGCACGTGAGGCCTTAGTTGTCGAAAATATTCATATTTGTTCCAATCACCGTAAACAGAAAAACATTAAAACGCATACAGTTTCGTTCATATATACCATGACCATCACGTAAACAGCATGTTATCATAAAGACCTACTATATTTTATATAAGCAAGAGCCAGATTGTGTTACAGAAGACAGCACAATGCTACTGGCTAATCACACATAAATGGCATAAACGCTCTTTATTAGTTCCATATCAGGAATTCACCAACAAAGAACGCTCTTTATGTTCACCATCATAATATAAACAAACACCAGAAAAGTAACTTTTTATGCTTTTGTTTACATAACAATGGTCAAACATTTGACAATAACATACTGTTTATGCGATATTTCTTATTTGTATACGGACAAAGTCTGTCTACATTTTGATGTTCTTTCGGTTTGTGGCGGTTTTTGACGGGTGGAAATATTTTCAGTGGATACCCACCGCCAAGGCCAACCGTACCTTTAAAAGCCATATTGCCATGCAGCATGTATCATTCAATGGATGCCTTTAAAAATATCAAGTCGCTCCTCCATTGCCATACACAATTTATAGGCATACGTTGTGGTTCATGTGTTGTCTTTTCTGAAAACTGTATATATCATGTTGCTGGCAACAAAAATGCATACCCTAATTTTTTTGACCACGTTTCTTGCCATATCTATGAAATAGGGTGTCTGTTATTTGCAGAATGAGGTCCCCAGAGGGTGAATTTAGTGATGCTACCCCGCATAGCGGGCTAGCATCACCAAATTCACCCTCTGGGGACCTCATTCTGCTTACACCTTAGCAGAATGAGGTCCACAGAGGGTGAATTTGGTGACGCTAGCCCGATATGAGGGGTAGCATCACTAATTCACCCTCTGGGGACCTCATTCTGCAAATGACAGACACCCTAGTTCAAGACTTGTGTACAGATCTTTTTAAATGACACTTTATTCATATAATGTTAGGGATAGGCAAAACATTAACGTCCTTCATTCTTTCATGCTGAAGAAATAACTTTTTTTTAAATTATATGACTTGAATAGCTATATATTCGCGACATAAGCAGGCGAATAACAAGTACTCTACGCAGTTAAGATAGTGTCACCTCTCCCCCGAACATCGAATACCAGTTAACAGGGGGTGAATACTTAATACCAGTTAACAGAGGGTGGATACTTAATACCAGTTAACAGAGGGTGAATACTTAATACCAGTTAACAGAGGGTGAATACTTAATACCAGTTAACAGAGGGTGAATACTTAATACCAGTTAACAGAGGGTGAATACTTAATACCAGTTAACAGAGGGTGAATACTTAATACCAGTTAACAGAGGGTGAATACTTAATACCAGTTAACAGAGGGTGGATACTTAATACCAGTTAACAGAGGGTGAATACTTAATACCAGTTAACAGAGGGTGAATACTTAATACCAGTTAACAGATGGTGGATACTTAATGGAAGTTAACAGAGGTGAATACTTAATACAAGTTAACAGAGGGTAAATGCTTAATACCAGTTAACAGAGGGTGGATACTTAATGGAAGTTAACAGGGGTGAATACTTAATACAAGTTAACAGAGGGTGAATACTTAATACAAGTTAACAGAGGGTGAATACTTAATACCAGTTAACAGAGGGTGGATACTTAATGGAAGTTAACAGAGAGGTGCATATTGAATACCAGCTAAGAACATGCACATTGTGATTAAGGCCATAGATTGCACATTTAACCCTTTCATGATGGGAGCTGCGTTGGTGCAGCATGAAAAACCCTGTGTCATGCAATCTCCCTATGGGAGACTGGCATATATAAGCGAATGTACTGGCTTACAAGATCAAGGTAAATATTGTTAGGCTATGGGCGACTCGCATATATAAGAGAAAGCATTGGCACAGGGTTTTTTTCCAACATTCAGGAAGCTCCAGTCATGAAAGAGTTAAATACCATCTATTTGTATAACTAACAGTGGGGTATGGATCATATGTACCGCTTGCTTCCTGCGTACCTCCAAAATGGGGTGACAACCTCATGCATTTCACGACCTATTTTGATCCCATCCACAGGACGAGGATGTAACAACAGAGGGTATAATTTCAGGCTTAAAACCGCTACATGGTGCTTTAATTCAGAAATTCAAGTATTATCACATCTCCGTGACGCCATCATGTTCTTTTATCTTCTGTTCACCGTGACGTCATCGTGTTCTGTTATCATCTGTCCACCGTGACGTCATCATGTTCTGTTATCGCCTATCCACGTCTTGTAATGTAGGACGTCGACCACGGTGAACGGTTGGTCCTTCCTCGATCCGCAGTTGTCATAGGCAACAATTCCCCTGAGGAACCACCTTTGTTCTCTACCATTGCACATGATTATGTCGCCGATATCTGCCTGGAGAAATGAAACAAAACAATGGGTTAAAGAGTAAAGACATGTTAAGTACTTGTTCGGGTGCGTGAAACTGATAAGTTAAAATTCAGGCGCTATCACAACTGGAGATCATTGCATGTCATGAATCTGTACTCTGGCTACGTCCGTAGAGTTCATAATCCACCAGTTAAAATCATGGGAACTTTATAATTATTTATAAAAGTTTATAATATGTTTCTTAGGTATAATACATGTTCCTTGGTAAATAATTATGCACCGGCATTCAATAGTAAAAGTAGGTTCCATGCAGCTCGAGATTGCATGATTGATATAGCATAGGTCAATTTTTGAGCCAAGTCTGATTGGCATCCCTTACAATCGTGGGATTTCTTAATCAATTAAATGTTTACTGAGATATCGACTAACAAACATGGAAAAAAAATCATGCAATTTGGAGTTGGCACCATATCCCCTACTCCGAAATATATTATTAAGGAACAAGTACTAACAAATAAATATATTCCCTGCGTTGTGTGTTGAGTGCTATAAAGTTCCCCGTCAGAACATAAAGTACAAATTCATGACATAATCTAATACTTGTCGACCCATTTCTGTATTATATTAAAGAAATATATTCAGCACATGCGTTGGAAACAGATATAATCGAAAAATTTACTGCCACATATGGCTTGAAATACATCTCAACATAGTTATTTATTATTATATTATAATTATTATTATGTTCCTGCCTGAAACGCCCCTTGTATCTATAGATGTAATTTTAAAACAACCATAAAACTATTGACAACGGGAACCAAATAAGATTCAACAAAAACGCCGCATCGCGCATCGCTCGTCGACAAAGATAGCGACGCTGGGAAAGCTTGCGAGTTCGGCTATAAGTACTGCATGGTTGGAAAATAAAAGAATCAGGAAATAAGTTTTTTATCTGAAATTTCCAACTAATTAACCAACTAATGTTGCGTCAGGCATGAAATTTCCAACTGTTGAAAATATGGTCTCATTCCCCAGCCACCATACAGATGCATATGTATACAGAAAATCACTACAATACTGGATGCAGTGGATTCGACGCGCAAGTATGTCATATCCATACTATAGGACGTGTCCCGTGTAACGATAACCTGGTGCAAATGTAGTATTGATATAGTATTAACGACATAAAAGAGTTTTAGGTTGAAGAAGTAAAGAGTGAATAGGGTTGGTTATGGAGTCTTCGATCTGGGATTTTGGTTACCACTTGGCATCCAGAGTGCTGATTTCATTCTGTGCGGCCATGAATAGTTCGCAGTTTTACCCAGTTGTTAACTCGTTGGACCCATTAAAGGGGTCTTACATGCACTAAATCCGACCATGGGACCATCTTCTATTATACTCAACATAATATATGCAACATATGAATGACTTTGAGCCATGCGTGTGTTTTATGAACAATGTAAAACAACATGGTAATTATAATGAAAATGGTAATTATAATGAAAATGAGTTAATAACATGGTAATTATAATGAAAATGAGTTAATGACTCGAGCCATTAACTCATTTTCATTATAATTACCATGTTGTTTTACATCGTTCGTAAAGTAAATGAGTGTATTATTCACTCATCCATGGCTCAAATGCATTCATTTGTTGCATATATTCTGTTGAGTGTAATAGGAGATGAACCCATAAATGTCCGGATTTAGTGTACAGTCCCGCTTTAAGTAGTACATGCATTTTCTCTGTAATTTCACTGCCGCCCACGGACATCGACCATTATCTGGAAGATTATTTTTGAAGAGTTCATTCGGGCTCACAAGGGTTCGCGCTGCCCACCTAGTACAAACGCTATCGCATGCCAAATGGGGTGGGATGCTGAAAAATCGCAAGCCAATTTGCGCGCGATTTAGTTTGCCGTGTCCCGCGTGACTCAGCATCGCATGCGAATATGTTTCGATTGTAAAATTCAAAGAAATGTAACTCTAACATACCCGTTATTTAGTAAAAAATCATACCAAAAGAATGACACCACAATGAGACACGTTTCAAAAACACTATAGGAAAAATCACTTTTAGGGTGGGTGGGCTTGGTTAGAGGCGGACGGCACTGTCTAAGACCTGTTGGGAAACACAAAATTAAGCAACCTTTTTCAAATTGATATCGAGGCAGTCAGGTCGCGCCAGCGACCGCTGCCGCGGGGGCCTGATGACTCATAAAAACAACTCTATATATAAGCGCCCGCGGCTACCACTTTATAGCATCAAGGGTAGACTGAGCAAATCGAGACGGGATGCTGGTCCCGCCAAACTCTCCAGACGGCATCGACATATCAAAACGCATGCGATTCTCGCCTATCGTATCCGTATTTGGACGAGATTGTAAGACCATAGCCTGCGCTGCCAGTTGCCAAATTTGCCAATGGCAAAAATAATTCACATTTGGCAAAAAATATTTTCATTTGGCAAGTCACTTTTTAATTCGCGAAGAAAGTTGAAACAATATTGGTCAATCAATACCATTCATTTCAGGAAACTCTTATTACATTATAATTAGATCAGTGGTATTTTATATGGTTTAGGAACTGTTAACACATCTACTAAGATGAAGTTAATCTGATAGCATTTAGTCCAGGAGATATTGGTCGACCTCTGCACCCCCCCCCCCCAGGACTTAACTTCACCCCACTAATTTTCTTCATTAAGGTCTCCTCTAATTTTTTTCACTTGTTAACAAGAAAAAAAAGTGGCCGCAGAGACTCCAGACAAGATGGCGTCCATCATGACGGCCATTTTTTTTAAATGCACCATGTCTCTTTGATCGCCATTATAGTAAAGATGGATAGCACATGCGGTCTTATTTTCCGCTCGATTCGTTATGCTAATATACAACCCTTACGAATTAGCCAAAATTCCGACACCAGAATCCAATATGTAGGCCAAGATGGCCGCCGAAATGTGAAAATATGCTATTTTTCTGACATGTTACCACCTTTCGTTTGTCTCTGTGGGAAAATGTTGGCATCTTTGCGTCATGTTATACATTTATCATATAGAGGAATCATTGGCGATCCATTGTGGTCCATAATATACATTCAATGCGGGATATTTTTGTCCGATATCACGTTTTCCCAAATGCCGGTATAATAGGTCAAAGCCGAATCTACGTTAATAAAGCGATGTAATGTTTCGAATCAATGAATCTTATTGCTATTATAACAACACCCATGCATATATATGTGCAGGAGATACTCAAGCTAGGATTCCACTTATACCCAAGTTGAGGAATATGTACCCAAATCCAAGATGGCTGCCAAAATGGCCACCAGAAATAAAAAATCGCCGATTTTAACATCAGTGAACATTATTGTCATGAAAACTCCACACCTGCTTACTATTGTGAGTTGGGAACACTTAGGCGAAGAACTTTCCTTGTACCATATCCAAATAAAAGTCCCCCAAATCCAAAATGGCGCCCACAACGGACAGATTTTGAAAAATCATGGAAATTCCCTCATATTCACATCATTGGGCATTATTGTCGAGACAACTCCACACATGCTTACAATTGAGTTGGATATACTTAGGTGAAGTAATTACATTACATCTCATGCAAGAAATGGTTTTCCAAATCGAAGATGGCGGCCAAAATGGCGACCAAAATTTGAAAACAAGTCTACATTCCTTTACTTTCTTACGATGGGCGTTATTGTTTCGCGATTTCTATCCACCATTACATGTTGATATGGAATAGTGACATATGAAGTATTCATTAGGGTTTGGCAATTGATACTCACAGCCAAGATCGCTGCTAAATTGGCGGCTAGAAATTGAAAAGAAATCGATATTTTCACATATTAATTTCAACTTTTTGTCATAATATCGGTATGTCTGGACGAAACTGTACATAAACCATCTACTAGTTCAACTTAATGGTATCAAAACGCATAACATAGATCGTATCCCTCTGGAAAGATGAAAAACCACAATTAATATCGCGATGTGACATTTCGAAATCCAGTCTCCACTTAGCGCTGATAATGGCCGTAAGCGTAGGTGCGCCGAATAGTTATATCAGAACAATTACTTGATAACAGATTCTGATTTGCCACGTCACGTCCATAATTATCTGGATCAGCTTCCATATCTTTGTCTGAAAAATCTAGGTCGCTCACACCGACAATGTATTTCACCACTCCCTGGGAGTAGGGTCCCTCTAATCATAACGTTTCAAACAATTCATTTTCCGGTGTCTGGCTTACGATTTTAAATATTTGCTAAATATGATATTTGTGCGTCATCTTGAACTAGGAAGCATATGGCCGATGAGTATACAAGCTTACAGACGGTCATCTCTATGTGTGTGTCTCATACCCCATGGGATAACGACATGTACACTTGGCGAACCAGTTAGCTAGTCACTTCTCAATAGATGGTTCGTCAACTCACAAACTCAGCGAACGCATTGGCATATGTGGACAACTTCGACAGTGTTTCGAAGGTTGCTAGCTGTCTCATTCCCTTGGACAGCTGTCTATCTGCTAAGGAGAAGACCTAGTGCACAGACTACCCACACTTCTTGACCATTATCCGAAGCAAACTGTGTGACGCCCCGCAGTTGTCTCGTCGAATATCTCCCAGCAGAGAAGAACAATGCTCGCGGTGCTAGTTTGTGGACATGCGCCATGATAGTGGGAATGAAATGGACCACTGTATACCTCACCCCTACACCTGGTGCATGTTTAAGATATCGAATGTTATGAGTGTCGGTTTTATTTGGTGTGGTAAGATTGTATTTCCACATCCGTTTCGAAGCCTTTCTGATTCAACTACGTACACGTTTGTTTGGATAATACTATGCTAGCCTCCCTCAAACAGTCGGATGGACTAAAGGATAATGTCTTTATAACATGATTGTATGCGTGTTTTGTTATCCTCTCTCGGTGTTAGTGTCAGTATGTGGGTGGTATTATTCAAGAAAATGTCAGGAACTGTTGGGCATTTATTTCACTATGTATTTAAAGAACAATTTACAGTCTCGATGGCAATGGATGTGGACGTTGGGGAACGCGACATTTATGATCATATAGCTTTATTTATTTATATATATATATATATATAACTTTAGAATATAGTAGTTAATGTCTCATGCAGGAAAATGGTCGCAATGGTGATGTTACCAAGAAATCACGTGGTGTTCCAACGTTTGTTGAACTGAATGCAAGAGCTCATCAACGTAAAATTCCTCTGATGTTCTTCGCGTTGAACATTTCACCCTTTTGTTGATGGCATTTTTACTTTCTTGAACCATACCACCCCGCATGAGTATGACATATCAACCAACTATCAAAGGTACCGCTTTTAAGACTAAACTTGGTGGGGCTTATACAGCAGTAGCCAATGGCATACCCCTGGTCCAGTTGTTTAAGAACGGATTCCAAACGGATGGGAACATACAATCTTAGCATACAAGGAAAGATCCTGTCTGAATCTAAAACATAACAAAATAAGGGGCGGTGCAGTCATGGTCCAATTTCATTTCCACTATCATGACACATACCCACAAACGAGCACCGTGTGTATTGTTGTCATCTGCTTGGATCTGTTCGGTGAGACGATTGCTGGACGCCAACAAGCTTGTTCTTATGATCATGTTCAAGGAGTTTGGGTATATTATGCATAATGGTCTTCTACGCCTTAGCAGAAATGCATAAGTCAAATGTTGGGCGTTCAACATTCGAAGCCATATACAGAAGTTGTCCGGGTACGTCAGTGCATTAGATGAGTATGTGAATTGATGAACCATATATTGAGAAGTGGCTGTTTTGGAAGGTCACCAGGTGTACACGTTGTTATCCCCATTAGGTCACCAAAGCTGACAATACGCAGATAGATAGGTCCTTCTGAAAGCTAGTATACGCATCGACCGAATACCTTTATAGTGTATCGCACAAGATGATGCATATACCCCATGTGTAGCATCTGAATTATACCATAAGCTATACCACGAATGAAGCTCGCTAAAAATTCCAAGCTTCCGAAACAAACACGTGAGCTGGACACCGGTATATGTATTGTTTGAAACATTCCGATTAGTGGCACCCATCTACAAAGAAGATTAGTGAACTGTTGTTGTGAGTGAGATAGATTAATCTGACGAAGAGACGGAAACGAGTCTAGATAATGCTGAATGTGGCAATTCAGAATAAGCTCAGGTAAATTGCTTTGATTCTTGGAAGTCATAATATGACTATTCGGCGCACCTATATACGGTTACGGCCATAATGAGCCCTTAGTGGAGAATGTACTTTGAAATGCCACATCGCGATTGTGGGTTTCCATCCTTCCAAAAGGCTACGACCTACATTGGAACTAATAGATGGCTTATATTATGTACCGTTTCGTTTATACAAATCAATATTATGACAAAAAGTTGAAATTAGTATGTGATAATATCGGCTTCTTTTCAATTTATGCCCGCCAGTTTGGCCGCCATATTGACTGTGATTATCACTTGCCAAACCCTAATGAATAATTCATGCATATCAACATGTAATGGTGGGTAGAAATCGCGAAACAATAACGCCTATCCTAAGAAAGTAAAGGAATGTAGGCGTGTTTTCAAATTTCGGTCGTCATTTTGACCGCCATCTTCGATTTGGAAAACCATTTCTTGCATGACATGTAAGGTAATTACTTCACCTCAGTATTTCCATCTCAACTGTACGCATGGATGGAGTTGTCTCGACAATAATGCCCAATGATGTGAATATGAGGGAATTTCGGTGATTTTTCAAAATCTGTCGCCATTGTGGGCGCCATTTTGGATTTGGGGGACTTTTATTTGGATATGGCACAAGGACAGTTCTTCGCCTAAGTGTTCCCAACTTACAATAGTAAACAGGTGTGAAGTTGTCATGGCAATATTGCTTACTGATGTTAAAATCGGTGATTTTCGGCGATTTTTTATTGCTGGTGGCCATATTGGCCGCCATCTTGGATTTGAGTAAATATTCCTCAACTCAGGTATAAGAGGAATCCTAGCTCGAGTATATCCTGCAAATATATATGCATGGGTGTTGTTATAATAGCAATAACATTCATTGATTCGAAACATAACATCGCGTTATTAACGGAGATTCGGCTTTGACCTATTATACCGGCATTTGGGAAAACGTGATATCGGACAAAAATATCCCGTAATGAATGCATATTATGGTTCCCATATGTTCACCAATGACTCCTCTATATGATAAATGTATAACATGACGCAAAAATTCTAACATTTTCCCACAGAGACAAACGAAAGGTGGTAACATGTCAGAAAAATAGCATATTTTCACATTTCGGCGGCCATCTTGGCTGCCATATTGGATTCTGGTGTCGGATTTTTGCCTAATTTTTAAGGGTTGTATATTAGCATAACGAATCAAGCGGAAAACAAGACCGCATGTGCTATCATCTTTACTATAATGGCGATCAAAGAGACCTGGTGCATTTAAAAAAATGGCCGTCATGATGGACGCCATCTTGTCTGGAGTCTCTGCGGCCACTTTTGTTTCTTGTTAACAAGTGAAAAAAATTAGAGGAGACCTTAAGGAAGAAAATTAGTTGGGTGAAGTTAAGTCCTGGGGGGTGCAGAGGTCGACCAATATCTCCTGGACTAATTAGTTTTGATGGGTGGAGGGATTATCCGTATTGTGGGGTGGTGGTAGTGTGGTGGTAGTGTGGTGGTGTTGGTGGTGGTGGTGGTGGTGGTGTTTACATAGCTAATCCTCTTGCAATGTGATGCGCCCTTCTGATGAAGCAACCCTTCTATCATATAACTGTTCGGTGATTGATTCATTGTTGTATGGTAAACCACAATAGAGATGCGAGTGTAATTATTAACTATATGCTTTCCTATCGATATCAAACGTCGTTAAAACCGCGAGTGTCGACAAGATCCACTCAAGGTTGCAGAAAATGATACTATCAGGGATAAAATTTGGCAAATTCTAAAAGAATTTTGCAAAAATTATTTTCATTTAGCAAATAATTTGGCAAAAGTAAATTTCGGTCCAGCTCGGACCCTGGGGCTCACCTCGCATGTATACCATCTGGAAGATTGGTGAGATTGTTTTATGGTTTATGCCAACTATGGCAAAGTGGATATCGGATCTAATAACTTAGAACAGGGTGTACAACCCCACGACGGAACCTAAATTTGGAACGTACACACCAAAGCAAAGTTAAATAGTCAAAATATATAATTTTGAACAGTTAACCCTTTACCCAAACAGAAGGGCCCTGTGCCAATGCATTCTCTTATATATGCGAGTCGACCATAGGTCGCCTCGCATATATAAGAAAATGCATTGGCTTAACACATTAAAAATTATAAAATTGGTCGACTCGCATATATAAGAGAATGCATTGGCACAGGGCATAACTGTAACTATCACAACGTGGTCAAGGAGCCGGTTCCAATGATATCCATATTTGTATGGTTCTATTGAGACAGACCGAAGATATTTTAGGCTGTTGAAGCTTTATTTGGCCGGTTTTGGCCGGTTTGTTGGGTAAAGGGTTAACTATTAGTTCGTTCGGACTCACCTCGCATGTATAGGAATCGTGGCTGGGGACATCAACTCCGCATATATAACCTTCTGTAAGATTGGCTAGACTGGGAAACCGGGTGCATAAATGATTGGGTTGCAGCTGGACTTTATCGGTGAGAGGCAGTGGGAACTTCTGGTTGTTCACTGTTGGTGTAGAGAAAAAGAAACATTATTTAGACTCCAACAATAGTTTAAATAATCGGCCACAAATATTTGATTGCAGGTGATGTGCAGATGCACTTTCTCCTACCAGCACCACTTCCAACAACACATTTTCTAAGTTAAAGTGATTTGAAACACTGTTGCGGCTCACATTGAATAGACTTAAATTGTTCATAGCAGGTATTTTTTATTTTATTTTTTATTAATTTTGCAAGCACACAACGCCATTATTTCGTATTAATTAAATAAAGTGAATCTCCAATGGTTAGCAAACCATTTTCGTTTGTTTATCGATGATTTGTTCGGGACAAATGAAGAACTGTCTGTTTACATTTCAGCGGAGTTCAGATGTCGTGTTTTAGGAAATGGCACAGCCAATGTTGTTGAATAGCTTAACATTAATAATTTAAGAATGATTCTTCATATGTGTGTAGTGGCTGATTCGTAAAATATTGGTTTGATGCAGTTAAATAAGCACGTAATATGTCTTTAAGCTTGTTTTAAAGACACGTTTGAAATAGTACTGCCAATAACAACACAAGCAAGGTATCTAATGTTGCACATATTTCACTTAAAGATACCCTGTCCGATTTGACACCATATTTGACAAACATTCCTGAGCCAATTTTCAGCTTACCATGCAAAAGGAAAACATTAAATATTTGTAATAGGCAAAATTTCTATGGCATTGACACAGAGATAATCCACATAATTCAGAAGTGGTCCGTCGAAAACGATAACAAAGTCTCATAATTGAGAACGCTCTTTATTATATGATACTTTTGCTCTATTGAAACATGAACGCTCTTTATTATATGATACTTTGCGCGATGGAAACATTAACGCTCTTTATAAGGGACGATCGTTGGAATTTTTGCTTGGTTAACAAAAATTCAAACCGTGTGAAAACATCCTCTTTGGAATGTCGATATCTGGAGACCAAAACCTCCATATAATGGGCTTTGTGTCCGATCTGAGTATTTACTGGTATATATGCGTACAAATGATGGTTTTATCGGACAGAGAATCGTTAAGGTGCTATGTAACATATCAAATGATAATTCTTTTATAATAAAGATGCACAATCCGAATTAAAGCTCCCAAAATAATATTTCTTTGGCTTCGGGGGTAACAAAATATTTTATTCGAGTCGAGGAATCCACCCCTATCCGTAATGTTTAAAAAGTCAGCTGATTTTCGCGGGCGGTTGGCGTTAATGAAACATATTTTCATCAACGCTACCGCCCCATTCCGGTTGCACAATTGTGGGAAAATTTCTTTATATTTTTATTTGATTTGAAGCCAATCGGAACATGACAACCTTTCGTCAATTTATTTATGATTTATACATTTAATAGGATTGATCGATTGTAATTGATTATAAATTATACTCTTTGTATAAGGCCATTCGTCTTTAGTTAAATGGCGGAAGTTTATCGGTTTATGTAACCTACATGTATGTTCGTTGTAAATAATACGGTTAATCAGCTGACCGATCAGGTGATTCTCTTTGTAAATAAACAGACGACACGCTGAATTATACCTCAAAAATAAATTCAAAATGTCCCAATCAAACGAATTGAATGACTCGAAATATCTCAAATTTTTCTAGAAATGAGTTCAAAACCATAATCGACAAACCGAGCAACAATAAGTACATTGGGAGTCAAAAAGGTTTGTGACGGACATTGTTATTGAAAAAATGTTGTCTAAAAAAAACAGTAATTATTATTATTATGTTATTTCAGACATGAATGTCCATATGTGTGTTTGGAATTATCATTTAAAAGTATAGTAAATTCGTCCACTCCTTATTCAAGGGAGATTGATACATAATATCTTAATTGCAGATTGCACCAAGAATAGCATTCGTTGATTTACATAGTCTTTCCTTAAAGCTATAAATGTTTCTCCGTCTAAGCATAGCCATTTATGAAGGAGAGTACCCGGTCTTTAGTATACATTTCACTCGCACTGCATGCATCCTTTTTCATATCTCATCAGCATTCTGTAGCTGTTGTTGTAACATACAATGATCTTTTTCATAATCTGTTTTGTATAATTTTCCCAAAGATGTGAGCAATAAAGAAGTGTAATATCGAATGTTGGTTGGGGACCTATTTTCTCGGTCTTAAAATCCAAACTGTTGTTTTAGTCATCACTCAATCGATTTATGAGATAATCAATCCAATTGTTGAAATTTGTACCAAGATTATAGTGGAAGAAAGAGAGCCAACCCGTCCCAATATCGCCTCGTCCCTGGTGAATACCAACTGCTTATTCAGAGGCCAATCCGCTATATAATATAAATCGAATGCGCGAATATGTGCGATTTAAAATTTCTCTCTATATATAGCATATATAACTTGTGTACCAGTTGTCTTGCCATATATGCTTGTGCAGGTGAGAAGGAACTAAATGTTGTCCACATGCCTCAGTGTTAACATTAATTTGCTACAGAAGAATTTCTGGAAATCAAAAGGTCAACCCTTCCGATTGATACCTTTTTCAACACATGTTTTCCACACTACCCTACTTTTTGCAAAAAAATTGAACGGTTGACGAAAGTCAATATACCCAGTATAAATAATTTCTTCAATTTGTAAATTTAACTGAAATGTTATATACGCCAATCGCGTGGCAGATTTATTTTAACTCATATTAGGGTGTAAAAACGAAATGGACGTAATTCAACTTATATTCAGTTCCTTCTAAACTGCATAATTCTACCCGTAAAACAGTTTGCGATGCAAACGTGTATGGGTACAGGCACGGCCTGGGCACGGCTGGCTACCCGTTCCCACAGGGGTGCGCCTGTGAAATCGCGAACTCGCTAATGTGATAATCTTCAAACATGTATAGCAAGAGTGATAACTCATGCATCCTTTTTCATATCTCATCAGCATTCTGTAGCTGTTGTTGTAACATACAATGATCTTTTTCATAATCTGTTTTGTATAATTTTCCCAAAGATGTGAGCAATAAAGAAGTGTAATATCGAATGTTGGTTGGGGACCTATTTTCTCGGTCTTAAAATCCAAACTGTTGTTTTAGTCATCACTCAATCGATTTATGAGATAATCAATCCAATTGTTGAAATTTGTACCAAGATTATAGTGGAAGAAAGAGAGCCAACCCGTCCCAATATCGCCTCGTCCCTGGTGAATACCAACTGCTTATTCAGAGGCCAATCCGCTATATAATATAAATCGAATGCGCGAATATGTGCGATTTAAAATTTCTCTCTATATATAGCATATATAACTTGTGTACCAGTTGTTTTGCCATATATGCTTGTGCAGGTGAGAAGGAACTAAATGTTGTCCACGTGCCTCAGTGTTAACATTAATTTGCTACAGAAGAATTTCTGGAAATCAAAAGGTCAACCCTTCCGATTGATACCTTTTTCAACACATGTTTTCCACACTACCCTACTTTTTGCAAAAAAATTGAACGGTTGACGAAAGTCAATATACCCAGTATAAATAATTTCTTCAATTTGTAAATTTAACTGAAATGTTATATACGCCAATCGCGTGGCAGATTTATTTTAACTCGTATTAGGGTGTAAAAACGAAATGGACGTAATTCAACTTATATTCAGTTCCTTCTAAACTGCATAATTCTACCCGTAAAACAGTTTGCGATGCAAACGTGTATGGGTACAGGCACGGCCTGGGCACGGCTGGCTACCCGTTCCCACAGGGGTGCGCCTGTGAAATCGCGAACTCGCTAATGTGATAATCTTCAAACATGTATAGCAAGAGTGATAACTCTATATATACATATTAGTACCCATTACAAATTGATATGACCAATTTTCGTGTTCAACCTTGAGGTTTGTAACATAACATTATGCTATCATATAACTAGAACGAACAGTTCCCGTTGAATAATGTTCGCAATGTGAATTATATGCATGCCGATAAATACGATACGGTTATATATAGCAATGCGAGTGGAATTTTTTCTATCCGAGAGGTCATTCGTTATTTCGACAAATGTCGATCTTCGATTGCGCCGATTTCACGAGGTGCCATCACACAATAATATTTCTACAGCAACCAGGTTATATAATAGAAATATGACAGATACAAATCTTGATACCATGTTTTTTATAAAAGTTATGTTCTTGTTGCAATTGTGGTCCGGAAGAGATACATTACCTTCAAACAAAATGATAAAATTGTTAAAAAAAAGTAAGAAAAAATGATAAAATTGTTAAAGAATATAAGACAAAATGATAAAAAAAATTGTTATAGAATGTAAGATAAAATTATAAAAAAAAAAGATAAAATTTGTTAAAGAATGTAAGAAAAAATGATAAAAAAGGAAAAATATTATTAAAGAATGTATAAGTAAAATAGATAAAAAAAATGATAAAAAGTTGTTAAGCCAATGCATTGTCTTATATATGCGAGGCGACCTATGGTTGACTCGCATATATAAGAGAATGCATTGGCACATTGTCTTTGCTGTTGCGCCAGCGCAGCTCCCGTCATGAAAGGGTTAAAGGCCCACTTAATTTTCGAACCCCCAGATCACGTTATATAAAATATATGTCGTACTATATACCATTTGAAAGAGGAAGCTCCAAAACATTGTATGATCAACTTATCCAGTGTAATGAACTGTGAGCATGTTGTTTTTGTTGAGGTACCGACTTTGTTGTGTGCTTAAGTTTCAACTGGATTGTACTGCAAAGTGTATTATGTTTTCAATGGAAGGGGAATAACTCTATATCTTAGTTTGAATTCTGTTGTATTCTGGGAGCGAGACGAGGGGAACCGTATATCAAGGCGCTATACAAATAAATGTTGACTCGAAAATTAAATGGGCCTTTAATATTAATTGTAAGCTTGGATATTATTCACATGTGAAGTATAAATCTGAGGTTTAATGTTTGAGGGTGCTGAGTTCTATCGATACTCGGCTTGGACTCGTTCCTAGCGCTCAGCCTACTCTACGCTAACTGTCGGCACACACGATCCCGATTGTGCCCGGTTAAATCCGGCTGCCGGATAAATCGGGCCCGATAAAATCGGGGGGTCAGCGCACACGAGTCGGATTTTCAATCCGGTCATATTTATATAATGCTATGGTCACTGTAGTCTATATAGCCAACTGGTGTGGTCAGCATATCTAGCCAGTTACTATAGTCATGGTGGTTGATATTAATATGTATTTCTAAAACTAATATCTAATAATATAAATAAATTAGATAATTTATTATTATTATTTATATATTGTCAGGTCACGAGCAATACCCGTAAATTGGCGTAATAGACCTTTACACAGCTGCCGCCCTCTTGTTGCGATTATTATACAGGCACGCATTTTCTTCCCACAGGTATCCCAGTCGTTGTTGCTTGTCAATCGACCAGAATTGTTTATTTTAATTTCAAATAACGGTCGCCGCTAACTATTCCGATATTTTGAATGAGGTTTTGGTCATGTGACAAGCAAAAGACGCGCGTTGCCAACGTCACAAGCCGGATTTTCCTGATGAAATCAAACTCAGTTTCATCGGTCCGACAAAAACCGCTCCAAAGTAGGCGCACACGATCCCGGTTGTCCCCGATTTACCCGACAGCCGGATGAATCGGGGACAACGGGGATCGTGTGCACGACACTAAGGTGCAACGTTCCGGCATGTAGCGACTAGTAATTGCCGACATAGCGTTTCTGGGGATTACGTCGTTGATATATATAGCGACACCAGAAATCTTCCAGGTAACCAGCGCCCAGGTGTACTGAGCATAGGAAAGCAGCATAGTTACTACGTCATTAGCTCATGGCGTCGTATCCGAAATAGTATGGAGTGGAATCGTCGAAGATCGTGACACTTATATAAATAACCACCACAGACGCTGCGATTAAAATCGTAAGTGCCGGGAGGAAATCGCAGGGGGGGGGGGAGTGGCTTGCCCGCAGACGCTAGGGTGCTGCGATGTCTGCAGCCGCGATTTTATCCACGTGGTCGATCACATGATAGCATGTAAATTGTGAGACCAGTGCGTCCATCGTCATGTGACAGCTACGATCGCGCGCGTTTCCAAGCTCACGCCACGATTTTCCTGGTAAAAATCAAATATTGCTTGATCGCTACGAAATGAGCATGTGCAGTGGATGCTTCACCTATTTTCCCCAATTACGACTTTAATCGCAGCGTCTGCGGTGGATCTTACTGGACTAACGACGGAAGCGTTACGTCGTGGAGTTGGGCGGAACAGTGAGCTGAGTGTCTGAGAGACGTACGACACTATACTCGGCTCTCTAGCATAGTTATATACTTACTCGGGGAGACTTGACCCCATCCAACCATCCAGCACTCGCCACCGTTGCCGAAATCAGCAACGTCTACGGGTAGACAGACGGGCTGAGCACATTCCGATCTTGTTATGTTCTGCTGCAGCTTCAATATCCCGATGTTATTGGAAGGGAAGTTCCCTGGTGTGTAAAACATAATATGACATATACTCACAGGTCCCCTGGCGCGACAACCCCACCATGAGTATGTGCGTACTAAGGTATATATACTCATTGTGGTGTTGTCGCACTAGGGCACCTATGATTAAACTAACGGAAATGTGCCAGTTTGTGATTCAGGCATGATTTTTACGGTCGCTTCTGATTAACAATAAATATTTTCGGTATTTTTATATATTTTTATATTTGTATTCCATTGTGCGATTACAACGAAATTCAGCAGTGGTAAAAAAATGCACGCGGAGAACGGGACATATAACCGCTTTCAAATGATTAAGAGTGTGTTTCTGTGGGCAGGCAATAGCAAGACTATATGATTGAAGTTCACGAGTGTTAGACGGGTGTACCAATAGAGTATATACATTCCCTGTGGAAGCAGTACACGATTTATCGGGTTGCAGGGGGTCTGACAACAATTGACAAATTGAACATAGAAGCTAAAGTACAGATATATGATTACACCTAACATTTCTGTCAAAAATAAAACATGTTCGATGTGACTTATGGCAAAGATAATGGCGCAGCAAAGATCCCAGATGTGTATGGCTTCCTGTGCATGAACAACAAAATATCATCGCTTGTCTGGAATTCGAACGAGCTTCACAATCGCTGAACGACTTGTTGGTCAAGTGCTCTACGCATATTTTTCAGTAACCCCCCCCCCCCCCCCCCACACTCAATGTGTTGCAATAATAAATGTACTACTCGTATATCAGTCTCTATCCTGACTCCTAGAGAATAATGAAAACGAGGTGATTTTCAAATCTGTCCAAGACTTTATAAGAGACAGAACTTCCACAGACACAACTAACATTCAAATTATCTGAGGTTAAAAGGAAACATGTCGAAAGGAATAGGACTCTTCTTTTTTTTTAAATATTAATATTTTCGATGAACGGGAATTTTAAAACTGCATAAAATGATAACACATATGTGACCCGCCATATCAAATCCAGTCGTAAATCGGGATTTGTTTTACCCTGTGCCAATGCATTCTCTTATATATGCGAGTCGACCATAGGTCGCCTCGCATATATAAGAGAATGCATTGGCCTAACAATTTTTTTACAATTTTAATTTTTTTTCTTGTATTCTTTAACAATTTTATAATTTCACCAATACAGAGCCCCAGACAAACATGAGCAGACGACACTCTTCTATATGCTTCTATATATGTGTGGGGCTCCCTGCATGGTAATGGATGTTTTTTATTTTATGTCCTAACAATTGTAAGAAACATTTATTTAAAAAAAATGATAAAAAATTGTTAGGCCAATGCATTCTCTTATATATGCGAGGCTACCTATGGTCGACTCGCATATATACGAGAATACATTGGCACAGGGTAAAAAAAAAATCCCGACTTACGACTGGATTTGATATGACGGGTCGCATATTTGGTTTAAAGGGGAGGTGGCTAGCACTAACACAACTTTTGGTATGTACTTTTTTATATACGCATGTATAATATGTACTATTACCATGCTGCTATTGTACGATGCCCAATATGCTTATCGTAAGCACCGCAGTACCACAAGTGCACTAGTTGAAGTAACTGAATCCCTTATCACAGCCAAAAACGAAGGGAAGCATGCTCTGAGTTGCTCTCGTCACATATATTGACTTTGAAGGTGCGTTTGACTCCATCATGAGAGAAGGCATTGTATATAAACTCCTCCAACATGGCCTTGATGGAAGAATCCTAACATATATCCACAACTTCCTAACTAACCGAACGAGCAAAAACTTTGTAAACACACACCAAAGCGACTGGATTCCAACTGAAATAGGGGCACCACAGGGATATGTCATCAGTCCCATTTTGTTCACTCTCTATACTGATAACATTATGTCTGGTCGTTCAGAGCAAACTATCCGATACTCTGATGATATTACCATAATCACCACTAACTACGACCCGAAACAAGCAGAGAAAGAGATGAATGAATGCCTACAATCAGTCACTTCTTGGTGCAACAGATGGCACCTATGTCTCAATACCAACAAAACCGACTTCATGCACATCCCTCCTGTGAATAACTGCATGGCGAATTTCAAACCCAATGTGTTCATAAACAATAAACCAATATAACTGATAAACGACAAAAAACTTCTAGGTGTTACTATTGATAGTGATTTATCATTTAAACCACACATTGAAAAAACTGTTTTAAAAGCTCGTGCTGGTCTATACAAGATTGGGAAATAGTGATCAACAGAATCATTATTGGACATACATTACTTAATGCACACAAACACAAACTAGGCTTATCAGAATCTCCAAAAGTAAGTAAGTAAATATTTTATTATGGCATATCATCATAAAATGTGTTACACATATATAATTAAATAATAAACAATAATATGTCATATGGTGGTGGCATGACCATATGGTCGTCTTCCTGCCGCCACCATTTGGAAACGGAAAATATGGACAAAAATATGGAAGATACACAAATTTATACAAAATTGGCATTTATGCAAAATTGACATACTGGGTGGGGTTCAAACCATATAATATAATATAATGAAATAATAATGACACGAGGCTTTGTGTGTGTCTGCGTTGTTTACAATTTGATTAAAAAAAATTAATCTTTAGCTATAGAGTTCAAAAATAAAACTGTTCAAAAATAAAACTGTTCAAACTAGACAATGTTCTAATCAGTTTGCACCAAATAGTTAATATTTGCACTGAATATAGGCACTCAACAACACAGAAGATTGAAAAAAAACAAAAATGTGCATGTGGTTGTGCTGATACTATTAACCCTTTCTTCTTTGACTGCCAGTTATATTCCACACAAAGAGATGCCCTGTATAGTAACATTTCCTCTCTAAATGATACAAAAGACAATTCTACAAACTCATTAATGGATCTTCAGACACTTTTGGGTTACCAAACCAACCCAAACACTCTTGTGGGAGTACTCCGGTTCATCAGTAATACAAACATTTCACTATAAGGAAGCTCAGCTTCATTCACTGTATGGAACTGTTCTTTTTACAGCACCATCTGACGTCACACACTCTGGCAACAGTGTACAGCACTAAAGTGGAATAAGCATTGCGGGCTCAATTGCACCAGTGACATTGGCGCTACCTTACAGAGCGAAGTTTCCTTTAAATAACTTCAAAGACACACCAACCAACCAACCTTGTATAATGTTGTATTTAGTATTGATGTATTCGGGAGAGGGGGCCAGAATATGTCCTCCAACCCCGCCATCATAGTGCGTTAGTAAATAAATAAGTTTAAACCAGTCTCTTCCAGAGTTGTCTATCATACCGATATTCTTCTCAATCTGTCACATCACCTATGTTCACAGTAGTCTTGTAAATGCAGAGAAATGGACGTATACAACAAGGATTTCTACAGCCACAAAACAGACTGACCACATAATACCAGAATCCTTTCAGTTTTGCGTGGGACTATTTTGTCTACATACATGTATAAAGTAGTATTATAGCTCACATTGTATTGACATGATGTGCCTCTTTGACAGTGAACTCATTTGTTTTATACCGGAACTATACGAGTTGCATGTATCGCGCGTGAAATCGATGCAGGGATGTGGCTAGAGGGGGTGTGGGGTGTATCACCCTCCCAACTTTGGTCAAAATTTTCAACAGTTGGAAATTTCATACCTGCCAAAACATTAGTTGTAATGGTCATCAGTTGGAAAGTTTCCAACCTTAGGGGGATGACAGGTTGGAAATTTCCAACACTTGGAAAGCTTGTGTCCTGGTCCTCCCCCGTGGCTAGTCAAAACTGCTACTAAATTTAAGAAAACAATATTGTCATACATTTGGTCAACATTGTCATTGGAATTGTCATCATTTGGAAATTTTCCAACCTAAGTGGGGGGGGGTGTCAGGTTTGAAATTTCCAACTCTAAGAAGACTTGAGGCTAGTCTAGATGCTAGGATTTTGCGATTTTCTTGTTCAGATTTCAAAAGTTTCGAACACCGGGCCGAACCATGGTCGGCCCGGTGTGTCACTGTCCCTCCCCCGTGACCAATACAAAACTGCTAATTAGTTTAACAAAACAATAGTTTAGTACATTCGGTCAAACTTGTGGACTGATATGGTCATCAGTTGGAGAATTTTCCAACCTAAGAGGGAGTATGAGGTTTGAAATTTCCAACACTAGGGAAGCTTCAGTTGAGGCCAGTCTAGATGCTAGGATTTGCGATTTTCTTGTATAGTTTTCCAAATTTTCTCACACCGGGCTGAACAAACATGGACGGACACAATGTCCTGGTGTCTTACCCGTAGCCGTGTGCATTTGTCTGGAGTAGGCTAATAGATGTTAGGATTTATGCAATTCTCAGGTTAAAGTATCTGAATTTTCTTATACCGGGCATATAGAACAACATAGTTTATGAATACATAGGATATTAGGAGGCCTCAGACTGATGTGCAAGGGGGGTGCAAATGGAATTATGCAAAAGTTGTGTTTGGTGTCTGGTTCTGATTCAAGGCGGGGGGTGCAATTGGAATTTCCCAAGGTGGACACTGTGTCACTTTGTGATAATAGTTGCCTGCATATTATAGCCGGATGCTTAATTATCTGTATATTGACTTCGTTTCTCTCCAAGGATCTATTATAGGATACAACGCAGCGGACCAAATGTTTAACAGATCTTTCTGTGCGCGCCAAAACTGGAGAAAATTATCTTTTTCAAGTTCTTCCGTCATTTCTCAACGTTATAAAGTCAACATCTACTACAGTTTAACTTCTTCCCAAGGCCCATCAATGTGTAAGTTTCTCATATCTGATTGTGTATGTACATGTAGCGGCACTTGTACAAATATTCATCATTCAACAAGCTGACTTGAGTAAACAATAATTAAGACTTTCTGCATTTGAATATTCATGGCCATATTTCGTGTACATCATTTAAATACTATGATCATAGACAATATTATGTTATAATATGGCTTGTTTTGCGTATTGGACATCGGGATCAGCGTTATTGATGGGAGTCGATCATCACTTCACATGTGACTACATGTATATATATATATGGACACAAACTATGTGTTATAACTTTTACTTTGCAAATCGTGAACGTTATACTGTGATATATTGGAAGCAACATTGGAACTCTGACAATAAATCGTGTGATATCTTTGCTGTGGTGTACTACAGCCTACACGTGTAGTTTGTCTTCAAGAAATGTGAATATCGACAATCATGTATTTATACCTTTGATAGTTATACTCTATAACAATACATGTACGTTTGTTTCGTGTTGGGCATCACAATGTTGCATGCTTGTGGATTTAGTTAGTTTTAGTTGCTATTTCACATGCGTGTGAACTATATTTGCATATGTCATGGGTTTATCTTTTTCTGTATCTCACATGCAAATGGCTTACTCTCCGTTTACTCAATTGTTGCATCTAAATTATGCATGTGTGTCGATTTCATTTCCATTTATATTTATTATTTTGTGTCTGTTTATTCGCAGGTTTGAAACTTCATTAAACCGACGTTCGACAAACTTGACGTATCGCCTTTGGTCCCCTTCAGTCCCCACGGGAAACAGACACCCCCACCCCAATGGAGACCCTCTAGCCACATCCCTGAATCGATGATTATTATATTAATTTAATAATATACATCATTTTAAATCGATGCTGTGACAGATGTGAATATCGATATATAAGATAGTCAACTTTGGTAGAGATGGTATGTAATCTGCGTTTGAACACTATTTGTGGATCTATACATACAACATTGAGATGGGACGAGATGGCTGATGTATGTCGGTATGTCGGAACTTCATAAGTTCATCGCCTCATTAAAGAATACACATTTTGAGATCGCGCGGGGTTCTGATTCCATGGACACCACAAACAATCCAGACATATGAACCACAAACAATCCAGACATATGAACTATATATATATGAATATATATAGGAGATATGGCACAGTAGCAATGTTATATTTTATGCCTCCGAAACATGCCGAGCATTGCTCTTTGAATATGCTTGTGACTATATACAAGCGGCCATTCGAGATTCCTTTTTTTGGGGTCGCTTCGGTGGCCGTGTGGTAATGACGTCGGACTTTGAGTCGCAAGGCGCACTCGCCATCATGGGCCGGGGTTCGAATCCCACCAATCCCAACAAAATTTGCACTGTCTTAAAAATCAAATTTGCTATCACAGAATAATTTGTAATATCTTTCAACAGACCATTTTCGGATACTCTATCGGAAATTTCATAAATTTGCCGATATTTCCAAATCTGATCCGGTCGCTGATTCTGGATATATGTGACCCGCCATATCAAATCCAGTCGTAAGTCGGGATTTTTTTTACCCTGTGCCAATGCATTCTCTTCTATATGCGAGTCGACCATAGGTCGCCTCGCATATATAAGAGAATGCATTGGCCTAACAATTTTTTATCATTTTTTTTAAATAAATGTTTCTGACAATTTTTAGGACATAAAATAAAAAACATCCATTACCCTGCAGGGAGCCCCACACATATATAGACGCATATAGAAGAGTGTCGTCTGATCATGTTTGTCTGGGGCTCTGTATGAGTGAAATTATAAATTTTTAAAGAATACAAGAAACAATTATTAAAATTGTAAAAAATTGTTAGGCCAATGCATTCTCTTATATATGCGAGGCGACCTATGGTCGACTCGCATATATAAGAGAATGCATTGGCACAGGGTAAAAAAATCCCGACCTACGACTGGATTTGATATGGCGGGTCACATATTATCCAGTTCAGTTTCGAGAATTCTAACAACACATATTCCTAGCCAACTCCTTTACTTAACGAAGAAAGCAACATCTTACAGCCAACTGTTGAGCAAAATCAATCGGTTGTTGGGTGATTTCACTTTCAGTGCTGAGTAAAATGTGTTACTCAACTCGTTGAGTAGAAATAGTTTACTCAACGTTGCTAGGGGCCATAACTACGCAGCTGTTGAGTACGTGTTGAGTAAAATCTTACTCAACGAGATTTAGAGTGTACTGTATAACGCCCTAGATAGTCGACTCATTAACCACAGCAGAATTTTGGGTAATTTTTCAGGATTTCGTCCGAAATATGGCTTGTTGCCATCCATTGGAAAGCTCTCATGAGCAATGAGAGCGTTCCAATGAACGGCAACAAACCATATTTTCGACTAATTCTGAAAAAAATACCCACAATTATGCTGTGGTTAAGGAGTGGATTATTTAGGGCATTACTGTATATGTATCTTACCTGTCGCGGGATCTGCGTCTGTGTAGCCTGCGTGATACGCGAGTGACGTTTTATCCACTTCTATTTTCGTTTCACTAAGTTCCTCTATTCTTGTGTCGTAATCACCAGTAGTCACGAATACCTTCGTTTTAGCATCAGTTCTATTAATCCTATATAGGTGAAAGAGGTGCTTCGACCATTACACAATTCATCTTTTGATCAAGCTAATTTATTCGAGCTGCTTGTCTCATCAGTGCATGGATTATTTCTGTTGGCGTGTTGATTGGTTGATTTAAAGTTTATTTTTTGTATAATATTTACAAGCTTATGGCAATGCATGGTAATAATAACAAAAAAACAAACTCGCCGTTTCGGGCGAAACACACGATAATAGTATATCCAGGGTATACATTAACTGCAACATAACACCTTTTTAGACTCATGAGATATATTATTGTGCAAATTTATTGAATTAATTGTGAAAATATATTTAATGTTATTATGTTATTGTGTAACATTAAATTTGCACAATAATATATCTCATGAGTCTAAAAAGGTGTTATTTTGCAGTTAATTTATACCCGGGATTTACTATTATCGTATAAAGAAGACTCATACGGCTATTTCTATGGGCGAAACATACGAACACATATGCACTATAATGTTTGCAGTTACATAGATGTGAGTACAAAACACAGTGTGGATACCGATATCTCATATATATTTTGAAGACCTCTGTTTGTCTGTCTGTCTGTCTGTCTGTCTGTATCTATGTCATTTATACAAATCTACGATTCTCGACCGATCGGGACGAAACTTGGTACGTGTGTGTAGTTTGACCAGGCGGTCGTTGTTGTTGTATTGGCGAGCCCGTGCGGCGCCCGCTTCGCGCATGCGCAGACGAGATATCGGAAACGGGTGGAGCTATATATCGACTTGAAATTTGCTATGTGAATGTATCTTATGTACCGGATACGAATTTTATCGGGTCGCCGAGCCCGTGCGACGCCAGCTTCACGCATGCGCAGACGAGATCTCGGAAACGGGACGAGATCTCGGAAACGGGTGGAGCTATCGACTTGAAATTTGCTATGTGAATGTATCTTGCCCCGGATACGAATTTTATCGGGTCGCCGAGCCCGTGCGACGCCAGCTTCGCGCATGCGCAGACCAGATCTCGGAAACGGGTGGAGCTATCGACTTGAAATTTGGTTTTTGAATAGCCCGGACAACGTCTGGCTCATCGGCTAGTCTCATATATATTTTGAAGACCTCTGTCTGTTTGTCTGTCTGTTTGTCTGTTTGTTTGTCATTGATACAAATCTACGATTCTCGACCGATCGGGATGAAACTTGGTACGTGTGTGTAGTTTGACCAGGCGGTGGACGTTGTCGTATTGGCGAACCCGTGCGACGCCCGTGCAGCGCATGCGTAGACGAGATCTCGGAAACGGGTGGAGCTATCGACTTGAAATTTGCTATGTGAATGTATCTTGCCCCGGATGCGAATTTTATCGGGTCGCCGAGCCCGTGCGACGCCAGATTCGCGCATGCGCAGACGAGATCTCGGAAACGGGTGGAGCTATCGACTTGAAATTTGCAATATGAATGTATCTTGCCCCGGATACGAATTTTATCGGGTCGCCGAGCCCGTGCGACGCCAGCTTCGCGCATGCGCAGACGAGATCTCGGAAACGGGTGGAGCTATCGACTTGAAATTTGGTATGTGAATGTATCTTGCCCCGGATACGATTTTTATCGGGTCGCCGAGCCCGTGCGACGCAAGCTTCGCGCATGCGCAGACCAGATCTCGGAGCTATCGACTTGAAATTTGGTTTTTGAATAGCCCGGACAACGTCGGGCTGGGTAGAGCTATCAACTTGAAATTTGGTTTTTGAATAGCCCGAACAACGTCGGGCTCATCGGCTAGTCTCATATATATATTTTGAAGACCTCTGTTTGTCTGTCTGTATGTATGTCATTAATACAAATCTACGATTCTCGACCGATCGGGACGAAACTTGGTACGTGTGTGTAGTTTGACCAGGCGGTGGTCGTTGTCGTATTGGCGAGCCCGTGCGACGCCCGTGCAGCGCATGCACAGACGAGATATCGGAAACGGGTGGAGCTATAGACTTGAAATTTGGTATGTGAATGTATCTTGCCCCGAATACGAATTTTATCGGGTCGCCGAGCCCATGCGACGCCAGCTTCGCGCATGCGCAGACGAGATCTCGGAAACGGGTGGAGCTATCGACTTGAAATTTGGTATGTGAATGTATCTTGCCCCGGATACGAATGTTATCGGGTCGCCGAGCCCGTGCGACGCCAGCTTCGCGCATGCCCAGACGAGATATCGGAAACGGGTTGAGCTATCGACTTGAAATTTGGTATGTGAATGTATCTTGCCCCGGTTACGAATTTTATCGGGTCGCAGAGCCCGTGCGACGCCAGCTTCGCACATGTGCAGACCAGATCTCGGAAACGGGTAGAGCTATCGACTTGAAATCGTCGAGCTGGGTAGAGCTATCGACTTGAAATTTAATTTTTGAATAGCCCGGACAACGTCGGGCTCATCGGCTAGTCTCATATATATTTTGAAGACCTCTGTCTGTATGTATGTTTGTCTGTCTGTCATTTATACAAATCTACGATTCTCGACCGATCGGGACGAAACTTGGTACGTGTGTGTAGTTTGACCAGGCGGTGGACGTTGTCGTATTGGCGAGTCCGTGCGGCGCCCACTTCGCGCATGCGCAGACGAGATCTCGGAAACGGGTGGAGCTATCGACTTGAAATTTGCTATGTGAATGTATCTTGCCCCGGATACGAATTTTATCTGCTCACCGAGCCCGTGCGACGCCAGCTTCGCGCATGCGCAGACGAGATCTCGGAAACGGGTAGAGATATCGACTTGAAATTTGGTTTTTGAATAGCCCGGATGAAAAGCCCGGACAACGTCGGGCTCATCGGCTAGTCTCATATATATTTTGAAGACCTCTGTTTGTCTGTTTGTATGTTTGTTTGTCATTTATACAAATCTACGATTCTCGACCGATCGGGACGAAACGTGGTACGTGTGTGTAGTTTGACCAGGCGGTGGACGTTGTCGTATTGGCGAGCCCGTGCGGCGCCCGTGCAGCGCATGCGCAGACGAGATCTCGGAAACGGGTGGAGCTATCGACTTGAAATTTGGTATGTGAATGTATCTTGCCCCGGATACGAATTTTATCGGGTCGCCGAGCCCGTGCAACGCCAGCTTCGCGCATGCGCAGACCGGATATCGGAAACGTGTGGAGCCATCGACTTGAAATTTGGTATGTGAATGTATCTTGCCCCGGATACGAATTTTATCCGGTCGCCGAGCCCGTGCGACGCCAGCTTCGCGCATGCGCAGACCAGATCTGGTCTCGGAAACGGGTGGAGTTATCGACTTGAAATTTGCTATGTGAATAGCCCGGACAACGTCGGGCTCATCGGCTAGTCTTCTATTATATATTTTGGAAGATATGTCTGTCTGTGTGTGTGTGTGTGGGGGGGGTGTGTGTGTGTGTGTGTGTGTGTGTGTGTGTGTGTGAGGGTGTGTGTGTGTGTTCGCGATGAACTCGAAAACGGCCGACCCGATTTCTATGAAATTTGGTATGTGGGGGTATTTTCGGCCGGGGGGTGACATAGGCCTATTGATTTTCAGATCCGAGGTCAACTTTTCACGTGCCGAGGTCAAATCTGTTTTTACGCTGTGTTACGGGACTTTCATTTGAGTTCGGTACTTACAAATCGATTCGAAACAGCGCGAATAATAAAATGCCAGTCATAATAATGACACTGTGAGAATCTTTCGTGTTTCCTCTTTCCAACGATATATATGCGTATGTATCCGTTTTAGTTATCTGCCTCAATTATCAAGAAGAAGTGGTACTATCTTCCATCAGGATAAAAACAATGCGTAACTTCTATGACGTCGTTAGAGGTCATAACGTTAGATCACGTTAACGCTAACCGGCCGATGCATTTGACTGTTGCAGACGTCTTGGCGATATCTCGGGCACCGATGGTAATTTATCTTTACGTTGAAACTTGATAATTAATGAGCGTGTGTATATGAGGCGCGTTTATATACTTGAGTGGAAATCAAATCGGGTTAAACTGGCGGATTTTTACGGACGAAATTTGATGCATAGGTATCTCGGTATCCGCTGGGCCGATTTCCCGGTATCCGCTGGGCCGATTTCCACCATTTTTGGGGTGTTGGTGTTTGACCCCACCTGACCTTGACCTTCAAAATGGTCAATTCAAGGTCAAAGCCCGGACGAAGTCGGGTCACCTTCTAGTATATATATATGGGTGACATTTATGTGACATTATCAATGGCCAATGGCCAATCTTTTTCGAATTTGGCTAATAAAAATTTCATTTGGCTAAACTTTTGTTTTTACCCCAAATAGAGACGGAAAACATGGAGTCGGAAAGCTAACTAAAAAAGCGCTGAATAGATCGACATTCAAGACGAAATTAGGCAACGAAAGTATTTCGTACCACGGAAATATCGTACCGTAACGGTGGCGTTGATTGAATTGTGACGGCTGTACAAAGGGAATATTACACATTGAAACTGCACATAATCAAACTTCACGAGACAGCAAAAGGTAATCTCTAACATTTAACCAGCCTAATCGTCAAAACGCTGTTGGCAACGAGTTATATTGGGATATAAGAATTTATGAAACGAGTTTGATCAATTTGATTCACAACGAGTCGCAGAAAAAAATATTATATCCCAACATAACGAGTCCCAACATAACGAGTCCCCAACATGACGAGTCCCAACATAACGAGTCCCAACATAACGAGTCCCAACCTAATGAGTTGAAGAATATCTTATATCCCAACATAACGAGTCGCAGAGAGTATCCCAACATAACGAGTTATTATATACCAACATAACGAGTTATTATATCCCAACATAACGAGTTATTATATCCCAACATAACGAGTTATTATATCCCAACATAACGAGTTGAAGATCTTGTTTATCACATGAAAAAAAAAACTAGAGCTTTATGCCTTTTTAACAAATCAAAATCCTTAAAAGAAGCTTTAAAATGCATTCATTTACATCGTTGGCTAAGACGCTTCACAATCTTTTACGACAGTTTTGCGCGCTCAGGATTGAGACGAAAAATATAGTCCCCCAATTTCCTCTTTGTTTTTGTGTCTTATTTTCGTTAGTGCAACGAAGTTAGACAAGAATTTAATTTTAATGAACAAATCAATCATTCTGCATTCTTGGTTTTTGTGGCATGCGCGGCTTTTCAAAATAGTATTAGTCCGCCTAATCAATGTAGAGTAATTGTGTTGGCTCGCTGCCAAGTTGGTGGGAAGCACGAGCTTATTCGTCACTAGTGACATATAAAGGAAATATGTATTGGCTTTTTAAATGATAAAATAGGGGTTTCATGTTATATAAATTTATATTTATCCTTAGGGATGTCTTTGGTTTCTCTGATGGAGTAAGTGATCACTATAGTGTAGCATTATGCTCGCTATATCACATCCATAAAGCGGCTGAAACCTCACAGAGCCCACATACTTTCCTGAGGATCAAACATTCTCTGTGTAAGCAATGGACAAAGTAACAGCATCTTTAAAGCCGACACATATATAAGAGTAATGATAAATTAACTCTACACATTGGTATAATACACACTAAATTCAAGCATCCCACGGGACAAACCTTTTATCATTCCCCCTGCATTTGGTACACGTTCCTGACAATACCCGCATACGTCCCAAAATAACCCGGTATATATGCGAGCTAGGTATTTTGGAATGTATACGCGGGATATATACTAGGGCACATTAATGCATGTTTGCTGATTACACATTTTACACAATACAAGTAGTTAGATTTACGCACCAAAGTTTAATAGAACTTTAACGGCTCGCGGGTAGAATGATACAGTTACTCCCCGGGATGGTTAATTTAACCACATTGAATGTAGTGTGTATAACGGGGGTCGCCACGTGTGTTACAGAGTCAACCTCAAGCATCACTCGGGTTGGAGTGAGGGGGTGTATAACTTCAAATTCCAGGCATGTCGTTTCACGAATAGGCATTGAATTTTCAACTGATAAAATGTCTTGAATCTAATTCCGTTCCCGGGTGGCATGTTGTAGCACCCCTCACGATAAAACCTAAACTATGATATAGTAATTTACATGTAAATGTAGTCATTCGATCTTCAGTATTACCCGCGATCTCAAACTACAAGATCGTAAAAATCGCCGATAATGCATACCACTCGCACCATTCTGTCATTCAATGTATAATTCTCCGCAAAATCCGAAATATGCCGCATAAATAATTTAATACAAATGCCGAAATGTAAGGGCAAAACTCCCGATGATATTCGTAAATCTATCTTAGAAGGAGCTCGTTGTCGGTACGTCGTGTTCATTCAACGGGGGGAAACGTAATGGGGCACTGCCTGTCCATTAAGTTGACAATGGGTTAAGATGTCACACCATCCGTGCAGCCAATGAGCGAGTGGATAGGGCCGAACACATGGTGCAACTCAGGTGTCTTGACCCAATTTCTAGTTAATCCATTCTGATAAGAGGTGACGCATCAAACAAATGGACTCGGCCATGTTTTAAGTCAGATAATAGCTTCAAACTGTACATTATTTCAGCGGCTTGCATAACTAACAAACTAACAATACAAACTAACACCATTTTAACATTATAACACGGGCCCGTTCCTCTTTTCAGCGCACCATACGACTCGCTCAGCAACAACGAAAACATCAAAGGGACACATCGGGAGTCACCCATACCCCGTATTAAAGCTCGTGGGCTCTTCCCCTAACAACACTCAATTCAAATCAATTCAATTCAAGATATAACAGTTAATTCAATAAAATTCCACTTTTGCCGTGTCCAGACATGACGTTATTTTCTATGTACAATACCTTCAAAACAACATACCGTGGGATGAAGGAGAAGATCACTCGATCTTTTCGAACATCTCGCTTCGCGCCCATCTACTACCCCCAATATTTCAGGGAATGGAACGATCTCGGCCTACGGCTTCGATCGACCCATTCCCTGAAATAATGTACAGTTTTCAGCCATTATCCTATACATAATTTTCTACACCCTTTTTAATGAATTCACCGGGTGATTTTTTTTACCATTTGGTCTGTGAACAATAATGATAGTGTAGATAGTATTAAGAAAACATATCTCCTGTGCGTACGCAGTGCAAATAGAAATATAATTCAAACCCACCATCTTCTTCTTAACACAGATCCCCAGAGCAAAACTTACCCCACTCCAATAATACTTACTCCTATATAATTAAGTATTATTGGGGTAGGGTCAATTTTTGTTCTGGTGACCTGTGATTCTTAAATGAAAACGTCACGGAATTTCGTTTCTTAAACGAGGTTTTTATGACCAGAGATATATATTTAGCAGGTCAATATGTGCAAATACATGTAAAAGTCAATTTTCAAGTTTTTGGGGGCTTTCAACAAACCCATTCTGAAATGAAAACGCCAGGGAATTTAGTTTCAGAAATTGTGTATTATTGATCAGTGATGACTAGAGCACTATTATTATGAAAATCAGCTTTGTACTCGAAAGTGGAAATATAAGTCATTTTGGGGGGTTTGGTGGTACTTTCAAAAGCCCCCTTCTGAAATGAAAACGCCAGGAAATTTCGTTTCAGAAATTGTGTATTGTTGATCAGTAATTGCTGGAGCACTATTAATATAAAAATTATCTTTGTATGATTATTATTATTATTATTATTATATCTTATTGGCTTCACCAATAACAAGAAAGCTGAATGTCCATAAACAAGTTTTCGACTACCTGTTGCTTTATTGATTAATAAAAGGTAGTCATTAAGGCAAACCTGTCTTGTTATTAATAACAACCCGGTGGGATAAATAACACGTTTTTGGGGAAATATTATACCATAGTTGACAGTGGTTAGCATTATTTTGTTGTAATTAATCGATTCTGATAACTAAAGTGTATTTTGAAGAAACTGTTTATGCCTGTGAGGGAGGGGAGCTTCGCCCAATATATACTAATTCTCCAATAGTTTAGCGACAGCTTTAGCTACATTTGTTATTTATCCATCGCATAAAAATTTAATTGGCCTTTGCGTATATGGAAAAAATCACCGCGGTAAACCACGATCAATGAACCATGGTATACCATGGTATTTTGGCCCAAACTGCGGTAGTACCAAGGTTTACCACAGTAAACAGTGGCGCATAACACACAAGCCCATGGTGCATATATGGGCCAAAACCTAGCACCACGGCAAACCATGGTTTTGTTTTTTATGTAGCACTGTTAGTCGGGTAAACCTTGGTAATACCGCGGTATTTGGGCCAAATTACTATGGTATACCATGGTAAATTTGTCGTGGTTTACCGAGGTGCTTTTTGTTAAGGACTAGCTAGCGTGCCATTTACCAAAGGGTTTCATTGGTTTTCGTGATGATGCCTATAAATTTATGAGTCCAAAAAGCTAATTAATATTCTTGGCGTCTGAAAACCGGAGTGCAGAATGAAACGAAACAGTTCTTCAGTTCTATGTCAGTCTATGATACTTGCTTGAAAATGTATTTGTTCTAATAGTTTAAAGACGATCCAAATATTTCCGGGTTTTTCACATGTTGTATCAATTGCAGTGAATTAGGGACAATAAAACGTTCCAAATCATAAGTTAGGTCATCTGATGTTGTCCCTAGTTACCTATATGCAATTTGCATGTATAATCACGTCATAAAAGTTGTACATGTACTTACCTAATAAAGCTACGTTGACCTAATGAAGCTACAGTGTCGTAATAAACGTAACGGTTATCTATCAGGGTTATCTATCAGGCTTTATGTAGGCAGTAGAGGTAACGAACGGTGGACAAAACATCGTACTAAGCATTACAATACATGCATGCAAGGACATGGTTAGAGGGTGGTCTCCTTGGGTTGGAATAAAGAATACTTACTGGAATGCAAGTTGACCAGTAACAAGTACAGCATCATCGCTGACGATAGCCGCGGCACCGATTGCTCTCTCTCCGCCACCATCTCCGAAATCCACACTCAGATGAGCTAGCCACGGCCAGGTACACCCTCGCCGCACGATATGACCTCCTATCATACGCTTCCTCAGATTTCCAATCGCTTTAATGCCGCATTCTGAAATAAAAGTATTCAGTTGTCACTGGTATATATAATATAGAAGAGGGTGTCACTATGGGCGGTCATTTTGGTCCAAAAATACGTCAAATGGAAACCAACAATCAATAAAACAATTCCAACTTAATAGAAGTCGTTTCAAAATCAAAATACGTCAATGAAAATTAAATTCCACGTGCAACGTTTATGCTAATCAACAGGACAAGGAAGCAGAAACGTCTATCAAAATGCCGCACATACACTAATAGTGTGCGGCATTTCAATGGGCGTTTCTGCTTCCTTGATCAATAATATATTTTATTATATGATCATAAGTTTCTTTCCCCAATTCCTATGTTAAAACGCAAAGAAAAAAAATGAGATATCTAACGATGTTCACCTCATTAATGAAACAACGGGTTAATAACAGTTCTGAGTGACGTCAGATACTTCAGAGGTTAACATAACTTATTTTATCACATAATTTGCCCATAAAAGCAGTTTTATAATTATCGATAAGAGACACGTTTAATATCAGCGCGTGCGATGACGTCACATCGTTCTTCAAATGACTTGCGATCGCTGCGGTTTTTATCGTTGTTTTCGATGGATATTTCGCATTGCTTCGCGTTTATTTGATCATGTGATAAAAAGTATCTCACACTCGTCCTATTTTATACGTAATTTATCAACCTCGTCCACTAAATTCTATTTGAGCCTCGGTAAACCTCGGCTCAAATCGAATTTAGTGAACTCGGTTGATAAATTCCGTATAAAATAGAAACTCATGTGAGATCCTCTATATCAGACCTGGAAATAGATCAGGTTTTCCCATCGACGTTCAACGTCACAACGTCGTGTCCAATCAAAGTGTGTTTCATATAATAAAACAGTTATCGCATTGTTTCTTGGTTGACACGAGGAATTACCAGCCCTTGGAAGTCAATATTCACCTCGGCCTACGGCCTTGGTGAATATTGTCTTCCCCGGGTTGACAATTCCTCATGTCAACCTCGAAACAATGCGATAATTGTATAATATTGTTAATCGATGACCTTTTAGCATATATTGTGATGCAATGAGAAGGTATTAACGCAATGCAGAAGAAGTATTGTCGATCATTTGACTACAATACAAGTATACTGATCGCGTGATTCTGTTTATATGTGACAATCATGAGATCGCGCCAATTACGTTACTTCGTCTACAACACAGAATCTTAGGATTTGTGTTAATCGCTATAAAAATAAAATTAGTGATCATTTATTGGATCACATGCGCACAATGGACATTTTAAGTATATATTATCGGCATATTGAAATAAAATACTAATATTGTTTCAGGATCGCAATAAATTTTGAGTAACACGAATAACAATCATTCGATTCAGGTGCGTGGTACACGACAGATGATATGCTAAAGTCATACATGACCAGCCCAACATTTGCCCCAAGAGGGCTAAAGTCATTATTTGGCCAAAATAGCTATTTGGATCAGGTGGCATAATATAGGGATATATTGTATATTATTATATTCTAAAAAATTGTTGTATACAAGAATATATAGATCTCCAGCAATTCACATTACAACCGAAGAAATGGTTTGTGGGTGATGATAGGTAGAGTTATTATGAGGTAATAGGTAGTATGACTCCACTATAGAAGGGTTTAATATCGCTGAATAGGTCAATGTCGCATGGTTTCGAGCAAAAGACACCCAGGATCTCTCAAACTAGCAAAAAGACACACAGGGAGTCCCAAAACAAGCAAAATGACACCCAGGATCTCAAAGTCTCACCAAACAACGGGAATTTTGTTTAGTCGTCTGCTATTAATATTGGTCCAATTATCAAGTATGCGGAATTGAGCTGCCAGTCAGACTCAAAGCCCATTTAAATTTCGTTGATATTTCACACCGATCACAAACAAATAATTATCATAATATTAATAGCAGACGACTAAATAAAATTCCCGTTGTAGACTTTGAGATCCTGGGTGTCATTTTGCTTGTTTGGGACTCCCTGTGTGTCTTTTTGCCCGTTTGAGAGAGCCTGGGTGTCTTTTTGCTCGAAACCATGCGACAATGACCTATTCAGCTTTAATATCGGTTAGCCATGCAAGCTCAGAGAAACTACAATATGAGCATACTGTATCTACTGTATACGCATGATGTATTATCATTTCTAAGTCAAATATAATAACACTAGCCAATGAGCCCGACGTTGTCCGGGCTATTCAAAAACCAAATTTCAAGTCGATAGCTCTACCCGTTTCCGAGATCTGGTCTGCGCATGCGCGAAGCTGGCGTCGCACGGGCTCGGCGACCCGATAAAATTCGTATCCGGGGCAAGATACATTCACATACCAAATTTCAAGTCGATAGCTCCACCCGTTTCCGAGATCTCGTCTGCGCATGCGCGAAGCTGGCGTCGCACGGGCTCGGCGACCCGATAAAATTCGTATCCGGGGCAAGATACATTCACATACCAAATTTCAAGTCGATAGCTCCACCCGTTTCCGAGATCTCGTCTGCGCATGCGCGAAGCGGGCGCCGCACGGGCTCGCCAATACGACAACATCCACCGCCTGGTCAAACTACACACACGTACCAAGTTTGGTCCCGATCGGTCGAGAATCGTAGATTTGTATAAATGACAAACATACAAACATACAGACAGAGGTCTTCAAAATATATATGAGACTAGCCGATGAGCCCGACGTTGTCCGGGCTATTCAAAAAAAAAATTTCAAGTCGAAAGCTCCACCCGCTTCCGAGATCTGGTCTGAAAACCAAATTTCAAGTCGATAGCTCTACCCGTTTCCGATATCTGGTCTGCGCATGCGCGAAGCTGGCGTCGCACGGGCTCGGTGACCCGATAAAATTCGTATCCGGGGCAAGATACATTCACATACCAAATTTCAAGTCGATAGCTCCACCCGTTTCCGAGATCTCGTCTGCGCATGCGCGAAGCTGGCGTCGCACGGGCTCGGCGACCCGATAAAATTCGTATCCGGGGCAAGATACATTCACATAGCAAATTTCAAGTCGATAGCTCCGCCCGTTTCCGAGATCTCGTCTGCGCATGCGCTGCACGGGCGTCGCACGGGCTCGCCAATACGACAACGACCACCGCCTGGTCAAACTACACTCACGTACCAAGTTTCGTCCCGATCGGTCAAGAATCGTAGATTTGTATTAATGACAGACAGACAAACAAACATACAGACAGAGGTCTTCAAAATATATATGAGATAATGCTGAGATAAGCTTCATTTTTAAAAAATGGTTTCATTTTTAAAAAGATCTTATTTTGGTGGCTGATGGACCATCACATATAGCCTGTGTAACATTTTGCGCCCTTACCTTGTGTAGCTACAAACTCTCCAATGGATAGAGCAACAAGAACGATAACTAAAAAGATATTCATGGTCTCAGATAGAACGTACTCTTGTCCCGCGCCAAAACTGAGTGTGACAAGTTTTATGCGAGCTCAAAGTTACGAAGAAACACTACTGGCTTAAATTTATAGTGGTCGACAATACTGTCTCCAATCAGGTTTTCTGAGACGTTCGTTAGTCAATTGTTATTGTCACGGAGCGAAAGAACAAACGAAGTTGTCAGCCGGATCTCGCTTTCTTTGGGGTATGACGCAGCACGTATTTCTTGACCTGGGCTTGGCAGGCGATTCATTCGTTTACTTACTTATAACGAGATATTTGATTTTCATAAAAGGTTGATTGTTAAACCGCGTTAACAATAATTCTATGCAATTGTTATCGTTTTGTAAGCATCCATTGCCAGAATCACGTACACGTTGCGAGGCTCGAAGCAGCCACGTTGCAATCTGCATCTATACGACGAAGCGATGATATGTGACAAGAACGACATTGTCAATACATGCCTGTTCAATGAATCGACATCCCCCATTTACTAGATATTTTCTCGAATTCGTTAAATCGTGTTGTCTGACTCCTCGAAATGTTCATAAGAGATAGAGTGTGGTCGGAAGTTGACATAGCATAAGCCTTTCCACGATATAGCACATTTAGATCTAAAAAAAAAATTGTTGTTTCCGTTAACCCGACCTACCCTATCTCAAGCCCCCCCCCCTAGTCTATAAATTTTAAAGAGATATATGTAAATATAGTTTTGCACATTAAAAAAATTCCATTTTAAATATGTGCCATGCACTTACCAGTTACACAAGGACCACGATTTACTCTTATCTATTGTATTACATGTGACCCGCCATATCAAATCCAGTCGTAAGTCGGGATTTGTTTTACCCTGTGCCAATGCATTCTCTTATATATGCGAGTCGACCATAGGTCGCCTCGCATATATAAGAGAATGCATTGGCCTAACAATTTTTTACAGTTTTAATAATTTTTTCTTGTATTCTTTAACAATTTTTTAATTTCACCCATACAGAGCCCCAGACAAACATGAGCAGAGGACACTCTTCTATATGCTTCTATATATGTGTGGGGCTCCCTGCAGGGTAATGGATGTTTTTTTTATTTTATGTCCTAAAAATTGTAAGAAACATTTATTTAAAAAAAATTATAAAAAATTGTTAGGCCAATGCATTCTCTTATATATGCGAGGCGACCTATGGTCGACTCGCATATATAAGAGAATGCATTGGCACAGGGTAAAAAAATCCCGACTTACGACTGGATTTGATATGGCGGGTCACATATAGTCACGCAAGGAATGACCCATTTTAGGAACTTCATGTTAGATGCTCCTGTTTCCGATACGATACGATTAATTTGCATATACACCAATAAAGCCTAAAGGCAGTATGCTAACAATACAATTCATAATAAAATAATAATTAATAAACAATTTCATGTGAACATGGCATATCTAGATACATGTATTTTTAGTGTGTGATGGCAAGCATAATATTCATTCAGAATGATTATCAAAGAAGCGCCGGACCACGTTGCTGATTTTGCTGCTTATTTAAGGGTTATCATTTTTTCTTTATAACATTAAATTTCTGATAGTCTGACATACTTTATACTGAAAGTTTATTTCTTAGATCGAAACAGTGTGCACATTCCATAATGAAATGTTACTCATTTTCTATTTCAGAACCGGTCCTGCATTTAAGGCACAGATCTTTAAAAGTAGTGTTGCTATTTGTGGTTTTTGTATGCAGCTGCTATGTGTAACATTATGAAGAAGGGGCAAACGCGGTGATACGGTTGTAGAAAACATAGTACATTTCGCCTATATATGTGGCCTTGGTGAATACAACCAAATATAATGTCCAGGTATAAACACAGTCTCTGCCACAGAGTTTGTAGACAGTTTTGGTCAACAAGTCTGTTGTTTATGACCAAAAAAACTCAAATAATTCAAAGTGCTGAAAATGTCTCTCCATGTAATTATGTTCCTTCCCCAGAATAAATACCCCTATGTATGCTAAGTGTCTAACGGTGTCTTGCCACATAGCAACTGATAGGAATAACAAACAGGGCCTTGTGGAAACTAATATAGAATATAATACTCTAAGACGACTTACCGGGGATTAGGGCGTTGATATTTGGAGGGTTATCACGTGACCGTGTTATTAAAAAATAAAAAATATATAAACAAAGTTTTACCTGCCCACCGACACTAATGTTTTTCAGGCCGTTTGCGGAAAAGGGGCATTTTTGTTTTTGGCCTTATATTGTGGTCGTTGAAGCTAATTTTGAGGATCAACCCGCAATAAATTGGATGCAAGTTGATTTTGATGTCATTCGACGCAGAAAAGTTTCAGGAACAACGTATCAAAAATCCGCTTTGGGGAACTTTGTTATCCAAGATGACACCCAACGTGGTATCCATATTACATCGGTTCTCGAAATAAGTCATTATATGATATTTTGTGCCATCGAAATTATGCAGTTACCCTTGTGTGATAGATACTAGTAACATTACATTTTCGGAATTCTCAACATTCTCCGTGATAATAAACACATATGTCTCAATTCTTATTATACTGTAAGGGAACACTCATATCATCAATTGATCAGCATCGTGTACAGTTTATGTAAGACTAATTTTCATGCTGCTACCAAATCGGTTTCTTAGTAGACAATGTTGTTCATTCGCCACTTTACAACTGGAATATGCTACCAAGCAATGCGCACTAATAGTGTTCTGTATCTTTTTGTGTCAAAATATCTGACCATTACAACACACGTGGTCGTGTTATATATTAAGTGATCATCTTATTTCAACGTTGAACATTCACGCAATGTTGCTATTTGTGGTGTTGTGTGCAGCACCGTCTCACGTCTGTATCCCGGTGCAATAATCCCCGTCGGAACACAGACCTCATCCTTCCGATAAGAATTATGAATAGCTTGGTTTAAACATATTTAGTACCAATAAGAGAGAATTCTTACATCTCTGATAAAATGTTTCTCTTATAATCTGCAATCATTCTTCCGCACATAATTAGAGCGTTTGTTCACTCTTAGGACTCGATATTAAATATTGCACAATATATAAGTTTCGTTCTATTTTGTCCATTTTGGTGGCCATTTAGGCACAGACATTATACATATATGGTTTACAACTAAGCATCGTTTGTGTATAGTTCAATTTATTACGAATGTGTCATTACTTGGAGCACATACCGTAGAAATGCAGCATTTTCCGATACCAACAGTCAAGTTGGACGCCATCTTGGATACTGAATTTTCCCAGAAGCGGATTTTTGAAATGTTCTCTTCCATGAACACGCTATTGGTGGATGCAAAGCCAACATTCCATCTAGTGATGTTGAAGCCGTTTCTATCCCCGATAAGCACTGATTTGCAGTGCACGCAAATTGAGGATAGCTGCATGGTTTCATGTATCGGCGAGCGATTATCCGTTGTTTACCGCGGCTACGTGGTTTCCACGCGCAAGAAAGTGAAAATGACAATGAAACTAACCATATTTGAGGTATTAAATGTTCTAATACAACCGTCAACTTGGTGGTGTAAGAATGTCGATGAAACAACAATAAGCTCTGGTGCAAGTAACACATTCCTATATGAGTTAAATTAATTTTTTCATATTTATAACTTTTGGTGCCAATAGTCACACATCAGGGTATTTAATTTTAAACAAGATCGTGGGAGCCACTAACTTGTTAGACGCATGGCACCTATACTGTTTAACACTTTAAAATCGCACATTGGTTGATATGAAGTAAATTTGAAACAGTTTATACTTTTGTTGGTAGATTTTATTTACTTTCCATTTTAAAGTTTCAGTTGGGTTACGTTAGTTCTTCATTTTTTTTATTTCGGCTTTGTGTTGATTGTTGAGAGAGATGAAAAGATGTGCTTGCTAGGATGGAAGTAAGTGACCAATCAATACAATATACATGTTTAGATCGACACTTATAACTTCAAACGCCATGTACTGTTATATACCTATAGTCACAGTATTGACTCCACCGCCATACTATTTTCTTATATATGGATAAATGTTATCAATCTTTACATATATGCGAGAACGTCTGGCGATTAGGTGGATCATCTGAAAAATGGTAGCTAGCAGCGCCTGGCGTTTGAAGTTAGAAGTTCACAATTTAAACATGTATATTAAGAAGCAGATAGCAGAGATCGATAATAGTTACCTCCACGATCCACAATATCCGTTTTAGTCGATGTCTTCGTAGCTATGGTTGATGTAGTTGTCGGTGTAGCTGTCGTTGGTCTTGGTGTCGTCATAATCGTTGCCGCAGTGGTAATCGTAGGTGTTGTTGTTGTTGTTGTTGTTGTTGTTGGCGCTGTCATTAATGTTGTTAATGTCGAAAATGTTGTTTTTGAAGACGAAGGCATTACTGTTGTTGGAGATGAAGGCCTTCCTGTTGTTGGAAATGAAGTTATTCTTGTCGTTGGTACTGGATGCGTTCCCGTTGTTTGAGAATAAGGCGATCCTGTCGTTGGTACTGGAGGCGTTCCAGTTGTTGGAGATGACGGCGTCCCTGTCGTTGGTGATGAAGACGATCCTGTTGGCGATGCAGATGTCTCTGTCTTTGGTGATGAAGGCGTTCCTGTCGGAGATGAAGTTCTTCCCGTCATTGGTGATGAAGGCGTTCCTGTCGTTAGTACCGAAGGCCTTGTCGTCAGCGATGAAGCTGTCACTGTGGGTATTTCTGAAGACCTTCCTGGCGTTGCCGATGAAGGCGTTCCTGACGTTGGCGATGAAGGCGTTCCTGTCGTTGGCGATGAAGGCGTTCCTGTCGTTGGAGATGACGGCGTCCACGTCGTTGGCGATGAAGGCGTTCCTGTTGTTGGCGATGACGGCGTCCATGTCGTTGGCGATGAAGGCGTCCCTGTCATTGGCGACGAAGGCGTTCCTGTCGTTGGCGATGAAGGCGTTCCTGTCATTGAGGATGACGGCGTCCCTGTCGTTGGCGATGAAGGCGTACCTGTCGTTGGCGATGAAGACGCTCTTGTCATTGGCGATGAAGGCGTTCCTGTCGTTGGCGATGAAGGCGTTCCTGTCATTGGCGATGAGGGCGTTTCTGTCGTTGGCGATGAAGGCGTTCCTGTCGTTGGCGATGAAGGCGTTCCTGTCTTTGGCGATGAAGGCGTTCCTGTCGTTGGCGATGAAGGCGTTCCTGTCATTGGCGATGAAGGCGTTCCTGTCATTGGCGATGAAGGCGTTCCTGTCGTTGGCGACGAAGGCGTTCCTGTCATTGGCGATGAGGGCGTTTCTGTCGTTGGCGATGAAGGCGTTCCTGTTGTTGGCGATGAAGGCGTTCCTGTCTTTGGCGATGAAGGCGTTCCTGTCGTTGGCGATGAAGGCGTTCCTGTCGTTGGAGATGACGGCGTTCCTGTCATTGGCGATGAAGGCGTTCCTGTCGTTGGCGACGAAGGCGTTCCTGTCATTGGCGATGAAGGCGTTCCTGTCGTTGGCGATGAAGGCGTTCCTGTCGTTGACGATGACGGCGTCCCTGTCGTTGGCGATGAAGGCGTTCCTGTCATTGAGGATGATGGCGTCCCTGTCGTTGGCAATGAAGGCGTTCCCGTCGTTGGTACCGAAGACCCTGTCGTCAGCGATGAAGCTGTCCCTGTCGTTATTACCGAAGACCTTCTTGTCGTTGGAGATGACGGCGTCCATGACGTTGGAGATGAAGGCGTTTCTGACGTTGGCGACGAAGGCGTTCTGGTCGGAGATGAAGGCCTTGTCGGCAGCGATGAAACTGTTTCTGTCGTTGGAACAGAAGGCCTCCCTGTCGTCGACGACGAATGTGTCCCTGTCGTTGGAACTGAAGGCCTTCCTGTCGTTGACGATGAAGACGTTCCTGTCGGAGATGAATCCGTTCCTGTCGTTGACGACGATTGCGTTCCTGTCGCTGGTACTGGAGGCTTTGTCGTCAGCGATGAAGCTGCCCCTGTCGTTGGAACAGAAGGCCTACCTGTCGTGGACGATGAAGGCGTTCCTGTCGTTGGAACCGAAGGCGTTGTCGTCAGCGACGGAGCTGTTGGAACAGACGGCCTTCCTGTCGTAGACGATGAAGACTTTCCTGTTGGAGATGAATCTGTTCCTGTCGTTGGCGATGAAGTAATTCCTGTCGGAGATGAAGGCCTTGACGGCAACGATGAAAATGTCCATGTCGTTGGAATAGAAGGCCTCCCTGTCGTAGGCGACGAATGTGTCCCTGTCACTGGAACTGAAGCCATCACTGTCGTTGGCGATGAAGGCGTTCCAGTCGGAGATGAAGGGGTCCCTGACGTTGGCGATGACGGCGTCCTTGTCGTTGACGATGAAGGCGTTCCTGGCGTTGGTGATGAAGGCGTCCCTGTCGTTGGAACATACGGCCTTCCTGTCGTCGAAGAAGGTGTTCCTGGCATATGAGATGAATGTGTTCCTGTCGATTGTACTGAAGGCGTCCCTGTCGTTGGTATTGGGGGCCTTGTCGTCAGCGATGAAGCTGTCCCTGTGGTTGGTACTGAAGATTTTGTCGTCAGCGACGAAGCTGTCCCTATCGTTGGAACAGAAGACCTCCCTGTCGTTGACGATGAAGACGTTACTGTTGGAGATGAATCCGTTCCTGGCGTTGGCACTGAAGAGTTTCCTGTTGTAGACGATGAAGGTATCCCTGTCGTTGGAACTGAAGGCATTCCTGTCGTTGACGATGAAGACGTTCCTGTTGGAAATGAATCTGTTCCTGTCGTTGACGATTGCGTTCCTGCCGCTGGTACTAAAGGCTTTGTCGTCAGTGATGAAGCTGCCCCTGTCGTTGGAACAGAAGGCCTACCTGTCATAGACGATGAAGGCGTCCCTGTCGTTGGAACTGACGGCCTTCCTGTCGTTGATGATGAAGGCGTTCCTGTCGTTGATACTGAAGGCCTTGTCGTCAGCGACGAAGCTGTCACTGTCGTTGGAACAGAAGGTTTTCCTGTCGTAGACGATGAAGACATTCCTGTTGGAGATGAATATGTTCCTGCATTTGGCGATGAAGGCATTCCTGTCGGAGATGAATGCCTTGTCGGCAGCGATGAAACTGTCCCTGTCGTTGGAACAGAAGGCCTCCCTGTCGTCGACGATGAATGTGTCCCTGTCGTTGGAACTGAAGGCCTTCCTGTCGTTGACGATGAAGACGTTCCTGTCGGCGATGAATCCGTTCCTGTCGTTGACGACGATTGCGTTCCTGTCGCTGGTACTGGATGCTTTGTCGTCAGCGCGGAAGCTGCCCCTGTCGTTTGAACAGAAGGCCTACCTGTCGTAGACGACGAAGGCGTCCCTGTCGTTGGAATTGATAGCCTTCCTGTCGTTGACGATGAATGAGTTCCTGTTGGAGATGAATCCGTTCCTGACGTTGGCGACGAAGGCGTTCCTGTCGTTGATACTGAATGCCTTGTCGTCAGCGATGAAACTGTCCCTGTCGTTTGAACAGAAGGCCTTCCTGTCGTATACGACGAATGTGTTCCTGTCATTGAAACTGAAGCCATCCCTGTCGTTGGCGATGAACGCGTTCCAGTCGGAGATGAAGGCGTTCCTGTCGTTGGCGATGAAGGCCCTCCTGTCGTTGGCAATGAAGACTTCCCTGTCGATGGAACAGAAGGCCTTCCTGTCGTTGATGAAGGTGTTCCTGGCATAGGAGATGAATGTGTTCCTGTCGATTGTACTGAAGGCTTCCCTGTCGTTGGTATTGGAGGCCTTGTCGTCAGTGATGAAGCTGTCCCTGTAGTTGGTACTGAAGATTTTGTCGTCAGCGATGAAGCTGTCCCTATCGTTGGAACAGAAGGCCTCCCTGTCGTTGACGATGAAGACGTTACTGTTGGAGATGAATCCGCTCCTGGCGTTGGCACTGAAGAGTTTCCTGTTGTAGACGATGAAGGTATCCATGTCGCTGGAACTGAAGGCCTTCCTGTCGTTGACGATGAAGACGTTCCTGTTGTTGACGACGATTGCGTTCCTGTCGCTGGTACTGAAGGCTTTGTCGTCAGCGATGAAGCTACACCTGTCGTTGGAGCAGAAGGCCTACCTGTCGTTGACGATGAAGGCGTTCCTGTCGTTGGTACTGAAGGCCTTGCCGTCAGCGACGAAGCTGTCACTGTCGTTGGAACAGAAAGCCTTCCTGTCGTAGACGATGAAGACGTTCCTGTTGGCGATGAAGGCATTCCTGTCGGAGATGAAGGCTTTGTCGGCAGCGATGAAACTGTTTCTGTCGTTGGAACAGAAGGCCTCCCTGTCGTCGACGACGAATGTGTCCCTGTCGTTGGAATTGAAGGCCTTCCTGTCGTTGACGATGAAGACGTTCCTGTCGGAGATGAATCCGTTCCTGTCGTTGACGACGATTGCGTTCCTGTCGCTGGTACTGGAGGCTTTGTCGTCAGCGATGAAGCTGCCCCTGTCGTTGGAACAGAAGGCCTACCTGTCGTGGACGATGAAGGCGTTCCTGTCGTTGGAACCGAAGGCGTTGTCGTCAGCGACGAAGCTGTTGGAACAGAAGGCCTTCCTGTCGTAGACGATGAAGACTTTCCTGTTGGAGATGAATCTGTTCCTGTCGTTGGCGATGAAGTCATTCCTGTCGGAGATGAAGGCCTTGACGGCAACGATGAAAATGTCCTTGTCGTTGGAATAGAAGGCCTCCCTGTCGTAGGCGACGAATGTGTCCCTGTCACTGGAACTGAAGCCATCACTGTCGTTGGCGATGAAGGCGTTCCAGTCGGAGATGAAGGGGTCCCTGACGTTGGCGATGACGGCGTCCTTGTCGTTGACGATGAAGGCGTTCCTGGCGTTGGTGATGAAGGCGTCCCTGTCGTTGGAACAGACGGCCTTCCTGTCGTCGAAGAAGGTGTTCCTGGCATATGAGATGAATGTGTTCCTGTCGATTGTACTGAAGGCGTCCCTGTCGTTGGTATTGGGGGCCTTGTCGTCAGCGATGAAGCTGTCCCTGTGGTTGGTACTGAAGATTTTGTCGTCAGCGACGAAGCTGTCCCTATCGTTGGAACAGAAGACCTCCCTGTCGTTGACGATGAAGACGTTACTGTTGGAGATGAATCCGTTCCTGGCGTTGGCACTGAAGAGTTTCCTGTTGTAGACGATGAAGGTATCCCTGTCGTTGGAACTGAAGGCATTCCTGTCGTTGACGATGAAGACGTTCCTGTTGGAAATGAATCTGTTCCTGTCGTTGACGATTGCGTTCCTGCCGCTGGTACTGAAGGCTTTGTCGTCAGTGATGAAGCTGCCCCTGTCGTTGGAACAGAAGGCCTACCTGTCATAGACGATGAAGGCGTCCCTGTCGTTGGAACTGACGGCCTTCCTGTCGTTGATGATGAAGGCGTTCCTGTCGTTGATACTGAAGGCCTTGTCGTCAGCGACGAAGCTGTCACTGTCGTTGGAACAGAAGGTTTTCCTGTCGTAGACGATGAAGACATTCCTGTTGGAGATGAATATGTTCCTGCATTTGGCGATGAAGGCATTCCTGTCGGAGATGAATGCCTTGTCGGCAGCGATGAAACTGTCCCTGTCGTTGGAACAGAAGGCCTCCCTGTCGTCGACGACGAATGTGTCCCTGTCGTTGGAACTGAAGGCCTTCCTGTCGTTGACGATGAAGACGTTCCTGTCGGCGATGAATCCGTTCCTGTCATTGACGACGATTGCGTTCCTGTCGCTGGTACTGGATGCTTTGTCGTCAGCGCGGAAGCTGCCCCTGTCGTTTGAACAGAAGGCCTACCTGTCGTAGACGACGAAGGCGTCCCTGTCGTTGGAATTGATAGCCTTCCTGTCGTTGACGATGAATGAGTTCCTGTTGGAGATGAATCCGTTCCTGACGTTGGGGACGAAGGCGTTCCTGTCGTTGATACTGAAGGCCTTGTCGTCAGCGATGAAGCTGTCCCTGTCGTTGGAACAGAAGGCCTACCTGTCATGGACGATGGAGGCGTTCCTATCGTTGGAACCGAAGGCGTTGTCGTCAGCGACGAAGCTGTTGGAACAGAAGGCCTTCCTGTCGTAGACGATGAAGACTTTCCTGTTGGAGATGAATCTGTTCCTGTCGTTGGCGATGAAGTCATTCCTGTCGGAGATGAAGGCCTTGACGGCAACGATGAAAATGTCCATGTCGTTGGAATAGAAGGCCTCCCTGTCGTAGGCGACGAATGTGTCCCTGTCACTGGAACTGAAGCCATCACTGTCGTTGGCGATGAAGGCGTTCCAGTCGGAGATGAAGGGGTCCCTGACGTTGGCGATGACGGCGTCCTTGTCGTTGACGATGAAGGCGTTCCTGGCGTTGGTGATGAAGGCGTCCCTGTCGTTGGAACAGACGGCCTTCCTGTCGTCGAAGAAGGTGTTCCTGGCATATGAGATGAATGTGTTCCTGTCGATTGTACTGAAGGCGTCCCTGTCGTTGGTATTGGGGACCTTGTCGTCAGCGATGAAGCTGTCCCTGTGGTTGGTACTGAAGATTTTGTTGTCAGCGACGAAGCTGTCCCTATCGTTGGAACAGAAGACCTCCCTGTCGTTGACGATGAAGACGTTACTGTTGGAGATGAATCCGTTCCTGGCGTTGGCACTGAAGAGTTTCCTGTTGTAGACGATGAAGGTATCTCTGTCGTTGGAACTGAAGGCATTCCTGTCGTTGACGATGAAGACGTTCTTGTTGGAAATGAATCCGTTCCTGTCGTTGACGATTGCTTTCCTGTCGCTGGTACTGAAGGCTTTGTCGACAGTGATGAAGCTGCCCCTGTCGTTGGAACAGAAGGCATACCTGTCATAGACGATGAAGGCGTCCCTGTCGTTGGAACTGACGGCCTTCCTGTCGTTGATGATGAAGGCGTTCCTGTCGTTGATACTGAAGGCCTTGTCAGCGACGAAGCTGTCACTGTCGTTGGAACAGAATGTTTTCCTGTCGTAGACGATGAAGACATTCCTGTTGGAGATGAATATTTTCCTGCATTTGGCGATGAAGGCATTCCTGTCGGAGATGAATGCCTTGTCGGCAGCGATGAAACTGTCCCTGTCGTTGGAACAGAAGGCCTCTCTGTCGTCGACGACGAATGTGTCCCTGTCGTTGGAACTGAAGGCCTTCCTGTCGTTGACGATGAAGACGTTCCTGTCGGCGATGAATCCGTTCCTGTCGTTGACGACGATTGCGTTCCTGTCGCTGGTACTGGATGCTTTGTCGTCAGCGCGGAAGCTGCCCCTGTCGTTTGAACAGAAGGCCTACCTGTCGTAGACGACGAAGGCGTCCCTGTCGTTGGAATTGATAGCCTTCCTGTCGTTGACGATGAATGAGTTCCTGTTGGAGATGAATCCGTTCCTGACGTTGGCGACGAAGGCGTTCCTGTTGTTGATACTGAAGGCCTTGCCGTCAGCGATGAAGCTGTCCCTGTCGTTGGAACAGAAGGCCTTACTGTCGTAGACGATGCTGGTGTCAGTGTCGTTGGAACTGGAGGCCTTCCTGTCGTCGTTGACGATGAGGACGTTCTTGGCGATGAATGTGTTCCTTTCGTGGGCGATGGCGTTCGTGATGTTGGTGATAGAGGCGTCACTGTCGTTGGAACAGAAGGCCTTCCTGTCGTAGACGACGAATGCGTCTCTGTCTTTGGTGATGAAGGCGTTCCTGCCGTTTTCACTGAAGGGAACCCTGTGGTTGGTACTGATTGCATTATTGTCGTTTGTACTGAAGGTGCTCTGGTCGTTTTTACTGAAGGCATTCTTGTCGTTGGAGATGAAGGCGTTCCCATTGGTGATGAAGGTGTCACTTTCGTTGGTACTGATGGCGTTCGCGACGTTGGCGATGAAGGCGTTCCTGGCGTAGGAGATGAATGCGAGCTTGTAGACGGGACTGAAGGAGTTCCTGTCGGTGGTACTGACGGCGTTTTCGTCAGCGATGAGGTCGTCCTTGTCTTTGGCGATGAACGCGTTCCTCTCGTTGGCGACGAAGGCGTCCCTACCGTCGGCGATGAAGGTGTTCCTGTCGTCAGTGATGAAGCTATCCCTGTCGTTGGTACCGAAGGCCTTGCCGTCGTTGGTGATGAAGGCCTTCCCGTCGTTGGTGATGAATGCGTGCTTATCATTGGTGACGAAGGCGATCCTGTCGTTGGCGACGAATGTGTCCCTGTTGTTGATGCTGAAGGCCTTCTTGTCGTTGGAGATGAAGCCGTTCCTGTCGATGGAGATGAAGTCGTTTCTGTCGATGGCACTGAAAGCGTTCCTGTCGTGTGCCCTGAAGGGGACCCTCTCGTTGATACTGAATGTTTTCTTGTAGTTTCTATTGAAGGTGTCTCTGTCATCGGCGATGAATGCGTTCCTGTCGTTGGCGATGGCGTTCCTGCCGTTTGTACTGAGGGGGTTCCTGTCGTTGACAATGCAGGCGTCCCTGTCGTTGGTGACGAAGGCGTTTCTGTCGTTTGTGACGACGGCGTTCCTGACGGAGGTGTCCATGTCGTTGATGCTGAAGGCCTTCCTTTCGTCTGCGATGACGGTGTCACTGTCGTTGGCACTGAAGGTCGTCCTGCCGTTGGCGACGAAGCCGTCCCTGTCGCTGGCAATGAAGACGATCCTGTTTGAGCTGCAGGTGTTTCTGTTGGCGACGAAGGCGTTCCTGTCATTTGTGACGAAGGCGGCCCTGTCGTTGGCGATGAAGGCCATCCTGTCGTTGGCGATGGCGTTCCTGATGCTGTTGATGAAGGCCTCGTTGCCGTTGGCACTGAAGTTGATGATGGAGGCGTCACTGTCATAGACGATGCAGGCGTCTCTGTTGTTGGCGATGAAAGCCTTCCTGTCGTTGGTGATGACGACGTTCCTGTCGTCAGCAACGAAGCTGTTCCTGTCGCTACTGAATGCCTTCTTGTCGTTGGTGATGAAGGCGTTCGTTTTGTTGGGGACGAAGGCCTTCCTGTTGTTGGGGACGAAGGCCTTCCTGTTGTTGGCGAGGACGGCCTTCCTGTTGTTGGCGATGAAGGCCTTCCTGTTGTTGGCGATGAAGGCGTTCCTGTTATTGAAGATGAGGGCATTCCTGTCATTGGAGATGAAGGTGTTCTTTTTGTTGGGGACGAAGGCTGTCCTGTTTTTGGCGATGAAGGCGTTCCTGTTGTTGAATATGAAGGCATTCCTGCCGTTGGTTCTGAAGGCGTTCCTGGTGTTGATGATGAAGGCATCCCTGTCGTTGGTACTGAAGGAGTTCCAGTCGTTGGCGATGATGGCGTTCTTGTCGTTGGTGACGAAGGCCTTCCTGTAGTTGGTGACGAAGGCCTTCCTGTCGTTGGAGATGAAGGCGTTCCTGTCGTTGGCACGGGAGGCGTTCCTGTCGCCGGTATTGAAGGCCTTCCTGTCGATGAAGGTGACCATATCGTTGACACTGAATGCTGTCCTGTTGTTGGCGATGAAGGCGTTCCTGTTGTTGAAGATGAAGGCATTCCTGTTGTTGAAGATGAAGGCATTCCTGTTGTTGAAGATGTAGGCATTCCTGTTGTTGGAGATGAAGGCATTCTTTTTGTTGGGGACGAATGACTTCCTGTTGTTGGATATGGAGACGTTCCTGTAGTTGGAAATGAATGCATTCGTGTTGATGGAGATGAAGGCGTTCCTGTTGTTAGAAATGAAGTCGATCCTGAAGTTGGAACTGAAGGCGTTTCAGTCGTTGGCGACGATGGCGTTCCTTTAGTTAATATTGAAGCCTCTCTTGTCGTTGGTGATGAAGGCGTTCCTGTCGTTGGCGATGAAGGTGTACCTGACAAAGCCAAAGCTGCTTTTAATGACTATTTCTGTAGTATTTCATCTATAGTTGACTCTATTCCACTATACCAGATTACATTCCATTGCAATCTACCCCAGAACGAGATGAAATACAAATAAGTAAATCCAACACAATAGAAACCTTGAAAAATCTTGTTACTGATAAGTCTTCCGGTTATGATGAGATAAGTCCGTCCGCGCAGACTAACAAAAATGTTAAAGCTTGCATCGTCCATTGAAAAGAATATTTAAAACATTCATGGGAAAACTCCTTCTTTCCCGATGGAGACCAAACAGACCCTGGAAACTACAGATCCATATCCCTACTAAGTTGTATTTGTAAAATATACGTGAAATGCATAGCCAAAATCTACTCACATTTCTTAATGTCAAGATCCCAGACGCTATAGTTCCCTCAGTTTATGTTTCTCAATGACGATGATACAACGAGTCTACAAACGTATCTAACTATTTTTGAAGTATTCCAAAAATTAATGATCTACACACAACGCTTTTAGTTGCTTAATTATAAATCGGTCAGTATTTTAGAGCACCATATCTAACGTGTAATACAAATAAGAACCCGTTCCATTCCCCTCCACCATCTTCTTCTCTATCTTCATCATTTTCTCCTGAATTCTCCTCTTAATTACGACAATACCTTAGAACACATGCAATATCCGAATTATCTATCTACTGCCCGGTCCAGATACTAGCTTAAAATCCCAGGATGATTGAAATATACATTTTACAGGAGCCCTTGGTGATACATGGGGAGAACGGCGTCCGAAACGTCATGTGCTTACTGTAGTTCTCCCTGTCCACCATATATATATATACCATATTACCATATCCATTTTAACAATAGCTTATATATCTCCATGTTCACTGTATCTTATGTAACATAATTATATATTTGGTGGATAATTAAACAATGTTTTGAACCAAGGTTTACCTGGTGTTGGTACTAAAGGCCTTCTTGTCGTTGGCGATGAAGGCGTTCCTATCGTTGGTATTGAAGGCGATCCTGGCGTTGGCGATGAACGCGTTCCTGTCGTTTGTACTGAAGGAGTGACCGTCGTTGGTACTACAGACTTTCCTGGCGTTGACGATGACGGCCTTCCTATCGTAGGCGACACAGGCCTTCTTGTCGTTGGTACTGAAGGGCCCTCCGTCGTTTGCGATGAAGGCGTTCCTGTCGTTGGTACTGAAGGCGTTCCTGTCGTTGACGATAAATTTGTTACTGTCGTTCGCGATAAAGGCATGCTTGACGTTGGAGATGAAGGCGTTCTTGTCGTGGGTACTGAAGGCCTCCTTGTTGTTGGTACCCAATGCGTTCCTGTCGATGGCGATGCAGGCATCACTGTCTTTCGCGATGAATGCGTTCCTGTCGACGGCGACTGAGGCGTTCTTGATGTTGGCGATAAATGCGTTCCTGTCGTTGGTGACGAAGGCGTTCCTGTCATTGAAGATGAAGGCGTTCCAGTCGTTGGTACTGAATGCCTTACTGTCGTTTGCGACGACGGTGTCACTGTCGTTTGCACTGAAGGCCGTCTTGTCGTTGGAGATGAAGGCGTTCCCGTTGGAAATGGTGTGTTTGTCGTTGGCGATGAAGGCCTTCCTGTCGGAGATGAAGCCGTCCCTGTCGTTGGCGATGAAGGCGTTACTGTCGGAGATGAGGGCGTCCATGTCCTTGGCGATGAAGGCGTTCCAGTCGTAGATGAAGGCGTTCCTGTCGTTGGCGATGAAGGCGTTCCGGTCGTTGGCGATGAAGGCGTTCCTGTCGTTGGCGAGGAAGGCATTCCTGTCGCAGATGAAGGCGTTTCTGTCGTTGGCGATGAAGGCGTTCCTGTCGTTGGCGATGAATGCGTTCCTGACGTTGACGATGAAGGCGTCCCTGACGTTGGCGATGAAGGCGTTCCTGTCGTTGGCGATGAATGCGTTCCTGACGTTGACGATGAATGCATTCCTGACGTTGGCGATGAAGGCGTTCCTGTCGTTGGTGACGAAGGCGTTCCTGTCGTTGAAGATGAAGGCGTTCCAGTCATTGGTACTGAATGCCTTCCTGTCGTTTGCGACGACGGTGTCACTGTCGTTTGTACTGAAGGCCGTCTTGTCGTTGGAGATGAAGGCGTTCCCGTTGGAAATGGTGTGTTTGTCGTTGGCGATGAAGGCCTTCCTGTCGGAGATGAAGCCGTCCCTGTCGTTGGCGATGAAGGCGTTACTGTCGGAGACGAGGGCGTCCATGTCCTTGGCGATGAAGGCGTTCCAGTCGGAGATGAAGGCGTTCCTGTCGTTGGCGACGAAGGCGTTCCGGTCGTTGGCGATGAAGGCGTTCCTGTCGTTGGCGAGGAAGGCATTCCTGTCGCAGATGAAGGCGTTTCTGTCGTTGGCGATGAAGGCGTTCCTGTCGTTGGCGATGAATACGTTCCTGACGTTGACGATGAATGCATTCCTGACGTTGGCGACGAAGGTGTTCCTGACGATGACGATGAATGCATTCCTGACGTTGGCGATGAAGGCGTTCCTGTCGTTGGCGACGAAGGCGTTCCTGACGATGACGATGAATGCATTCCTGACGTTGGCGATGAAGGCGTTCCTATCGTTGGCGATGAATACGTTCCTGACGTTGACGATGAATGCATTCCTGACGTTGGCGACGAAAGCGTTCCTGACGATGACGATGAATGCGTCCCTGTCGTTGGCGATGAATGCGTTCCTGTCGTTGGCGATGAAGGCGTTCCTGTCGTTGGCGATGAAGGTGTTCCTGTCGTTAGCGATGAAGGCGTTACTGACGTTGGCGATGAAGGCCTTCCTGACGTTGGCGATGATAAGGGTACTGTACAGCATATATAAGAAGGTGTGTTACAAAGCGGGCTGCCTCGCCATGACATTATCAACCCCGGCCGGCAGCCGTCGTTGCTTTTTGAATATATACATTCTCCTCCGAGCAGAGCACAATAATGAATATGTGAGAATGTGGTCGAGATGCCCGATGACTCTGTAGTTGTGTCGGTCGCCGCTGACGCTGTCGTTGCTGGGAGAGCAATGCAGCATTTCTCATAAATATGGCCACAAAGCGGGGAGCCACTCCAGACGGATTTTGACCCCGCCCGACAACTGTTTACACATTCTCCTCCCAACGAAGGACAAAAGTAAGAGGCTCCTGAAATTAAATGGGAGCCACTGTATTTTGTTTATCAAATAAACCTTTTTATACTAAGGTAATACAAGTAAACAACTTACCGACGAAATGATAACACAAGTGCAGAATGATTCCTATTCATTGGTGGGAAATGTTCAGATAATTAGTTCAACAAACGACAAACTACTCGTTAATATGTATTTTGAAAAGAAGGGGTTATATCTTCACCCGAATTTCTAAGACCATCCTTAAAACATATCCACGTGTAACATTTACTAGACAAACACGTTGTTGTTGACTATACCATACATGTCGGTATAACTTATTTTCGTAACACACGTTCGTGGTCTGAGTTGGTCTATTTATTCTGGCAGCATGCACTTCAAACGACAGCAACAGAATGTTTATAGATGTCCTTTTCAAGGCAAGAGAAACATTGTGGCTCGTATTCACCAACTGGGTTTATTTTATAAACCTGGTAGGTTATTTGGTAGGGGCTGACCGCACAGGGTACCTTCTCGACACTGTCGTCGATATATGATTGACCAGGGATGGGTAATTGTAATATGTAAATGTAATTGACTGTAATTAATTACTTTTTGTTCATGTAATTGAAAGTAATTAACTACTTTGATTAATAATTAATAATTAATAATTCTAGTCATAACGACTAGATTTAATTAAACAAATGGATAACAGAAGATGTAACCATCTCCCACATGTCATGGTCGGACTCATTATTGAAAGAATCAATACCAATATCTATAATTTTAGGGCGAAGACGACATGATAGGTCATGTCGCCTCCACATGATTTATCTTATTTTTTCTTCTGTTTTTACACGTTTTGTATTATGATAATTTTGATTTGTCATAAAACAAAAATATTCTGATTCTGAATCCTGGCTACTTAGGTCTGCCGATGTACAACACACCTGCTTTGTTCTGTTATTTAGCTGTATACGGACCCGGACCCTTTCCATTGGGAAAATAATAGTTTTACAACTGGGAATGTACAGAAAATATAGAAACAAGCATTTTCATTGTGAAACCCATTTAATATTATAATCCAAATTGATAACACACACACCGTCATTCTTATATACAAATTAAATGCAGTGACTCTCAATGGTGAAATCATTTTCGTTTGTTTATCGCCGATAGTTGCATCCCGAATCGAAAAAAATAAATATTTACATTTCAGACTATGTCTCCTATGGAGTGGTACGATGTTATTAGAATGCTACATTCCTCCAGTTGGCATAGTGTGCCTCTAAGGCCCGTTCCAAACGACGGATTTTTGTCGACTCGAATCTAATACCAGACCCACAATTGTATTAAATGCGTCAAACATGCGACGTTTGATACAATTAGATCCGTGTCAGACGCATCACAGACGAATCTCCGTCCAATTCAGACGAATCTTCGTCGGTGATGCGTCTGAAATCCGTCTTGGTTTCAAACGACGGATTTTTGACGACTCGAATCTAATACATGTGACGAGAAGAGCCGAAAGTTGCCGAAGAACGCATGCAAATGATATGATAATGATATGATTATTGTATAATAACGAGGGGGCTCCCCTTATCTGAGGAAATACCCACATGACGTCATTTGTCGCACGCTCTCTTTGTCATAAAGAAAGATATATCTATAAGCATTGCTTAGGTAACATTGTGCAAATTGTAATTATTTTGGTAGTTTGATTCCTCAACGAACATGGCATGTCACTGACTCACATCTTATAATGGATATAGTATCAATGTTTTAGAATAATCCATATATACCGGTATAAGGGGTAGGGGTTGTAGCAAGTTAGCAACTGATTTATAATAATTCATATACATGTATACCGATATTCCTTATTGTAAAGAATAGGGGTGGTAATCTCTGATGTATAATAATTAATATTTACCGGTATTACTTATTATAAGGGGCAGAGGTGGTACTACTGATTTATAATAATTCATATATACCGATATTACTTATTATGAGGGGTAAAGGGGTGGTAACCTCTTATTTATAATAATTCATATATTCGGGTATTACTTGTTATACGGGGCAGAGTGGTAGCCTAAGATTTATAATAATTTATATATACCGGTATTCCTTATTATAAGGGGTAGGGGTGGTAGCCTCAGATTTATAATAATTCATATATACCGGTATTACTTATTATGAGGGGTAAAGGGGTGGTAACCTCTTATTTATAATAATTCATATATTCCGGTATTCATTATTATAAGGGTAGGGGTGGTAGTCTCTGATTTATAATAATTCTTGTATACCTGTATTTACATGCATGGTATACACATATATGGAAATTGGTTGTACGATCTAACATTTATTTGTAGCGCCTATTATATTATATTATATAACTATATGTACTATATACATCCTCATATACATATGCACATATATATTCGCGCTGCAATCGCGCATATATTTATACATAATTTATACTGTATTTTAGTATATATATGTATAACATACCTGTATATATAGGCCTCTATGTCTACGCGTGACCATTTTGTGTAGGTAACATGGAGTGCACCTTTAAATAAATCGACCGATGTATTAGATTCGACGCGACAAAGATGCGTCCGTTTGAAACAAAATTGACCGCAGACGCATCACCGACGGATTTAATACAATTAGATTCGAGTCGACAAAAATCCGTCGTTTGGAACAGGCCTAATGTAATCAGATTGACCAAATTTGTCATATGGTGTCATTTATCAATAGTTCCCCCACGACTAAATCGAACTAAAATTGGGCTGGTGGATACATCCCGTGAGCGTCTCTTATAATTTTCAAGAATGTGGGCGTCAGTACACAAAAAACGCTGCCCATAATTAGGCCCGTTCCAAACGACGGATTTTTGTCGACTCGAATCTAATTGTATTAAATCCGTCGGTGATGCGTCTGCGGTCGATTTTGTTACAGACGGACGCATCTTTGTCGCGTCGAATCTAATACATCGGTAGATTTATTTAAAGGTGGATTCCCGGTTACCGTAAAAAAATGGTCACGCGTAGATATAGAGGCCTATATATACCGGTATATGTTATACATATATATACTAAAATACAGTATAAATTATGTATATATATATTATATATGCGCGACTGCAGCGCGAATATATGTGCTCATGTATATGAGGATGTATATAGTATACATATATATAATATACTGTAATATGCGCAACAAATAAATGTTATATCGTGCAACAAATTGCCTTCTATGTGTATACCGTGCATGTAAATACCGGTATACAAGAATTATTATAAATCAGAAACTACCACCCCCTATCCCTTATAATAAGGAATACCGGAATATATTAATTATTATAAATCATAGGCTACCACCCTATATCCTTTATAATAAGGAATACCGGTATATATGAATTATTATAAATCATAGGCTACTATCCATACCCCTCATAAGTAACACCGGTTTATATGAATTATTATAAATCTGAGGCTATCACTCTGCCCCTTATAATACGGAATACCAGAATATATGAATTATTATAGATAAGAGGTTACCACCCAAATACCCCTCATAACAAGTAATGCCGGTATATATGAATTATTATAAATCAGTGGTACCACCCCTACCCCTTATAATAAGTAATACCAGTATATATTAAGTATTATACATCAGAGACTAACACCCCTATCACTTATAATAAGGAATATCGGTCTATATGAATTATTATAAATCAGTTGCTACAACCCATATCCTTTATACCGGTATATATATGAATTATTATAAATCATTGATACTGTATACATTATTATATATATAAGATGTGAATCAGTGACATCAAACTACCGTAATAATTAAAATGTTCACAATGTTACCTAAGCAATTCTTATAGATATATCTTTCTTTATAACAAAGAGAGCGTGCGACATATGACGTCATGTGGGTATTTCCGCAGATAAGGGGAACTCCCTCATTAATATACTATTATCATATCATTTGCATTCGTTATTCGGCAACTTTCGGCTCTTCTCGTCACATGTATTAGATTCGAGTCGACAAAAATCCGTCGTTTGAAACCAAGACGGATTTCAGACGCATCACAGACGAAGATTCGTCTGAATTGGACGGAGATTCGTCTGTGGTGCGTCTGACACGGATCTAATTGTTTCAAACGTCGCATTTTAGACGCATTTAATACAATTGTGGGTCTGGTATTAGATTCGAGTCGACAAAAATCCGTCGTTTGGAACGGGCCTAATGGAAATGAAAGAAGCATGTATATTGCAATGCGAAGGTGATCAACATTAATGGTCAATCTACGATCGCCGTCACATCCCATTGATTGGATAATAGTATGCCCCCATTGATTGGATAATTATTTACCCCCATTGATTGGATAATTATTTACCCCCATTGATTGGATTCTTGTTTACCCCCATTGATTGGATAATTATTTACCCCCATTGATTGGATAATTATTTACCCCCATTGATTGGATAATTATTTACCACCATTGATTCGATAATTATTTACCCCCATTGATTGGATAATTATTTACCCCCATTGATTGGATAATTATTTACCCCCATTGATTGGATAATTATTTACCCCCATTGATTGGATAATTATTTACCCCATTGATTGGATAATTATTTACCACCATTGATTGGATAATTATTTACCACCATTGATTGGATAATTATTTACCCCCATTGATTGGATAATTATTTACCCCCATTGATTGGATAATTATTTACCCCCATTGATTGGATAATTATTTACCCCCATTGATTGGATAATTATTTACCCCCATTGATTGGATAATTATTTACCCCCATTGATTGGATAATTATTTACCACCATTGATTGGATAATTATTTACCCCCATTGATTGGATAATTATTTACCCCCATTGATTGGATAATTATTTACCCCCATTGATTGGATAATTATTTACCCCCATTGATTGGATAATTATTTACCCCATTGATTGGATAATTATTTACCACCATTGATTGGATAATTATTTACCCCATTGATTGGATAATTATTTACCACCATTGATTGGATAATTGTTTACCCCCATTGATTGGATAATTATTTACCCCCATTGATTGGATAATTATTTACCCCCATTGATTGGATAATTATTTACCCCATTGATTGGATTCTTGTTTACCCCATTGATTGGATAATTATTTACCCGCATTGATTGGATAATTATTTACCCCCATTGATTGGATAATTATTTACCCCATTGATTGGATAATTATTTACCACCATTGATTGGATAATTATTTACCCCATTGATTGGATAATTATTTACCACCATTGATTGGATAATTGTTTGCCCCCATTGATTGGATAATTATTTACCCCCATTGATTGGATAATTATTTACCCCCATTGATTGGATAATTATTTACCCCCATTGATTGGATAATTATTTACCACCATTGATTGGATTCTTGTTTACCCCCATTGATTGGAAAATTATTTACCACCATTGATTGGATAATTGTTTGCCCCCATTGGTTGGATAATTATATACCGCGGCGATGTCTATCCGATCGGCGACCACAGATAGCTTCGCGTTGAGCCTCGCCCGGCCGGTATAAACTGCCTGAGTTATATACATAAATACTGGACGAAAAGTGAGGTTTACAGATATGGCGATTTCACGTATTTTCCATGTATCGAATATAGGTCATTTACGACTTTTTTATTCTCAAATATATAAAATCTATAAACTTGGAGTTTGACATCGCGTATATATATGCACGTAAACGTGAAGATAATGATATCCCAAGACGCAACAGCAATTTGTAATAATGGACCTATCCGTGAGTACCGCCCCAATTTCAATTATAGCCAATGAGCCAATAGCTTAATCGCCGAAGCAACATGTGCCTTCCTAGTATATGAAAGACGCCACAAGCGGCTCCTTAACAACCATTGTAAGCCATAGGAAATTTACGAACACGAGAGCAAAATGTGTGTTAAAAAGCTACAATGGGGAACATGTCCGGTTGACGAACGATATTTATACACATGTTTTAGTTCGGTTTCCTAAATAAAAAAGTAACTAAGATATCTGTTTACGCTGGATTAAACAATGCCAACAACCACACTCGGATCCTACTGTTATTTAAATTCCAATATTAATATAACAGATTTCAAACTAAAACGTGGAAATAGTATTAATTGTGCCGCGAGTATTTGTTTTATGTGAAGTGTTTTTCGTTATAAATGTATACATGTGTTGCTGTTATAACAACGTGGTTATATTGGCTTCATATACACAGTTTGATACAACGTGAACATCGATCTTTTTCGGTTATCGGAAATGGCCTAACAATCACACCTGTTTTTGTGTTTAAATCTGGTTCCATTTTTGTTTATATTTAACGCCAGTCACTTTTACAAGATGCATATATACACACATTAGGTATCTTGAAAATCGTGAAACTCATAAAGAACCTATATTATCGTGTTACATGGCGTTTAACAACACAGTCCGTTCTCATCGGAAGCCATTTTAGTAATGAATATGTAGCGAGATTGAGATGGCTTGTGGTGCTTAGTAACAGTAACCATGTAGCCTATTGGTGGGCGGTACGTACGGATAGGTCCACGTAAATCCCAGGTATATATCAAGTTTATGGACATTTACGTGACATGCATGTATATGCCGTAAATCTAGACATTTAATGAAAATACGTGACGTTTACGTGAAATTAAATTCCAAGTTTCGTGCAGTGAAACCCAGTTGCTGAATACGATCAATGGTGTTGCACATCTTACTTGGGAAGGTTTTAAAAAATCTGTAAAGTTCTAAAACCTAGCCGCAGTTATTTTTGTGTGGTTCATAGAAAAAGGTTAGATAAAAAAATCCTATAATGCCAGAAGCTCCGGTTGTGGGTTCTCTCTGGCTCGACATTTATAGTTTATAGATCTATCCATATGCATTGTCTAAATGAGGGACAGGGTTGTCTAAATGAGGGACAGGGTTCAGAAGCTCTGGTTGTGGGTTCTCTCTGGCTCGACATTTATAGTTTATAGATCCAGCAATATGCATTGTCTAAATGAGGGACAGGGTTCAGAAGCTCTGGTTGTGGGTTCTCTCTGGCTCGACATGTATAGTTTATAGATCTATCCATATGCATTGTCTAAATGAGGGACAGGGTTGTCTAAATGAGGGACAGGGTTCAGAAGCTCCGGTTGTGGGTTCTCTCTGGCTCGACATTGATAGTTTATAGATCCAGCAATATGCATTGTCTAAATGAGGGACAGGGTTCAGACGCTCCGGTTGTGGGTTCTCTCTGGCTCGACATTTATAGTTTATAGATCCACCAATATGCATTGTCTAAATGAGGGACAGGGTTGTCTAAATGAGGGACAGGGTTGTCTAAATGAGGGACAGGGTTGTCAAAATAAAAAAACGATGACGCTCAATTACAGCATAGCTTTCAGCCCTTGGTTTTCTTCAGTATTTGTATATTTCGAAATGGAAATTACAGTATTGGTGTTACACACTAAAAGATGATGTACCCCTAATTCCTAAGTTTTATATAGTTTCCTGGGTATCAAATCTCTCTCTCTCTCTATCTCTCTCCCTCTCCCTCTCTCTATCTCTCTCTATCAATTAATACCGATTTTATTTCGAATGTCCGGGTATAATACATACAATCAATTTGGGACATTTCACGGCTCGTGGAGCGTAGCAAGATAGAGGGAACTCTTTTCTATCTGAGATCGCGTGAACGCACCGTGGCGGTCTGTTCCTAAAATAGTATCGAACAAATGTCCCAATTGATAAGTAAATATCGAGAAAAATCAATATTAAGTTATAGAAGCGTTTCCGGACAGGGGTTTTCGATTCATATTTATTATACCCGGGAACGTATATAAAACTTGTTAAAGGAAGAAATAGACCATCCTTACGTTGTATATAGTCGGGAAATAGATCCCCCATACGAATACCTACTCACCATGCACTACAAGTAGAAGCCAATATTTGATTCAGTCATTCGACATTTAGATAAGATGATTTATTGCAATACACCAATGGAGGCAGTTGCAAATAACAGTTAATACATGAAAAGTTACACATTAAAATACAATACATGTAATAGGCATACGTACGGTAAATACTCATTAGTATTATAAATTAATACTTTCAACGTTTATTTCCCCATATTGACATTCTGTCTTTTTATAAAGAATAACCGGATCATGTTGCACACGGAATTGATTATTTGTTTTTCCTTGTTTTTCATTATAAAGATGAACTTATCATCATCACTCATGTTTATGAAATATATGCTATAATTTTGAGCAATATTAAACAAGTCTTTTCTAGAGTCAACATACTCACTGCATTCCATAATAAAATGTTTTTCTGTTTCAATTTTAAGTTCATCACACAACTGACAAATTCTGTCTTTTAATGGCGTCTTCGGTTGCGTGTGTCGACCCTTTTCTATAGCTAAAATATGATTGCTGCACGTAGTCGAGTGAACATCTCTCTTGCCGCGGACGATCGAACGTGCCTCAGGTACGGTTCTATGTCATAATTGTCTTTGAAAATTCTGTAAGTTCGCAGTTTATTAGCACCACCTGGTCTGTCTTTTTTTAACTTATTTATATGTTCTGATTTAACCTTTCAATTATTAGTTTCTCTGTCACTCTTATTGTTGTATTAGATTGTGATATATTGATACCACTTTTGACTAATTGTGCGTCCCAAGTTAATTGATTAGACATGAGGGATTCCCTAAAAGAATCATGCATTAAAGTTCTTGATTTTACTGCATGATTTGATGCCTTTTTATTCAACCTGAGTATACTCTTACAAAATTTCAAGTGTGTTTGCTCAAGTGGGTTAGTGTCAATAAATGGAATTTTCAACTCGGTTGCCCATATTTCGGAACCATACAGTAATATAGGCATTATTAATATAGGCATTATTAATATAGGCAATTATTAATTTGTCAAACAACTTACATTTAGTATTGAGACAATTCTATATGTGAATTAAGTGAGCTCGTCATGAAAAACATAGCATTAGAAGCTCTCCCACTTAAATTTTCACAAGCTCTCGACATTTTACCATCAGAAGTGAAGACGAGACCTAAGTATTTATATTCGTCAACTCTTTCTAACAACTCATTGTTGATATAAAATGTATTGTCTATATTTAACTTCCGCTTATTTGATTTAAATATCATGCATTTTGTTTTGTCTGCATTAACTGTTAGATTATTTTGAAAGCTAGAGTTTTCCAATTCATTCAAAGAATTTTGCAAACCATCAGGCGTTTCAGATAGTAAAACGAGATCATCAGCGAAAAGTAAATGTGTAATCGGGCGGTTGTTCAAATAGCACTGGTTACACATGTTAGTTTAGATGTAATCCCATTTCGTCCCGAATAATATGTTGGTATAATTATCATTATTGTAACGTAGCGTTATAAAGGTAAGGCCAATGTAAAACAAAAATAAAAAAAAATAAAAAATAAACATTGCTAAATTTACATCCCCTCCCGACCTTATTTTTAGTCCCCTCCTCATTTTTTTTTTATGTGGATATCTTTTATGTAAAAAAACATTTCTCCTGCCTTAACCATCAAATTACATTTCAATGACACATTAATTAGTTTATTTTGATCAAATTGGACAATATAAATATAAATCACCTTCTACTATATAACATCCTTGATAGGATACTGCTTAAATATCTAGAAATGTACGTGACCATTTATGTTAGGAAGAATAAAATATAAAAATTAACATTCGCCTTCCCGCCCCATTTGTTGGACGTAAATCTAGCAATATATCTATACTAGCAGGTGACCCGACTTCGTCCGGGCTTTTACCTTGAATTGACCATTTTGAAGGTCAAGGTCAGGTCGGGGTCACGATTTGACCCATCGAAAACACTCCCCCAGATAAAAGTATCCCTAGGTATCAAATTTCGTCGAAATCCGTTAATTTTTTAATTTAATTTGAGTTAATTCTGCCTTTTTAATCAAGAGAAATGATGGTACCCGTCCCGTGATGGTACCCGTCCCTAAAAACAGGTACGTTTGTGGGTACCCGTTTCAAGGTGAAGATCACATCGGGAGGAAAGCCCTAAGGACGTCACACAACACGCTCATGTCTGGATACAGTCTTACACGCACACGCCCAGACCCAGACGTAAGAATCACATTACACACATACGCTCTTTATCAACGACACTGTGGATACGAACGCTCTTTAACTATCAACACGATTAACCCACCGTGCCAATGGCGGTAATTTTTGTGACTGAGAGTGGAGAATGGGTGCTCTGAGCTTCTCCAAAACGGCGGTAAACACTGCCCGTGGATTTTAACCTTAGATTGGAAGTTTGAGCTCAATCTGTCCAGCCGTTTTCCCGGCCATAGCTAACAAACAAACAACAAACAAACAGACAGGAGTTCCAAAATATATATTAGATTGGCCTAATATAACTCCAGCCGATTGTCCATATATTCCCCCCTGGTAATAAAATAAATTTTATCCTGGTGACCGAGCACCGAACAGCGTTAGTGGACATGTTCGCTTTGACGGTATAAATAAATTGGCATAAATGTATGTTCTTACACCCCCCTCACTTAAATAAATAAATAAATAAATACCCCCCCCCCCCCGGTTACAGGTGAGAAATAAATTTTATCCTGATGATCGAACAACATTAGTGAGCACGACCACTTTCATGCCCCCCCCCCAAAATAAATTTTATCCTGGTGACCCAACAACATTAGTGGACATGACCTTTTTGACGGTATCAATGAATTGATTGATATTGACTTAAATATTTGTTCTGACCGCCCCCCCCCCCCCCAATAATTTTTTTCTGGTGACCGAACAACCTTGGTGGACATGAGTCACATGACCGCTTTAACGTATCAATAAATTGTTGATAATATTTTATCATATTCATGTGTCTCCTTTACTTGATAATAGTTTTCGTTTTAGTTCTCACTGAACTGCTATTTGATATTGCTGTACGCATGTAAACATCTAGCCGCTTCCTGTTAGAAATATGGTTGGGCAGTATAGTGAAATGAAACTTTTTAGAAAAGGAAATGCCGAAATTATTAATATCAAACTCAAACTTTCAGGTATTGCTATTGGTAATTTTATAGATATTTCAACAAAATTGTTAATGGTTTGTTTGGGTTCATAGACAGCCTGTGAAGTGAGTGTCGCACCAAAAGCATGGTCATTGTCAGTTTTGAGATATTTTCGTCGCATGCATCTACAAATTGGTGTCTATAATCATTCGGATTGGATATTATATTATATATATAAGTTTCAACATCGCGAATCAAATGTGACACATTTTCCGTTTGCACATTATACAATAAAATATGTTTTTCATTTTACTCGGGCGTTCACCATGTCCATGTATGTAGGGCCGTGGCAATGGGGGTGTCTCATCCCAACTTTAATCAATATATTCAAAAGCTGGAAATTTCATACCTGACACGGCAATGGTTGGAAATTTGACATCAGCAATATGTTGAAATTGTTCTCGTAGTTTTATTTTCAACAATTTGTTATTGGTGATTTCTTTAAGCAACATTTGCTGAAATGACCATCAGTTGGAAATGATCCAACCTTAGATGTGTGTCAAGTTTGGAAAATGTCCAACAATTGGAAATCTTCAGGCTGGATGCTAGGATTTTGCAATTTTCAGGGTTCAGATTAAAAAAAATTCTCACACCTGGCCATAACCACGGTCGGTCGATAAATTCCAAAGATGAACAGTCCCACACCTCCAAATCAGGCCCTCTAGACCCGTCCCTGTGTACATATGTCCACGGCGCACTCAGATTTAAATTATTGAACTAATTGTCCATTGAGTTTGAATCCATAGAAACGTGCCATCCCATTTCTTCCATATATATATGGACATACATGTACATGAATTAATTCCCTCGAATGCGCAACAAATGTACCATGCACATGCAGAGTACGTGTACCATCATCAGTTGGTATTTATAATAATAGCTTATAACCAAGGTGCGTGACCACCGACGGACAGCTGATTAGAGACAATCAAACTGGCACACTGACCAATATATACACAGGTGAAAAGCGGGCTGGTCTATCAGCGATTGCACAATAATATTGTTCGAGTTAATTGTTGAAAGGAAATCACCCATGACGACATGACCCCAGATAAACATCTAACTTAACCGCAGAGCGAATTAGAATCCATACGACAATCAGGTGCTTGTACGAAATCATTTTATCCAAAAGTTGAAAACCGTATAGCTGAGTATCCGATATAGTCGGGGAGCCAATAAGGTCCACCTGCACCCCCCCGATGATTACAAATAACCTTATTTTTATTGTTCCCTATGGTATCCAGATAAAGAATCCGGAATTCTCCGAAAAATAAAGGTGGCCCTACTAGGTGCTAGAGCCATTTGAATCCAAGATGGCCGCCATTTCCTCTAATTCCGACCAGCTGTATTTAATCGTTGTAATAGATCGGTTGTTAGCAAAAGACACAGTCAAAATGGCCGCCGAAAAATGACGTCATCTGCACGAAAATAGGAAATTTAATTAATATTTCACCATATCTTCCATTTTTCTTCACATTAATCATTAGTAAATGGCAATGTTTTTGAGACAGTCATCAAGCGTGATATTATAGCGTCATTTTAAGACATTTGCCATTGACGAGGGTTCCGTAATAGATACAGAAAGAGGATTTGAAAAAGAGGGGTAAAATTTTCGATTTTTTGCAAGACGATTTTGATAGTCATTTTATCGACAAACTACACAGGCTGTTAATAGAATGTCAACAACTATGTGCTTTATTTTATTGGACGGATGTTTTACTTCAATGGGAATGAAATTGGTGTAGAAAATTTCCAAAATGGCCGCCGAAAATATGAAAAATGGTAAATATTGCCCCAGGGTGTCCTGCAATGGCTTACAAGTTGTGGTTAATATATAAAATTGGCTAATCTGTATTATATACATTGCATACTAACATGTCTGATGCACCATGGATCATTGTTTCTATTGTCACCACTGACATCACCAGAAATATTGGATTTTTCTCTCACAAACTTGACATAAATTTCGACAAAAATTCACTTTTCAGGGTTGGACAATTGTTTTAAGTAAAATGCAACTATCATTGGTATCAAAGGTATTTATTGTATTGGTCTATCTTAAATGTGTCACACTACGGTGTTTATAGACCAAATTGCTCAAGATGGCTTCCAAAATGGCAACCAAATTTGTAAAAAGTTATTTTTTTACATATATCCCGAACATTATTCTCTGCGTTATCCGACAAGGTAGTAAATTGTGACTCACTTGGTTATTGTACGTGTTAGTTAATTAACTGACAACTACGTTCTATTATGTTTGTCCCAGTTCCGTATGGGGCATGACAAATTCATTTTAAAGTTGCAGTATGGAATTTTGCGGAGAACCTCTTTTGTGTTTCTTGCCATATTATTGAAAGGAAATGGGCAGAACTTTGAAACGGAACTGAGATGAACCATAATATGTGGCTATTCTGGTCCATTATGATAAAACATATCAACTGGATACACGGTGGATGCCAAGATGGTAGCCAGGGACTTACTATATTATCATAGGTGAGGTGAATAGGTATACAGGGAGTTATTGTATGGTCAACGGTGAGATGAGTACGTGTATGTATACAATTAGTGACTGTATGATCATAAATGTAATGAATAGCTATACAGGGAGTGACTAAATGGTCATGTGTCAGGTGTATGAGTATACCCGGTGTTCCTGCTTGGTGATGTGGCGGTATGGTCATGTGTAGGTTATACGGGTATACACATGTGTTGCTATATGGTCATGGGCGAGGGGTATGTGTATATAGCGAGCGGCTATATGGGCATGGATGATGTGCATATGCATACATGGAGTGAATATACTGACATGGCTGGGGAGTATTAGTATATCTTGAGTGGCTATTCTGCTATGGTGTGACAATAGGGATACGGGGAGTGACATGGCCAAGGGTGAGGTGATTATATACAGGGAGTTACTGTACGGGCATGAATGGTGTGAATATGTATACAAGGAGTAACTATATGGTTATGAGTGGGGTGTCCATGGTGAGATGCATAGGAATATAAGGAGTGGCTGTATGGGCATGTGTGAGGTGAATCGGTATACATGTAGTGACTGTACGGTGTATTGTTGTGTGTGGCCGTTGTGACCGTATGGGCATTGCTGTGGTGTATAGATATAACGAGAGTAGCTACATGGTCATCTGTGAGTTGTTTATGTATATATGGAGTGACTGTAATGTCGTGGTGGGATGTATATGTGTACCGTGTGTGGCTGTATTGTGACATGTGGGTGTATATGTATATTTGTGCTGTCTGTATGATCATGGATGGAGTGCGTAGATAAATAGGGAGTGATTTTATGGTTATGGGTAATGTGTATAGGTGCACCTGGTATGCCTGTACGGTCAAGATTGAAGTTATATGCATACCTGTGGCTATATAGGGAGTGCCCTTTTGGTAACGGGTGGGTCGTATATTGATATATGTTGTGGATGTATTATCATCGGTGGTGTATAGGGTGTAGATGAATGATCATGGATGGCGTATATAAGTATACATTGAGTTGCTGAATTGTCATGTGCGAGGTGTATATGCAAGTATTAAACTTATGAGTGGTCGTGTGTGCGGGTATTGGTATATTTGGAAGGGCTCACCATTGATGAGGTGTATATGTATATCTGGATTGACTCTATGGTCATGGGTATGGCGAATAGATATACATGTAGTGGCTGTATGGTCCACGGTGAGGTGAATAGGTATACAATGAGTGACTTTATGATCGTGAATGTGGTGAATATGTATACACATAGTGACTATATGGTCAGGTGTAGGAGTATACCTGGTGTTCATGCATGGTGACTCATGGCTGTATCGTCATTTGTGGTATGTACCAGTATAACCAAATATGGCTGTATGGTCAGGTGTATGTGTATAGAGTGGGTGACTATATTGTCATTTGTGTGGTGTTTATGTACATATGAGGTCATGGTGGGTTGTACATGTGTAATTTGGGTGGCTATCGCTTTCCACAATAACGCAAGGATATGTTAATCAATAGAGAGGTCATATCAAAGAGTTCTCTAATCAATGATAGTGTGTGTGTACATGGGGGAACTTTAAACGTGAAAAGCGATAGCCACCCATTACCACACAGTCATTCCATATATACATAAACACTACAGACATAACAATATAGTGACCAACTGTATAAACGTACACCTGACCCATGACCATGGATGGCCATACAGCCATGAGTCACAATGCAGTCACACCGGGTATAATCCTAAACATGACCCATAACCATAGAGTCACTCCTTGTATACCCATTCACCTCACTATTGGCCATACAGTCATCCCATGTATACCTATTCTCCACACACACATGGTCAAATAGACATTCAATATATACATCAACACCACAACAATGACCATAGAGTCACCCCGGGTATACATATCCACCTCACCAATGGTCATATAGCCACTCGCTTCATACACATACCCTCACCCATGGCACCTGGTATACTCCTTCATCTGACCTATGGCCATATAGTCACACCGTGTGTACCTATTCAAAACATTCGTACATGATCATGGTCAATCATTGTATATATATTCACCTCACCCTTGGCCATGTCACTCCCCGTATCCCTATTTGTCACACCATAGCAGAATAGCCACTCAAGATATACTAATACTCCCCAGCCATGTCAGTATATTCACTCCATGTATGCATATGCACATCATCCATGGCCATATAGCCGCTCGCTATATACACATACCCATCGCCCATGACCATATAGCAACACATGTGTATACCCGTATAACCTACACATGACCTACACGTCACCAAGCAGGAACACCGGGTATACTCATACACCTGACACATGACCATTTAGTCACTCCCTGTATAGCTATTCATTACATTTATGATCATACAGTCACTAATTGTATACATACATGTACTCATCTCACCGTTGACCATACAATAACTCCCTGTATACCTATTCACCTCATCTATGACCATATAGTAACTCCCTGGCTACCATCTTGGCATCCACCGTGTATCCAGTTGATATGTTTTATCATAATGGACCAGAATAGCCACATATTATGGTTCATCTCAGTTCCGTTTCAAAGTTCTGCCCATTTCCTTTCAATAATATGGCAAGAAACACAAAAGAGGTTCTCCGCAAAATTCCATACTGCAACTTTAAAATGAATTTGTCATGCCCCATACGGAACTGGGACAAACATAATAGAACGTAGTTGTCAGTTAATTAACTAACACGTACAATAACCAAGTGAGTCACAATTTACTACCTTGTCGGATAACGCAGAGAATAATGTTCGGGATATATGTAAAAAATTAACTTTTTACAAATTTGGTTGCCATTTTGGAAGCCATCTTGAGCAATTTGGTCTATAAACACCGTAGTGTGACACATTTAAGATAGACCAATACAATAAATACCTTTGATACCAATGATAGTTGCATTTTACTTAAAACAATTGTCCAACCCTGAAAAGTGAATTTTTGTCGAAATTTATGTCAAGTTTGTGAGAGAAAAATCCAATATTTCTGGTGATGTCAGTGGTGACAATAGAAACAATGATCCATGGTGCATCAGACATGTTAGTATGCAATGTATATAATACAGATTATCCAATTTTATATATTAACCACAACTTGTAAGCCATTGCAGGACACCCTGGGGCAATATTTACCATTTTTCATATTTTCGGCGGCCATTTTGGAAATTTTCTACACCAATTTCATTCCCATTAAAGTAAAACATCCGTCCAATAAAATAAAGCACATAGTTGTTGACATTCTATTAACAGCCTGTGTGGTTTGTCGATAAAATGACTATCAAAATCGTCTTGCAAAAAATCGAAAATTTTACCCCTCTTTTTCAAATCCTCTTTCTGTATCTATTACGGAACCCTCGTCAATGGCAAATGTCTTAAAATGACGCTATAATATCACGCTTGATGACTGTCTCAAAAACATTGCCATTTACTAATGATTAATGTGAAGAAAAATGGAAGATATGGTGAAATATTAATTAAATTTCCTATTTTCGTGCAGATGACGTCATTTTTCGGCGGCCATTTTGAATTTTTTTCGAAATTTTTTGCCGTCATTTTGAAGAAGGACATCATACCAACAAATGGCGTATATTTTGACTGTGTCTTTTGCTAACAACCGATCTATTACAACGATTAAATACAGCTGGTCGGAATTAGAGGAAATGGCGGCCATCTTGGATTCAAATGGCTCTAGCACCTAGTAGGGCCACCTTTATTTTTCGGAGAATTCCGGATTCTTTATCTGGATACCATAGGGAACAATAAAAATAAGGTTATTTGTAATCATCGGGGGGGTGCAGGTGGACCTTATTGGCTCCCCGACTAATAGCCGTAATTCTTATCCGGCGAAGTATAAACACTCTATTGTTATCGCTGCCGGCTAAAGCGAATGCGATCTTCGCCGGGTAATGTATAAACACCCCCTTAAATATTCGTTCTGCCACCCCCAAATAAATTTTATCTTGGTGACCGAACAACCTTAGTGGACATGACCACTTTGATTTATATTTTTTTTAAGGGGACACCCCATGCAGGACCCATGCACAACATCCCTAATTCCATGGTCATATATCATTTTGGGAAGGATCATGTTATTCTTTCTAAAAATGTAAAGTGTTGTGTTCAGCGTGGGTCATTATTGAATTTTACACTACCCGGTATGCACACACCATGTAACTGAGCTTGAACACAAAAATCACAAGCAAACATACTGTATTACATACAATTATTATTGTAAATCCATATAATGCATTCTCAAATCTATTAATGTATTTCTTTCAAATTCAGCATTAAGCGTCATTGATGAGCACTGTCAAGATTCAACATACACGTACATTATCTGGGGATGTTATCTGTATCGTGTGAACTGGACAACTCAATAACATGACTTCTGCTATAACCCAGTCTTATTGTGAATTTTGCCAAAACTCTCTACATGTGATTGTATACCAAACAAGGTTTTTTTCATGAGACCTATGTACTACACCACTTAATATAATACTTCACAGAAGAACGTCAATATTTAAAGGTACTCAATCCGACCAGAGGGTCCCCATCTCAACAGATTCCAACAACAACAATCCGATCAGAGGGTCCTATATTACTATTTCTTTGGCTTTGGTGGTAAAAAATATTTGATTCGAGTCGAGGAACCCATCAAACAAAGCTTAGAGTTATTAGATATTGATTTTTGAAAATTCTTATGTTCTCGAGATGAGTACTAATAATTGCCGTCAATTTCGTTTCCTGCTCGAGATTTGTACACCAAAACTCTATTCAAACAGACAAGGATGGATAACTCTAAAATCAAGTGGTAATAATAACGCAATTTTGACTGAGATCTGGGCCAGAAAGTATTCCCGATAATGAAAAATAATAGATTTCTAAAAATCGATATCTAACAAATCTGAGCTTTGATGGGTGACTTTCTCGACTCGAATCGAATATTTTTGACCCCCGAAGCCATTGAAATAGTAATTGAGAGGAGTTTTATCGGATTGAGTACCTTTAATACACCCCTAGCTGACTGTTAGCCAGGAACAGATTACACAGGGAAGAATAAATGTTGTTTTTCATACAGGTATGAAGTAAATTCAAGTAATTGAATATTTCGAATAAATATGTATACTATTTTATAACAAACATAATATTTATTTAGTTACTTTTAATAAATTACATCTATATAAACTATGTTTTGAATTATCTAGCTGACTTAACACATGTACATGCCCATCATTTAACCTTCAGTGTACATGTGCCTATTCCAAAAACAGTCTTATTTGAGATTTTCAGCAAGGTGATCGGGTTGTGATGCCCATGTCACGGGTCTGACCCTCCATGAAACCAAGTGTGTCAATTTGATTCAGCGCTTGGACCATATGGACTTGTATCAATTTTCCCAAAACCAGAACAAGTGAAAGAATCTCTTTAAAATATGACTATCCCGATATCAGATATCCTTAACTTCTCAAGTTTAGTATATTTGATACTCATTTTTTTTCTTCAAATTAATTATTTTCACAATTTCTGGTTTTGGGACAATTGATACAAGTGCATGTATTCAAATCCCTGAACCAAAGCGACACATTTGCCACCAATGAAGGTCATATGACACACCTAGAAAAACGCCTGTGTCGGCCCAAATGTGTTATCTGACACACGCGACACACATTCTGAGGACAAACTGTCTGACACGTTTGGATAATTTTTTCATAATTATATGTGTCAGATGACCTATTTGACCGACACAGGCTTGTTTGCAGGTGTGTCATTTGACCTGGTTGTATGACTGTAGACGTGTCAGATGACCTGGATAAATTATGAAATTATGAAAAATTTAGGTCTGACACACATGCATAACTGTAGATCTGCTCGCTCGGCCGCCTATTATCGCTAACCAGCTTACCTTCACTAAAAGTTCCATCTACATAAACCAAGAAATAAAACAAAGCTACAAGCAATCGAAAATCACGTCTCATCTTTAGCATGCGAAATGTTCCGCCTATTGTAAGACACCACGAAACTTGTACTGAGAATTCAGGTAGTAGCTGGACAATCGTTAAGTAATATAGAATTCATCCGAGAATAAACAGTACGTGATTAAGGTAAACTAGCTATTCGACACTTCACCAAGATATATAGCTCCGGATTGATATGAATGTATATATTATGTCGTACTGTTTAACGGTGATTTTGGTGTACATCATATGTCCGTCCGTAGGGAATGATCCATTTCGATAGGCATATATTGAACGACCGTGACGGTTGGCACTTATTCCCGGTCCGAGTTACTTGTTCGAAAGAACGTCTGCCAATTTAACCCCATGGATGGTGGTCCGCCCAAAGTACCCCCTACAAACACCACGCCCCTGACACCACACAACCAAGGGTGTGAAAATGGCATATAAACTATATGAACGTTTCGAATTTCGGCAAATTTGACCACATGGCTGGGTGGCCCGCTTTAAATAACCCCTAGAAACACCCCGCCCCTGACCCTGGGGTTCATTGTCGTGGGGAACGTTATTCGCGTCGTATGGCGTTTAACGGTTGACGTCATTCCATACCACGCAGGTGTGAGGAACAAATCTAAAACGATGGCTCGGACTGAGAGGTATATATATATATATATTCTATTATATATTTTGGAAGATCTGTCTGTGTGTCTGTCTGTCTGTGTGAGTGTGTCAACCCAACTCTGTGAGGACATTCATATAGTAAAACAATGTCCTCACAATGTTAACAATTTTTTCCCTTAAGGCGACGGAAATTTGTATTTTTTTAAATTTTTGATATTTTTTCGTCCGCACTAGGCGGAAATGATACTACGCATGCGTTACAAAGATTGCCGTTATTTCGTTAAAGGTACCTTCCGAGTTTGGATATATTTACGAAATAACGAGGTCCTCACAACTACGGTATTGTTTGAATTTCTAAAGAATATTGTTTGAATTTCTAAAGAAATGTACCCACAACGTATGTAATACAAACAGGGGTGTCTGTGTGTTCGCGATGGACTCGAAAACGGCCGAACCGATTTCGATGAAACTTGGTATGTGGGGGTATTTTCGGCCGAGAACTGGCATAGGCCTATTAATTTGTCCGTGCGACGTGACCTTGACCTTGAAATCGGGTAATTTCAAGGTCAAACGCCCGAATATCACGGGATTTCGATGAAACTTGGTATGTGGGGGTACTTTCTTATGGCGAGTCTCTTAAGCATATTCATTTGCCTGTGCGACGTGACCTTGACCTTGAAATCTGGTAACTTCAAGGTCAAATCGCCAATTTTGATGGGATTTCGACGAAATTTGATACGTGGGGTTACTTTTGTCCACTGATTGTTTTGGACGTGTCCAATCGTGACCCCGACCAGACCTTGACCTTCAAAATGATCAATTCATGGTCAAATCGGGTAAAACCGGAAGGATTTCGACGGGCACGTTTGTCGGGTACTTTTGTCCGGGCAGTGTTTTTGGACTGGTCAAATCGTGACCCCAATTGACCTTGACCTTCAAAATGGCCAATTCAAGGTCAAAGCCCGGACGAAGTCGGGTCACCTTCTAGTCTATACTATATATTTTGAGACTTCGTATATATGTGTGTGTGTGTGTACTTCATAGAATCCAAAACGCGTGTACAGATTGAGATCAAATTTCGTATGTAAGTGTAAAATCCCACTGACACCGCCGTAGTCGTGTTTTCGAGAAGCTCTGAGCACCCTTTATCCACTCTCAAATCACCGCAAATGCACGGCGGGGGTTAAGGCAATAACGCTCTTTATCTATACCTTATACGGAGGTTTTAACAATTAACGCTCTTTATTGCAATGGACGTGGCTAAACGATACCACATGCGTCCGATGCGGATTCCAATGGACGTGGCTAAACGACTGACCCCATGCGTCCGAAATACGGATGCGGACGAAATGCAACTAAAAAGGCAGAATTGATCTAAGAGCTCGAAATATTATGCAGAGGGATTTCACGACGGGATTAATTGACTGTCCGCTCTGAAGTTTAGGACGGGGAGGACGGGTACCATGAATTAACTCATTGAAAAACATAGAATGCGTTATCTCGCAAACGGGTGGAGCTATCGACTTGAAATTTGCTATGTGAATGTATCTTGCCCCGGATACAAATTTTATCGGGTGGCCGAGTCCGTGCGACGCCAGCTTCGCGCATGCGCAGACGAGATCTCGGAAACCGGTGGAGCTATCGACTTGAAATTTGGTATGTGAATGTATCTTGCCCCGTGTACGAATTTTATCGGGTCGCCGAGCCCCTGCGACGCAAGCTTCGCGCATGCGCAGACCAGATGTCGGAAACGGGTGGAGCTATCGACTTGAAATTTGGTTAAATTAAAAAAATGTCATGTTTCTGAAACAAAGCCATGAGACGAATGCCGCCAGTGGCGGGCTAACATGCTAGTCTATTATATATTTTGGAAGATCTGTCTGTGTATCTGTGGTCTGTCTGTGGTCTGTGTGTTCGCGATGAACTCGAAAACGGCCGACCCGATTTCGATGAAACTTGGTATGTGGTGGTATTTTCGGCCGGGGGTGGCATAAGCATATTTATTTTCAGATCCGAGGTCAACTGTTCACGTGCCGAGGTCAAATCTGTTTTTACGCTGTGTTACGGGACTTTCATTTGAGTTCGGTGCTTACCTATCGATTCGAAACAGCGCGAATAATTAAATGCCAGTCATAATAATGACACTGTGAGAATCTTTCGTGTTTCCTCTTTCCAACGATATATAATGCGTATGTATCCGTTTTAGTTATCTGCCTCAATTATCAAGAAGAAGTGGTACTATCTTCCATCAGGATAAAAACAATGCGTAACTTCTATGACGTCGTTAGAGTTCATAACGTTAGATCACGTTAACGCTTAACCGGCCGATGCATTTGACTGTTTCAGACGTCTTGGCGATATCTCGGGCACCGATGGTAATTTATCTTTACGTTGAAACTTGATAATTAATGAGCGTGTGTATATGAGGCGCGTTTATATACTTGAGTGGAAATCAAATCGGGTTAAAAGGTCAAATCGGGTAAAACCGGATTGATTTCGACGGGTACTTTTGTCGGGTACTTTTGTTCGGGCAGTGTTTTGGACGGGTCAAATCGTGACCCCACTTGACCTTGGCCTTCAAAATATACAATTCAAGGTCAAACCCCGGACGAAGTCGGGTCACCTTCTAGTATATATATATATCTATTATATATTTTGGAAGATCTGTCTGTGTGTGTATGTGTGTGTCTGTGTGTTCGCGATGAACTCGAAAACTGCAGAGTCGATTTCGATGAAACTTGGTATGTGGGGGTATTTTCGGCCGGGAACGGGCATAGGCCTATTAATTTGTCCGTGCGACGTGACATTGACCTTGAAATCGGGTAATTTCAAGGTCAAACGCCCGAATATCACGGGATTTTGATGAAACTTGGTATGTGGGGGTACCTTCGGCCGGGGAGTGGCATAAACCAATTAATTTGCCCGTGCGACGTGACCTTGACCTTGAAATCGGGTCATTTCAAGGTCAAACGCCCGAATATCACGGGATTTTGATGAAACTTGGTATGTGGGGGTACTTTCGTATGGGGAGTCTCATACGCATATTCACTTGCCCGTGCGACGTGACCTTGACCTTGAAATCGGGTCAATTCAAGTCAAATCGCGAATTTTGATGTGATTTCGACGAAATTTGAAACGTGGGGTTACTTTTGTCCACTGAGTGTTTTGGGCGGGTCGAGTCGTGACCCCGACCTGACCTTGACCTTCAAAATGATCAATTCGAGGTCAAATCGGGTAAAACCGGATGGATATCGACGGGTACTTTTGTCGGGTACTTTTGTCCGGGCAGTGTTTTGGACTGGTCAAATTGTGACCCCACTTGACCTTGACCTTCAAAATGGACAATTCAAGGTCAAAGCCCGGACGAAATCGGGTCACCTTCTAGTATATATATATATATAAACGGTGTGTTTTCAGTAAATATGAGTGTAATCAATACAGAGAGCGCTGCTGCATGGCCGTCCATTCATAGCATGAGTGCGGTGGCTTAAAGATGCATAATCCAATTTAACGCCCCTAAATGTCTATTTCTCCGGCTCCGGTGGTAAACAAAAAATATTAAATTTGAGTCGAGGAACCCACCCATCAAGGTCCAGAGTGAAAAGATTTCGAGTTTTGTAATCTGTTATTTTCACCACATCGAATATGTGGCGGTCTGGAAAATATTCGACGAATGCAGCATGACCGACATACTCTCCATACCAAATTACGTTGAACAAAATGTTAATATATAACACTTTTTTGGCAATGTTATACTATAGTTGACAGTGGTTAGAATTATTTTTCTGGCAATTAATTGATTCTGATAACTGTTGTTGTTGTTGTTGTTGTTGTTGTTGTTGTTGTTGAAATCTGATTATATGAGGACCATCGAATCGGATTGAGTCCATTTAAGGATATAACGAGAGATCAACTGTCTCGAATGTTATTCTGCCGCGATCGCGTGAGGGCAACGTCATTTGAGTCATGTGGTGTGGGCGTCGTTCCACCCCACGTTTGTGAAATGTTTTGAGAAAAACTAATACGGGCCGAAACGTTGGGACGATTAAAGACACGGTTGGCCTTGGCGGTGGGTATCCTGTGAAAATATCTCCACTCGTCAAAAACCGCCACAAACAGAAAGAACATCAAAATGTAGATAGACTTTGTCCGTATACAAATAAGAAATATCGCACAAACAGTATGTTATGGTCATATGTTTGACCATTGTTATGTAAACACAAGCGTAAAAAGTTACTTTTCTGGTGTTTGTTTATATTATGATGATAAACATAAAGAGCGTTCTTTGTTGGTGAATACCTGATGTGGAACTACTAAAGAGCGTTTATGCCATTTGTGTGTGATTAGCCAGTAGTATTTTGCTGTCTTCTGTAACACAATCAGGCTCTTGCTTAGGTAAAATATAGTAGGTCTTTATGATAACATGCTGTTTACGCGATGGTCATGGTATATATGAACGGAACTGTATGCGTTTTACTGTTTTTCTGTTTACGGTGTTTGGAACAAATATGAATATTTTCGACAATTAAGGCCGCACGTGCCTTTAAGCACCCCTCAATTACTATTTATTTGGATTCGGGGTTAAAAAATATTTGATTCGAGTCGGGGAACCCACCTATCAAAGCTCAGAGTTATTAGATATCGATTTTTGAAATCTATTATTTTTCACCATCGAGAATTATCCGTGACCCAGTAAACAATCAACGAGCCGACGGTCTCGGACCAAATTGCGGATTAAGATGGATAACTCTAACATCAAGAGGCTTTCTATTGATAACAAGGCCAAATTTGATAAATAACACATTTCGGGTAGTTTTATACTATAGTTGACAGTGGTTAGCATTGTTTTTGGGTAATTAATCGATTCTGATAACTGAAGCGGCATTTCTGAAAATGTTGTTGCTGGAATCTGATTATATGGTGACAATCGAATCGGATTTAGTACCTTTAATAGATAGAGGATCTCTAATGAGTCGCAATTCTATACGAAATACGAAATTAGTGCACAAACTCGATTCGAGCCGAGCTTTAGCGAGATCCATTATACCACATAATCACATTTTAGCAAAGACAAACGAGCTCGAATCGGCGCCGGGAAGGGGGGGGGGGGGGGGGTAAACATATAATATCGATTTTCTTATCACAACCAAAGAGGATGTAAACACACCTCAATTGAGAACAAATATAGTACCATTTTAAATGTGTCTTTTCGTGTTGAAAAAAAATGTTCAACCACCCTTATCACCCATGTTAACTCACAATCAACATAATTAACATAATAATAAAGTCCCGACATTGACATCGACATCATTACCCTAAGCTCTTACGTCACTGCTCGTGCCGATAATACGAGTATGTCAAAATATGAGGCCTGGTTTAGGGGCTAATTATGTGATAAAATATCATATTATCCTCTGATAATATTTAAAATATGATATGCACACACGAACAATTTTCATGGACATCTTGAGACCTGCGTGGTTTGTCTTAGTCGGATTCCGTATGTCAATTTGCATTTTGTTGTTTGTTAAAATCGATCTGAAAGAGGATTCTGCTATTGCTACTGAAAACCCTGGGAAGTTTTCGATGTTATGACCAGGGGGGGGGGGGGTCGGAAAATATTTGCAGGCACGTATGCTGATTTTTGACTTTCGACCCTTGTTTGGGACCCACCCACCCCCGCGTCCAAATTTTTTTCCGTTTTCGGTAGTTTTTTCCGACCATTTTTTTACACCCACCCCCCTTTTAACACTAAAACAGAGATTTGCGGGGGAATTTCACTGTAAACAGTTGTATATGAATTTCTGTGTATACTATTAGTCATGAATGTGAACATTGACATGTAAATAGGAACAAGTCATTTTGGGGTTATTCGGTCAAAAAAACATGGCTGCCAGCAGCCATCTTGGATTTCAAAATTCAATCCATTAGCATGGGCTACAGGCTGTACTGTTTGTCTGATCATCATGAAATTTGTCATTTATGTTAATATTGACATATAGATGTGTTTTAAGCCAAACTAATTTCAAAAACAGTCAAAAAGACTTGAGTTGCGGAAAGCATTGTTTGTTGGTCCTATCGACCACCCACCCACCCCGGCATACGTGCCTGGAAAAAATTGTTTTCCACCCCTCTGTTGTGACAGGAAGTTTACAACATTGAAAAAAACAATGCAGGAAATATATTGCTCAGTTCATACTTGTTCCTTAATAATGCATTTCATGCACCTCAGGTGAGGATTCTAACTCGAAATTGCACAATTTTCCCCGGGTAATTAATTAAATGATCATTGCGATATATAGGTTTACCAAAGTTACAAAAGGCATGTAATCTCGAACTGGGAACACCCACTACTGTGACGTACATTAGTGAGGAACAAGTGTTAACAAAGAAATATAGTCCCTGCCTTGTTTGTTCAATGTTATAATGTTCCCTGTCTGAACGGATCAGAACATCAAAACGTTCCCAAGTTTTGTCCTGGTGGAATATGATCTCTATGGGCGTAGCTAGTGTGGAGTTTAATGACATGATCTACGTGATCCGTGCCATTTTAAACTTCTCACCAACTATAAGTACATGTATGAAACTCAGACATATTTGAAAATTTGGATGTGATCAGTTGATTCTTGCTGGCTATACAGAATATATATCATACAGTTGCGATAAAAATTTAACATCGATTCCTATTGAAATTCTTTAGTGTTTTGGATAAATGGCGCCATTTTGCGTATGATGACATGAGCGACTTGAAATTTCTTTTAATTTTTTTTTTCAAATACTAAGTATTAAACTCAGTCGTATAGTTTGTTAGTTCGGAAAATTTGAATGTGACCAAATGATTCTCGCTGGCTACAGTTGCGGATCAAAATTTAACTTTGAAGTTGTGAACCCTAAGGAGAATTTCGATATTTTGCTCAAATGTTGATAGTAATAAAATTATATCACTTAATAATAGCGATCAGGTGCTATTACATGTATATGTGAAGATAAACACTGGCGTCAATTTGACACACTGTAACTACAAATATTCTAATAGATACAATACAGGCGATATAGTTATGCATCAAGAGGCAGTAATTGGCAAAAGTGTGCGTCGAATGTTGTAATGTCACCAATAATATGTATCATGTCAAGTCTAACGAAAATATTCCGGACAATACCTAATCCCACATATATACACTGGAATATCATGTGTTCTCGCAGGAATTGTGCTATATACTGGCAAAGGACTTTCGGTGCAGCTGATCCCTTTACTATATAGCGTTAACGGCTTCGGTTCCACACTTCCAAACCGAACATGCACTATCATAATTCCTACCAATATTATTTTTATTTTTGTATTTATTTTTATTTATTGGGAATTTGGAATTAAACCCTGGAGGATTTGGAAGAGGTGGAACACCTCCCCTACAACCCACTTTGATATGATTTTGGGCGTTATAGATGGCGATATAACAATGAGGCATGATGGGGGAAATGATCAAGATTATTTTGTTTTCTTTTTTGCGTGTTTGAAGTTTCTGTTTCCTGTTGATATTTTTGTAGACTCCATGGCCCGTTGTTGTTGTTGTTGTTGTTGTTGTTGTTTTTGAGCGCCATCTATTTGCTGGATGTGAGCTTTGGTGTCTTCCATAATCTTCTTGGAATCGGCCATGGCCGTCCGCGCACTTCTTATAATTTCTTGTGCCTCGGTGGATAAATGGCTGATGTTAATGTATTCGCCGATGGAGATGGAGGACAATATTAATGTTCACACCTTCATATATACATGTGGTAATGAAGTAAATTCGGATGGCCTCTAAGTAGAGCTGAACTTTCACCGTATACGTAAAGGGTATATGCAAATTATCTTTTTGGATTTCGCCCTCAAATTAATCTCGGCTCTGCGTACGTGGGATCATCTCATAAACGGCAATACCATATTAAATTAGTTGTAATAATATAAATTAATGTTTAAATTATAATTGCGATTATGGGAGTCAAGCAAACACTTAAAATAGAGAACGTTAAATTTCTATAAAAATATATTCATCCCAACTTTTCAATGGAAACCATTTGTTACCACACCCCACTCCTTATTATACGGTATTTTAAACTAACATTAAAAGTTTGTCAATTGATGAAAAAATATCATCAAATTGTAATCACATCCTGAAAGTTTAATCTTGATAAGCATTATATTTGTAGAAAATTGGACATTATCACTGAGTCATGCATGCGAACAACATTTTGTCCATTACTGTATATGGCGGCCTAATTATATCGCATGTTACTTTATAAAATCACATATAGTTACCGAAGCTTACGTGAAACAGACACTTTCTTATTAAAGTCGCATATATGATAGCCAATAAGTGGCACCAGGGTGAACATTTGAACAAATCGCCAAATCTCACAAGGTACACTATTAAATGTTGATCGCAACTGTAACCATCAAGACTTATCTGACGAAATCAACATTCTCAAACATACATTTCAGAGTCAAACTTGATATGTATGCCAAAATTCAACTCGCAGACCATGATAATTCTAATTGTGTTAGTTAATATTTTCTTTAATCAGGAAACGCTCTTTAAATTGTTAAAACCGTCAAAAAACCCTGTTTCCACTACATTTCAGTCTGGAAACAGGTAAACTCAGAAAGTATAGAGTAATATTGATATGTGTGGCAGATGTAAACTCACACAGTCTATAACAAGACTAATTATGATAGTTAATATATGTTATAATCAGTAAATTCTCTTTAAATTCTTAAATCCGTTAAAAAAAACTAGTTTAAACTAAAAGTTCATACTGGGGAAACTAAACAGGCATAGACTCTGAAAGTAGACATGCAGTTGATATAGAAACCGTGCATGCTTATGTCGTACATAACATTTCGAAATTGTGTAATCATTTGTTTCGACATATGGAATCTGAATAGTTGTGAAAGCAGCAAGGGTGGGGGTATAGGGCTAGCTTTTCTGCTATATCTTTACTAAACATTGATGTATCGGAGTTATTGGTGGCGTTTGGTCAAGATGTCATTGTCAATTATTACAGTGTTTGTATCAGTGCTGTAGCTCTGTTCAAGAAGATACGTGTCTTAATATTTGGAAAGAAAATAGAAAATACAGTCATATATGCAATTAATCTGACGATTTTATGATAAAAAAAATTCGCATTAAGATATGCAATTATGCATTTTATGCCAACATCTCTCCCGGTTTTTCAATTTCCAGACACAAAAGTCAGTTACGCAACTAGTTATGTGTAATAACATGTCCTCTTATCGCCAGGTGGACGGAGAAAATAGAGGGGTGCAAAAATAAAAGCCTCGCAAAAACCTGTTTCACTAAAATGCCAAGCTGAAAACAGGTACATTATGAAAACAGACACCCTTGTCACAGTCTGGTCTGTTGGTATAGAAACCGTTCTCATGTCGCTTTTAACATTTCGAAATTTCCCGACCATATTTTTCGACATAAGAATCCGACTATATGTTAAATGTTATGGGATTTCCATGTCACTTAAGTATAGAAAATGATCTTTTTATTCCTTAGAGTTTGACTATTCTTAAAAGGATTTTCACATTTATCGTAGCAACGTTTAGATTATTTTTAAGCAAAAAGTACATCAGAACCATGAATTGCGTATAATTCTTCACAAATCGAAAACAATTATAGAGTATTATGTCCGTGACGCTCATCGCATATACGTGAAAACCCCCATTCTTGACCGTCCGTGCACACACAATGAGGTAACATTATTGACAAAACGAGGGTGTGATCATGACTCTAGAGAAATAGTAACTCGCTTTTGATAAATATCTCCATCGTTTGTGAAAAACAACGACGAAACATATGGCTATAGATCTGGACACGTATCTCTCCCGGACTAAACACTTTTCCGTATTATGTAGAAAACTTTCTATTACATATTTAATTGTGCATCATCTACTCTTCCAATAAACCTATTGTTAAGATTATATCGCAGATGATAACAGGATCTATAGGTGCTTACACATCGCAATGGAGGTGTTTGTATATCATATTAATTGTAATTGGGAAGAAAAATGCATTGGTACAATACGCACCAGTCTGCTTTAGAATGGTCATGTACGCCTATTCACCTCGTTTGCTGTTATAAAGGTTGCGGGTTGGGCCGACAGATACTCTATTCGTACGTAAGCCTTCCACCAGTCAGAATGTTCACTAAACTTGTCCTCCTTTTGTCGATTTCGTGTACATGTAAGTATACATCTTATATCTGCGCCTCATCATTACATGTATATACGCATGGTTCTGTTGATGTGTGTTCATCAGGGTCCGCGCTGGACCGAAATTTACTTTTGCCAAATAATTTGCCAAATGAAAATATTTTTTGCCAAATTCTATTAGAATTTGCCAAATGTTATCCCTGATAGTATCATTTTCTGCAACCTTGATTGGGTTTTATGTTTCGACACTCGCGGTTTTAACGACGTTTCATATCGATAGGAAAGCAGTTAGTTAATAATTATACTCACATATCTATTGTGTTTTATCATACAACAATAAACCAATCACCGAGCAATAAAATGGTAGAAGAGTTGCTTCACCAGAAGGGAATATCACAAGAGGATTAGCTATGTAAACACCACCACCACCACCACACTAAATATTGTTAATCACTCCACCCATCGATAACAAGAAAACTAAGATGCATGCATCAGGTCAGCCATGAACTATTTAGCATAGAATAATTCAGTTCGGTTGCAGTTTCACAACGTTACAACTGACATACGATTACACCTTGAATGTGGAACTATGTAAGAGTGAATATTAATGTTCTAAATCCCATGTTTCACATTTAGTGGTAATGGGGTCGTACTTTATTAACACGCAAGTAGTGTAATTAAGTACGGGTAATTAGAAGTAACAAATCGTTTAGTTTCTATCGTATCGGATAAAAGAGGTGAGCAGATTGCCGATGATGAATGCTCTCGTTAGCTGCCAATATAATGTGCATATTTGCCCCGTTACGTTTATACACTGTAGCATTGGCGGGCCAGAGTGTGTTGACATGTTAAGTGTTTGGTTCATTAATAACAGATCAGCAGGGATTTGTCGTGATAACGTATACGTGGAAATATGCTACCTAAACGGTTAAATTAACGGTTGATCTATTACACCACCGTGTATACTCGGTTTAAATAGGTATATTATATAGGGACGTGTGCTCAATTTTGGTGCGGACCGATGATAAAACAAAATCAGAAGTAAATGTCGGCGGGCGGGAGGGCCATTTTTTCAATAATTTTAAAAGAAATTGAACAGTTGCAGCAGCAGCAGCAAAAAAAGGGTGTACAATTGGCAAATGATGAGGGGCGGCGTGACGTGTAACTAGGATTGAACTTAGATATGCAATTTGGAGATTATTGGATGAGGGATGTTATATTAATTATATTAAAGGGACGAGGGGGCTTAGTTGTCGAAAATATTCATATTTGTTCCAAACACCGTAAACAGAAAAATATTAAAAGGCATACATATTGGTTCAAATATACGATCACTATCGCGTAAACATCATGCTCACATAAAGACCTACTAAATTTTACCTAAACAAGAGTCTGATTGTGTTATAGAAGGCAGCACAATGCTACTGGCTAATCACACACCAATGGTATAAACGCTCTTTATTATTTCCAAATAAGGAATTGAGCAACAAAGAACGCTCTTTATGTTTACCATCATAATATAAAGAAACACCAAGAAAGTAACTTTTTATGCTTTGTCAAACAATCGTCAAATTTACGACAATAACATACTGTTTATGAGATATTTCTCATTTGTATATTAACAAAGTATGTCTATATTTGAATATTATTTTCGTTTGCAGCGGTTTTTGACAGGTGGAAATATGTTCACAGGATACCCACCAAGGCCTTCCGTACCTTTAAGGTATACTGCAACTTTGTTTCTTGCCAATAGCAGAATACATAATGCTATTAAGAAGTGACACAAAACACAGAACATTTTTTTTAATTATAAGTATTGAGCAGTGAGAAATATTTGAGTAGAGGAAACCAGTAACGAAAGGCGATATTAACATGATTTCTGTCAGCGAATAATTGTTTACGTTCCAATGAATATTAAAATGTACTGAAAACAAACTGCTAATGGGTGCCAGACTTTCATAAACACAAATTATGTATTAATGGTGTAACGACATATTTGGTTCTTAATTGTCTAAAAAAAATAGGGGATCGGGATGTTTGGATCTCTAGTTTAACGACATTTTTCGGTCTTTAATAGTTTAATGACATTTTTCGGTCTTTATAATATCTCAAGATATAGGGGGTATTTGGATCTCTATAGTTTAACGACATTTTTCGGTCTTTATAGTTTAACGACATTCTCGGTCTTTAATATTTCAAGATATAGGGGCCCTTAGTGGGTATTTGGATCTCTAGTTTAACGACATTTTTCGGTCTTTGATAGCAAAATGGAAGAAGTACATCTTTGGAAAGATGTGGTGGCCCTAAAAATGAAAGTTGTTTGGTGATCTTGAAATGCAGTTTTTATGAACAGTCTTCCTTGATTAAAGTGATGTGAAACACTCCGGCAGACAACGGGCAGAGTGATCAAATAGAAATTAAGAATAATCTTTCTCAAAGTAGTTATTTGTTACGAATAGTAATCCAAATGGATGATACACAACGTCATTCTTATATATTAGTTAAATGCAATGACTCTCGATGCCATCGAGTCGATGGCGAAATCGTTTTTTGTTTAATTATAGCCGATAGTTGCGCCCCGAATCGAGATGTAAATATTTACAATTTGGAGTAGTTCAGACGATGTTCTCTATGAAGTGGGGTGGTAGATTATTTTGGAAATTTTCAGTGATGTTAGTAGAATGATAACATTCCCCAGGTTGGCAAAGTGCCTGAGCACTAACTTATCAATTTCTCGCACCCGAAAAAGTCCATAACAAGTCCATAATATGTCTTTAAGCATATATATAAATCTCCGAAAACCAAAATTCTAAAGCATTAAACGATTTCTTGAAATACAGTTTTTCTGAACAGTCTTCCTTGATTAAAGTGATGTGAAACACTCCGGCAGACACCGGGCAGAGTGATCAAATAGAAATTAAGAATAATCTTTCTCAAAGTAGTTATTCGTTACGAATTATATCCAAATGGATGATACACAACGTCATTCTTATATATTAGTTAAATGCAATGACTCTCGATGGCGAAATCATTTTTGTTTAATTATAGCCGATAGTTGCGCCCCGAATCGAGATGTAAATATTTACAATTTGGAGTAGTTCAGACGATGTTCTCTATGAAGTGGTGTGGTAGATTATTTTGGAAATTTTCAGTGATGTTAGTAGAATGATAACATTCCCCAGGTTGGCAAAGTGCCTGAGCACTAACTTATCAATTTCTCGCACCCGAAAAAGTCCATAACAAGTCCATAATATGTCTTTAAGCATATATATATAAATCTCCGAAAACCAAAATTCTAAAGCATTAAACGATTTCTTGAAATACAGTTTTTCTGAACAGTCTTCCTTGATTAAAGTGATGTGAAACACTCCGGCAGACACCGGGCAGAGTGATCAAATAGAAATTAAGAATAATCTTTCTCAAAGTAGTTATTCGTTACGAATATTAATCCAAATGGATGATACACAACGTCATTCTTACATATTAGTTAAATGCAATGACTCTCGATGGCGAAATCATTTTTGTTTAATTATAGCCGATAGTTGCGCCCCGAATCGAGATGTAAATATTTACAATTTGGAGTAGTTCAGACGATGTTCTCTATGAAGTGGGGTGGTAGATTATTTTGGAAATTTTCAGTGATGTTAGTAGAATGATAACATTCCCCAGGTTGGCAAAGTGCCTGAGCACTAACTTATCAATTTCTCGCACCCGAAAAAGTCCATAACAAGTCCATAATATGTCTTTAAGCATATATATAAATCTCCGAAAACCAAAATTCTAAAGCATTAAACGATTTCTTGAAATACAGTTTTTCTGAACAGTCTTCCTTGATTAAAGTGATGTGAAACACTCCGGCAGACACCGGGCAGAGTGATCAAATAGAAATTAAGAATAATCTTTCTCAAAGTAGTTATTCGTTACGAATATTAATCCAAATGGATGATACACAACGTCATTCTTATATATTAGTTAAATGCAATGACTCTCGATGGCGAAATCATTTATGTTTAATTATAGCCGATAGTTGCGCCCCGAATCGAGATGTAAATATTTACAATTTGGAGTAGTTCAGACGATGTTCTCTATGAAGTGGTGTGGCAGATTTTTTGGGAAATTTTCAGTGATGTTAGTAGAATGATAAAATTCCCCAGGTTGGCAAAGTGCCTGAGCACTAACTTATCAATTTCTCGCACCCGAAAAAGTCCATAACAAGTCCATAATATGTCTTTAAGCATATATATAAATCTCCGAAAACCAAAATTCTAAAGCATTAAACGATTACTTGAAATACAGTTTTTCTGAACAGTCTTCCTTGATTAAAGTGATGTGAAACACTCCGGCAGACACCGGGCAGAGTGATCAAATAGAAATTAAGAATAATCTTTCTCAAAGTAGTTATTCGTTACGAATATTAATCCAAATGGATGATACACAACGTCATTCTTATATATTAGTTAAATGCGATGACTCTCGATGGCGAAATCATTTTTGTTTAATTATAGCCGATAGTTGCGCCCCGAATCGAGATGTAAATATTTACAATTTGGAGTAGTTCAGACGATGTTCTCTATGAAGTGGTGTGGCAGATTTTTGTGGAAAATTTCAGTGATTTGGCAAAGTCCCTGAGCACTAACTTATCAATTTCTCGCACCTGAAAAAGTCCATAACAAGTCCATAATATGTCTTTAAGCATATATATAAATCTCCGAAAAACAAAAATTCTAAAGCATTAAACGATTTGCTATATTTCCAAGGCATATATTTCATCTGATTTAGCGAGAATCCATATATACTTTTTCACGAGAATCCAGGGTAATTTGCGAGAATATTTACGAGAATCTAGATTTGGATTTTCGCCGAAATATAAGCCCTGATTTCACTCTGAAGTGTGCCTAAATGGCATAAATTGTACCGTGGTTCCCATGTTCGCCAAAGTGGCATAAATTTATTTCAGGATAATACTAATTTTAGGCATTCATTTATATCACTGATATCAGGACAATAAATAGCCATTTCCATTGCATGGAACAAAGAGCGTTATTGTTTATTGGTGTTGTTTTTGGAAGTGGTGGTAGTTAAATTTTATACATTTCGACCCCCAATAAGTATTTCCGAACAAATGAATTATTAACAAGCGTGACATGACATCATTGACGAAGATAATTAACACCGATCTACAAGCAATTAAAGTCTTAAAATGAGCTAAAATTTTACATTTTCTTTAAAAAATTTACATTTTTATCTCTCGCGACATAATTGTCACCAATAAAAACAAATTTGATTCATCGTGGAAGTTAGTCGGTGACTATAAATAATGTCACCATTCAACTGAATGTTGTTGAGCATATTTCAACCAATTTTGGAAGTTTAAATGAATATTTTCTTCACACGCAAAGTAAAATTGACAAATTTCAGGATTTTAGCCTGCTTCGTTGGGACCAAAATTTGTTGTGCACACTCAAGAAACGTCTACCGACACTCGCTATGTCAAATCATGCCATGACCATGCTATAAACTAGCTTGAAATTGGCAAAACAATGAAATTTTTTTTGGTTGAAAAAATTTACATAGAGAACGATTATTTTTCGATAAAAACGAAAATAATGCGAATTTCAGCACTCGTCAGAATGGTGCAGAATAACATACGAGTCTTCTTATATGCGAAAATTTGACCTCATTCGATAAATTAGTCTCGTAATTAAGGATATGGAATTCCGTCGCACTGTAGTGTTACGAAATTTTGAAATGTAAACACGCATCAAACACGCATCAAATTTACCTTTTGTGAGAATAACAAAAGCGCAACCTTGATCAAAGTAATACAATACACAACAACACATAGAATAAAACTGATATAAACACGGTATAAGTGAGAATAAGACGCGTATTCAGACGTGCAATTTGACAACATTTCTTCGCTATAAATATATCTGACCCAGATGCAGCTGTTTTGCGCACGTCACTTTCCATATTTGGAATTTCCATATATGGGACCTGAATACCGATCAATCCATTGCAAACAAATTACCACGCAATTATCTTAGCATAAAAATATATTGTAATTTATACAACTACGACCCTGGTAACCCTGATAACTAATACAATATACCGGCCAATTCATTTTAAGATCGTTATTTCACTTTGCTTTAGGCATAAATACACTCTTGAACGCACATAAACGACCCATTGGCGTTAAATTAAATATACTCGGTATTTATTAATATTAGTTTTTTATTGCTCAGTTTTGAGTTTGACCCTTGACACCTGTCAATATATTTGGGCTGAATTCATATGATGCGGTATTATTCCTCGAAATAAACAACAAAGCAGTCGTTACTTCGAAATGTCGTTTGGGCTAACATTTACACAAATCCTTCGCGTGTTCTCCTCAATTGGCACGCATGTTCTGAGCCGACACACAGGTTATCCCAGAAACTCCTGTGAAATAAACAGCCAAGGTTGGCTGAAATAATGTTACCAGATTAACTGCAACTTAATGGAGGTGTTAATATTTCCGAATCCACATAAACACCACTAATATAGTTATATTGTAATAGTTTCCTAAAATGAATGGTATTGATTGACCGATATTTTTCAACTCTATTGAGGAATTCAAAAGTGACTTGCCGAAACTTTTGCCAAATGAAAATATTTTTTGCCAAATGTGAATTATTTTTGCCATTGGCATATTCTGGCTACGCCCTTCGAGCTAGATGATATTCCACCAGTTCAAAAGTTTTTGAAGATCTGATGCTGTCTGACGGGGAACTTTATAACCACGTAGATAATATATTTCTAAGTTAACACCTGTTACTTTACAATGTATTTCACAGTAGGTGAAGGTCCCAACTCGCGATTACATTATTGAGGCGACTTTTGTGAACCACATTCGCTTTTACGATTATTCCTTCATATTTATCGCGAAATTGATCCACAAAAGTCGTCCAAATCATGCAATCTCGAGCTGAGACGTTCACCTGCTGAGAAATACATTATTCAGGAATATATATTGACCAATAATTATCATATGTGTCAGTTTTTCTATGACGGGTCAAAAGGGCCATAATTATAATTTAATAATCTAATTTAAACTTTAATATTTTAATTTCGAATATTAAAATTTTTGTCTCGCAATTTAGTCTTACACAGATATTTTTCGAGAATAATGTTACGGTACGTTCACACACTGGCACATTTGCCTGGCAACGTTACTTTTACCGAGTCAGATTGTCGTTTATACATATTGGTGGCATTGTTGCCCGCGGTCGATCAACATGTGTTGTAATTTGTTAGAAATTTCAGACCATATATATAAATTGAAATTGTTAGTCTAGTGTGAATTTTGTTGCTTTTATACTAAGTCGAATAAATTCATTCTTTTGACAAATTTGAACAGAAATGACAATTAGTTGTAAATCTAGTGTCCAATTATAGTGCGTGTTAGGTTGGAAATTTCCACCAGATGCAGTGGGTTGAAAAGCTTGAGGTATCAGTTGGAAAATTCCAACCCAGCTTGGGGGGGGGGGGGTTCTGTTAGAAATTATAAGGTGGACACCCCCGTCAAACCACACCATGTATAATACAATATCATAGATAATATTGTGTTCCTTGTGTAGAATGAGGAAGTCTATATTTGCCGTCTCCGCTGGTAACCATATTATCTGATTTGGACGCGTATTAGTCCTGGTTAAAACAGACCCTGTGCCAATGCATTCTCTTATATATGCGAGTCTACCATAGGTCGCCTCGCATATATAAGAGAATGCATTGGCCTAACAATTTTTTTTAAATAAATGTTTCTTATAATTTTTAGGACATAAAATAAAAAACATCCATTACCCTGCAGGGAGCCCCACACATATATAGAAGCATATAGTAGAATGTCGTCTGCTCATGTTTGTATGGGGCTCTGTATGGGTGAAATTATAAAATTGTTAAAGAATACAACAAAAAATTATTAAAATTGTAAAAAATTGTTAGGCCAATGCATTCTCTCATATATGCGAGGCGACCTATGGTCGACTCGCATATATAAGAGAATGCATTGGCACAGGGTAAAAAAAACTAAGTTAGTGTCATGGAAAATTTTAAATAGTGTTATAGTCATGGATGGATTTCCAACATCGTGAAGCAAATTATAATTTCAATGGTTTGAATAGAGGCAATCTGACACTGAAAGTATGCGCGGACATCAAAATTAGGGTGAACAAAGAAATTGCATTGCAGCAACCGACCGGCTTAGTCGCTGATTGACTGAAAATATCTGCTAATACTTATTTGATTGACAGCTGTGGAAAGGTCAATTGGCCTATATTCGCGACTAAGGTTTATAACCTTATTTCATACTGAGTGACATGTAGCTGATGTGGCGTTAATTTCGGTTCAATTGCGGGATGATCTGGTGTCTTTCGCCCAACTTGTCGAATAGCGGGTATCCAATATAATTGGGGGGGGGGGGGGTCACATCATGCATGCAGAACTCCTCAAATTGAGCGTCATCATTCGGTCATGCAATATTATATATACTACAATAAATTAATATTTTTATTGTAGACGTGGTTAGAGTACGTGCTAATTTGTGTACAAACAACAATGCTCCTGGCTTGATCAAAGAGGCTGTTTGCCACCCAGGCCCCGGCTGTCCAGTTGGTAGCGATATAATTGGATACAACGGCCCGTTTGTTACATATTGTGATTCACCTAATAAATATTGCTGTTGGGATCCGATTATAACCACTTCTACGCCTGCACCAACAACCACAACAATCCCGAAGCCAATAATACCACAGCCAAGTAAGTATATTATAAATGCACACAAAATACACAAGTATTGTGTACAAGTTGTTGTCTCTTTATTAGACATCAATGTTATTTTTCGATAACCTTAAAACTAAGAAGACGCCGCATTCGCCAATTTCCAAATTATCTCAATTTAAAACTATCAATTTGAATGGAAAAACCACAAATATATAGCAGGTGTACCAGGCGTTCTTCTCTTCTGATATAGGCGGCATCTCGACCGAATATATATATTTCAGAGCGTTCCGATAAGGTAAAATATAAAGAGCGTTAATGTCGTTCTTTTTTCCCAATAAGGTAACATATAAAGAGCGTTCGTGTCGTTTCTGTTCGGCAATGTAACTCTTGTAATGGTATAAAAATGTGACGTCAGGCAGTCAAGATTTTTTTGGGTTGAATTTTTTTTGGGTATGCTTAAGCACGCTATAGCGAATTTAAAAACAAACTGGATAAAACCTTAGGGGCATGTTATAACTCAAAACTATCAGCAAGTATTCATAGTAATAATTTTGATGCCCATGAAAAACGTAAGATACCCTGGCACTAAACCTGAAAAATATGTCTGCTAAAGAATATAAGAAAAAAATTATTAAAATTGTAAAAATTGTAAAAAATAATAACAAATGATGAAAAATTGTTAGGCCAATGCATAATCTTATATATGCGAGACGACCTATGGTCGACTCACATATATATATATACCTTTATTTCCTCCGCAACGGAGAGTTTAACATTATACATCATACACAAGTTTAGAGTTTCAACATATTGGTGACAAAAATAAACATCAATTTATCACATGATTTTATACACAAAATATGCGCAATACAAATTCATTGAGATAAGTGCATTGCAACTGTTGGCCTCGTGTATTTATAATTTCGCGGAACACTTCACCTGGATAAAGTATCTGTCTGATGGAGAAAGACGGAGTTGTCTGCGATATAGCTTTATTTGCGTTATAGAGTTGTTGAGTTATTATCACGTTTAGTTAGATGCCACTCCGACTAAATACAAATTATTCATGTATATCTTGTTTTCTGTCTCCGATCAGAGCGGTTCGTGAGCTGTTTATATGTGATCCATTTAGTCCACAGATTCTAGCCGCAACAGATCCGAATATATGTTCCACAGCTTGAATGCATTGCGAGCAAGAAACAAGGCGAATTGCTTAATATCATTTACGAAGTCGCGAATGGATGGCGGGATACATGCAAGAAATATCATCAACTGATCTATGGGGTTCAAGTTGTCAATATATAAGAAACATGGTATACCGAAATCCTCTATGACGTTGAACCATATTTCAATTCTTGTTTCGGCTAAGGCGGGACACAAGAGAATTGCATGCTCGATTTCGTTTTCAAAAAGTTTATGACATATCTGACACTTCCCGTGTACTGGGGACAAGGCCCGGGCCAGGATTTTGGCTATTTCTAGAAATTCAAGCTTATGTTGAGGATAGCTTCTACATGCTAGCCAAAGAGGTGAAATTGACAGTGAACTATGATTATTTGCGAATGGGACTAGGGAATGTTCATTTCGTAATCTTGTCTGCCATGACTGCTCGTTTGATTGTTTGAATTTTGTTACTATGAGGGATTTCCATGTCTCCTTGGATGGGAAGTGTCCTTCTTCTAGAAATGATGTTAGATAGGGTGTGAGGTTATAGTTGTCAAGAATTCTCATGATTTCTGAAATAAACGATGCATTACAATTAGGTTGTTGAATGTGACTCTTAAGACGGAACATGAAAATCGTTTTCGATGTCTTTTCATGTGCCGTCCTGCAAAGACATCCAAGCAGACTAAGTTTTCTCTTGTCAATAACTGCTGATAGAGAGGATAGTCCTAGCAAGCCTTGTACCACATCTGTGCGCGCCCTATAAGGGAGTCCTTGAATTTGTTTTAAGCAAAATCTGTGAACTTTTTCCAGTGAGTTTTGATTTGTCAAAGATATGCCGCAAAGGAATTCAGACCCATATAGGCCTTTGGGTAAAACTACAGTGTTGTACAAAGTATTTGAACTGAGGGGCGTTATGCCACCGGCATACATACCAGCGTTACTTAACATGAGATACGTAGAGCGTATTTTGTGGCATATGTTCAAGGGAATTTGAATTGGGATTCAACCCGCGTTGAGTTTAACTGTTCGCAGACGAACGACACTTTGAGATCCTGGGTGTCTTTTTGCACAATTGAGAGATCCTGTGTGTCTTTTTGCACAATTGAGAGATCCTGTGTGTCTTTTTGCACAGTTGAGAGATCCTGTGTGTCTTTTTGCACAATTGAGAGATCCTGGGTGTCTTTTTGCATGTTTGATATATCCTGGGTGTCTTTTTGCACGAAACCATGCCACAATGACCAATTCAGCGTTATTGTTCGGTCGTGCGGATATGACGTTATAACGGCGACGCCAGGTGGAGTCCGGTTAATATTTTTTTAGGCGGTAATTTGATAGTTTGACGGGGGGGGGTCGTAAAAAAAAATCCAGACACGTATTGGGGGTGGGTGGGTGTCCGAGGAGCCGAAAAATCAGTTGTTGTTGTTGTTTCACCAAAATTCACGTATAACCTGACATAACCATAGCTACATATATAGTACATGTAGGGGTGATAGGAAGACAGTAAGTCATGACTATATCACCCCTAGCAATATACATGTATAGTCTATCAATATTATATTTATTTGTAATTGTACTTTCCATGTGTGTATATTGTAAATAAAAAAAATTATCCTAATAAGTAAAATAACTTTACAAATAGACATTTATTTTCAATAAAGTAATCAGATATATGTTGGTCAGATAACAAGAAAAGAAATAGGGGTTATCCAGGGTGTCCTGAAATACCTGGAGATTTGAGTGGATATTAGAAGAGTATCATGAGTGACGACAGGGTATATGTTATAGATAGACACCGAGTTGGTATTGGAATTAATTAATTCAAACAAACCTAAGATAACGCAAACACTATACTACTATTTACTTAGTAATTATTCAAAAGAATGGAGTCACCCGTGGTTAAGTCATATGTTATAGAAGGTATACTGAATATTACGGGTTTATCTTATTATTGGATTATACAGGGCATCGACGAATTCGAATCAGCACATGTTAAAGAATCAGTCAAACAAACTTTAACTGAAAAGATTATCTATGATTGGAAATTAAAGGTGAACTCACTTGGTAAATGTTCGACCTATAGAAGTTACAAAATAAATTTTGGTACTGAATTGCGTCGCATCAGTGCTATAAGGTCGTAACTCCATTTTGGCGGGAAATGAGTATTTGATATCATTCGAATCGTGAGAAAAATCCAAACCGATGGGCCAAACTGTTTTTGCATTGGATGGCAAATATTCTCACAAACCAGTGACACAAATGTCGTATGTCCAGCGATCTTCACAATTATTCGTGCTATAAAGTCGTATGTCCAACAGCAGCCAATCGGATGCTTCAGGTTGTCCACGTCACTTCTGTTTTGTGTATATGGTCGTATCACCATGTTAGTCACGTGATCATTTGGTGATTTAAATTTTGTGATTGTTCCACAAATTTCTGTATGATGATGCACATGAGTGAATATTCATAATGTAGAATAGGCACTTTTTAGTTCATATATAGACACATGCGATTGCCACCATATTTAGCTTAATTAGCTCAACTTCCTTATATAACACGGAAACCAATCGCCATTGGCGTACGCAAAAGGTCGTATCTCCAAGTAATGGTTAGAGCACAAGAATTGTTCTTTACCAGAATCAATCGAGTCGGAGACGAGATTTATTCCGGTAAAGAACAATTCGCGTGCCCTGACCGACTTAGAGCACAATTGATCCCACATAATGCAATAAACTGGAAATGTGCCGTGCGCTGGCCGCGATTGGACACAATAGCCGGTTAGCCACGCCCAAAAACGTGATTAACATGAACTGAATGTGAATAGATATGTCCGAAACAACACGGTCTGGTCATACTTTGAAGCGCCCGTGCGATTTGTCTGTTATGAGTTGGGTGAGCCCAACAATGGGATAATCACTGAACTATTCCTTCGCCAGCCTTGGGAAATTGGTGTGCTTTACCAAAAATCAGGGAACGATTGCAACAATGGGATTGTGCTCTAAACAAATTGCTTTTTAAAAGAAAACGAGGGAGTAAACAGAACAAGTATATGGTTCAATGGACAGCTAATGTCAGTTTTCATTGGGATAAATACAACAATACGTCATGCTTTGTCAGCATTAGGAGAAATGTTGTCTGAAAACATCAACCTTCATTTTCTCGGAAAGTTGAAAATGTGGGTTACGACATTATAGCACTGATGCGACGATTGGTTGAAAACGTGCGTGACGCGACCCTTTCCGCTTTCGAAAGGGGGACTTAAAGTTGGACTTAGCATTCTAGATTAGTAATGTTTGACTTATTGTCAAAACTGTTTTTGCATGTGTACTTGGCAGTGCTATTTTCGTCCGGCGAAGACGACCGAAGTAAATTTCTAAACATTCTGTGTCGGCGTTATCTATTAAATTGATATTACATAGCTATATGTTATAAGCATGGCGTCCGTGTTATAAGCGAAATAAACATCACTGTCGCCCGGGAGGTAATGACGATACGGCCGATGATCCAACTGATGTTTTCCGTTATTATTGGAATATAAAATAATATATCAATTCTTCCAAACTAGCCTATTTCGTTTGTGTATTATTCCCGCATATCGGATTTATTTATTCCATGAATTCGAAGTTGGCCCTACAAGCAGTTCTCGACCAGCGTAAGTTATCGAATGAGGTCCGGTGACGCAGGTGACCTTTATTTACTGTAAATATCTTTTAGTCGTTTCCTATGATTGTATTTGTATATTGTGTGGGTGGAGGCAACTACCAAATGTGCCACGGTTCACGCCACCAGACATCATCGCCATACTAATCATCTTCGCCATCATAGTCAGTTTCGTCATCATCATCAACATCATCATCATCACAATCATCGTTATAATCACCATCATCATCATCACAATCATCGTTATAATCACCATCATCATCATCGCCATTCGAACATTATCACCATTATACCACCACCACAGTTATCGTCATACTCCATATATCGTCCTCGTCATCATTATCCTCGTCGTCATCGGCGTCCAAATACCGTCATGGTGTCGTCATCTGCCGTAGTCGTCGTCACCGTCATCGTAATATCTTCGCTCTCGTTATCATCAGCGGCATTGTCATCATCATCTTCACACAACACAAACATAGTCATTGTATCATCATAAAGATAGTTTTCACTATCATCGTCGCAATCATCTTCGTTACCATCAATCATGCATCAATATATATATATCGATAATCTTATAACCCAACTTCACAAAGATTGCAAACTGCTTTAGAACATTTAGGTCAGCACTCGTGAGTAATCTCACTAATATACACTCTTATATCTAATGTGTAGAAACGATTGCACATCAAATGTGTAAACCCGGATACTACACATAGTAATGTGTAGTTTTACATACAAATACATGGACCAAGGGCCGTTCTACACATAATGTATATATTTTGTCACACACAATTGTGTAAGAACGTAGAGCATGCGCATTGCGGTGCCTTCAGTTTCATAGTCTGATATACATGGCGGCCATATATTTTTTTGGAATACAATCTACAGCGATCGTAGACAAGGAATGTAAGTTCAGAATTCCGACTTGTGGGTATAGTATTAATGATATATGAAGATTTATTTGTTAAAACTTTCATGGCGAATGCTGCCCTTATTGTTGTAATACGGTATTACTAATATTATGCAACCACACATCACAGAGCAAAATATTACATGAAAGTTTTAACATATAAATCTCCATATGTCATCAATGCTATATACTCACAGTTCGGAATACTGAACTTACATTCTTGTCCACGATCTGTATGTGTAAGAATCTACACAAAATGTGTAAGGGATATATGTTGATTTTATGCACACCGGTGTGTATAAATGTGTAGAAATTGACCCATTTATTGTCTAAAAATTGTTACACAATTTGTGTACGTACATAAAACTATACATATACTACACAAATATGTTTAAGATCAAAAATGAATAATGATGATTGTGTAGCAGGGCTACACATTGCGTGTAGAAAACCTACACATTAGTCATAAGAGTGTAGTTTCAGTTGATTCCGTATGGTAAGTTTCTGGCAAATATTTTCGTCTTAAATATGTGAGTTCCGTGCATTATAGTGTAAAGTGTAAGATTGTTCATCAAATTCCATTATATATCCGATATGGTATGTACAGTAAATCATATAATAAAATAACACTTATATTGTATTGTATCCTTTACTTTACATAACATATTTATTATATATTTTGGAAGATCTGTGTGTGTGTGTGTGTGTGTGTCTGTCTGTCTGTCTGTAATCGATGGACTCGAAAACGGCCGAGCCGATTTCGATGAAACTTGGTATGTGGGGGTATTTTCGGCCGGGGAGTGACATAGGCTTATTAATTTGCCCGTGCGACGTGACCTTGACCTTGAAATCGGGTCATTTCAAGGTCAAACGCCAGAATATCACGGGATTTCGATGAAACTTGGTATGTGTGGGTACTTTCGGCCGGGGAGTCTCATATGCCTATTCATTTTCCCGTGCGACGTGACCTTGACCTTGAAATCGGGTCAATTCAAGGTCAAATCGCGAATTTTGATGGGATTTCGACGAAATTTGATACGTGGGGTTACTTTTGTCCACTGAGTGTTTTTGGGGGGGGGGGTCGAGTCGTGACCCCGACCTGACCTTGACCTTCAAAATGAACAATTCAAGGTCAAATCGGGTAAAACCGGATGGATTTCGACGGGCACGTTTGTCGGGTACTTTTGTCCGGGCAGTGTTTTGGACTGGTCAAATCGTGACCCCACTTGACCTTGACCTTCAAAATGGACAATTCAAGGTCAAACCGGACGAAGTCGGGTCACCTTCTAGTCTCATATATCTTTTGAAGACCTCTGTCTGTCTGTCTGTCTGTATGTATGTCATTAATACAAATCTACGATTCTCGACCGATCGGGACGAAACTTGGTACGTGTGTGTAGTTTCACCAGGCGGTCGTCGTTGTCGTATTGGTGATCCCGTGCGGCGCCCGCTTCGCGCATGCGCAGACGAGATCTCGGAAACGGGTGGAGCTATCGACTTGAAATTTGCTATGTGAATGTATCTTGCCCCGGATACGAATTTTATCGGGTCGCCGAGCCCGTGCGACGCCAGCTTCGCGCATGCGCAGACGAGATCTCGGAAACGGGTGGAGCTATCGACTTTAAATTTGCCATGTGAATGTATCTTGCCCCGGATACGAATTTTATCGGGTCGCGGAGCCCGTGCGACGCCAGCTTCGCGCATGCGCAGACGAGATCTCGGAAACGGGTAGAGCTATCGACTTGAAATTTGGTATGTGAATGTATCTTGCCCCGGATACGAATTTTATCGGTTCGCCGAGCCCGTGCGACGCCAGTTTCGCGCATGCGCAGACCAGATCTCGGAAACGGGTAGAGCTATCGACTTGAAATTTGGTTTTTGAATAGCCCGGATGAATAGCCCGGACAACGTCGGGCTCATCGGCTAGTCTATTATATATTTTGAAAGATATGTGTGTTTGTGTGTGTGTGGGGGGGGGGGGGGGGGGAGGGTGTGTGTGTGTGTGTGTTCGCTATGGACTCGAACACGGCTGGACCGATTCGACCAAACTTGGTACGGACACGTAATTCGACCAGGGAACGAACATGGGCCTATTGATTATCAGATCCGAGGTCAACTTTTCACGTGCCGAAGTCAAATCTGTTTTTACGCTGTGTTACGGGACTTTCATTTGAGTTCGGTGCTTACAAATCGATTCGAAACAGCGCGAATAATAAAATGCCAGCCATAATAATGACACTGTGAGAATCGTTCGTGTTTCCTCTTTCCAACGATATATAATGCGTATGTATCCGTTTTAGTTATCTGCCTCAATTATCAAGAAGAAGTGGTACTATCTTCCATCAGGATAAAAACAATGCGTAACTTCTATGACGTCGTTAGAGGTCATAACGTTAGATCACGTTAACGCTTAACCGGCCGATGCATTTGACTGTTTTAGACGTCTTGGCGATATCTCGGACACCGATGGTAATTTATCTTTACGTTGAAACTTGATAATTAATGAGCGTGTGTATATGAGGCGCGTTTATATACTTGAGTGGAAATCAAATCGGGTTAAACTGGCGGATTTTTACGGACGAAATTTGATGCATAGGGTATCTCGGTATCCGCTGGGCCGATTTCCCGGTATCCGCTGGGCCGATTTCCACCATTTTTGGGGTGTTGGTGTTTGACCCCACCTGACCTTGACCTTCAAAATGGTCAATTCAAGGTCAAAGCCCGGACGAAGTCGGGTCACCCTCTAGTCTGATATATAATGGAATTTTATGAACAATCTTCAAACATATTATTTGTCGTATATTTCATCTTGATTGATCTGGACTGATAAGGATGGAATTAAGTTATATTGAACTCAATATCATGATATTAACATCGTAAATTACTGTTTTTGTTCAAACAGGGGGCGGGTGTCAAAAACTTGTCGGAAAAAGTTTGAAAATCGGAAAACAATTTGGGCTTTTGGGTGGGTGGGAACCCGAAATGGTCAAAAGCAAAAAATGCACATATACGTGTCTGTAAAAAAAATCCGACCACCCCCCTCGGTTTGACAGTAATAATTGCAAAAATAAAAAAACACAAAGCATTATCTAGCTTAAGAATCCAACTAAGGTCTACATTTTGTCTACGATCTGAAATCATGACTGTCAGCGAGAAAATAAATCAAACATTTTTCATTGCATATTTTAGTTTATTTGGTAGCCGTTTGCAGAATTATTTTTTGGAGGAAAATCACCATTCTAATAACATAATGTTTGAAAAGATTAATCAGTATTCAGTGGTTACCAAAAAAACTGAAAGCTTCATTTCTGGAAAATTAACTTAATTATGAAAAATTTGCCATGACCACCAATGTTGAAAGTAACCTTCTCTTCGCAATGCATTCTCTTTTATTTACGAGTCTCCCATAGGACTAGCATTACACAGTCAATTAAAATAGTGCCAGGCCAGTGCATATGTAGACTTTTATATATGAGTCTCCATATACTCACACATATTTGAGAATGCATTCAGTTGGCCCAGGGATTTCGCAACATTTCAGGAACCTGAAGTCATGGAAGGGTAAATTGACGCTATATTACATGCTCTATCCATTTAATTCAAATAGTTTCGATGTCTTAGAGGTAGCGCAATAATTATATTGTTGATTTTTCAATAACAAGATGTCATATTTGGTTTTCAATTTTTTTTTCAACGGAGCAAAGCAGAAGGCTGTTTTTCTACATAAGGAAAACTCTTTATTGTTCATATTGGCCCATTTAATTTGTCGGAGGTCAACAGCGTCTATCTCATTATACCCCACTAATCCCCATGTATATGATTGATATACAATAAAATATGTTTAAATAACTAAATCCCCTTGATTTGAGAATCATATACCGAGGGCTGCGATGTCTATCGGATTGACGACCACTATAGTTTCGCGTTGATTCCTGTCCGGTACAACCACACAATCTATATACAAGAAAACCATAGTCAGAAATGGTAACGCCACCAAGATCATATTATTAGCCATAAATATAAATTATAATATAATTATAATATAAAATATTATTCATTAGTTAGCGCCTATATTATTTGATTGACTTGTTAAATAACATCTAATAAAAATTCATCTTATTCACAACTTTAAGGAGTCCTTCTGGCACACGAGAATGTTTATCGCCGTTTGATTTGCACCAAGTGAACTCGGGGCATATATAATTGATAGAACAGACCTCTATTATGATGATCGTGTCGTTATTTGTTTAAAATACGTATCAATTGACATATACGCACCCGTTCCCTCATTAAAATATACATATATCGCCCATTTTAGGGGAACTCCGCGAATTCGGGGACTTCCGCAAAGTGATCTCCGCAAATAGGGACCTACTGCAAAACGTCGCACCCAATGCAATTTGTAAACAAATACGATTGACATGCGTTTTAACGAGGTGAGCTTTAATTAAACGAAAGAAGCAATGCTACATAAACTATTTGCCATGGACTCAGCCAGTGTACCATATATATATATATATGTGTCAACTAAGGTCGCTTTGCGTGGTAAAAGTGAAAAGTGAAAGTTGAAATTCGGAAAACCTATTGAAAATGAAAGTAGACTTAATTTTGGGAATTCCGCGGCAGATTGCAGTGAATCTATACTATTGAAAGTGAATGTACGATTCCTCGAATTCTATCAGATATCGCGACTCTGCTCGTTTTCGTGATCATATGTTATATAGGGCCTACATGACCACGAAAACGAGTCGAGTCGCGATACATGCATCGGTACAAACACATTGTGTATACGATACAATTTTGACTTGATCACCGTACTATTTTGGCTTCAAAATATTTAATTATACGGCCGATGACCTTTGAGTTCATTTAACCTTGAGTACATTTAACCTGTGACCGTTCGCTGTGCATGGCTGATGACATTTTGAGTTCATTTAACCTGGGTACATTTAACCTGTGACCTTTCACTGTACCTCGCCTTGATAGTTAGTCAGCCGCTGTCATATCGATATCGATTCCCGCCCGTGTGGGGGGCTGGGAGCCATTACTTCTCGACTTTTTGGTAATTAGAAAATTAAAGATGGCGGTTACTCCAAGTCTCGATCCAACAGAACAGACATGCGCACTCCAATTAAAATTACCCATAACTCACTTCACTACATCAGGGGCTCCCAATGGGTTGTACATTATTTTCAGGCTATCAGATTATTTATATTTTCAAGAACATATTATTACACCGGTGACTTTAAGTTTACAATTTCAGCCTGTCCTGACTATCGATACGATTGAGTCATATTTTCAAAAACATATTATACACCTGTGGCGTTAACTTTGCAAATTCAGCATCTACGTGATTATATTGGTACGATTGAGTAATGTACAAAAACAAAATCTCCCACGATACATTCGCCCACTGGACCACAGAATCTCAAAATCTGCAAAACTAGCAACACCACATTGTGGCGTAATAAACCCATACAGTTGGTGAACACGAGTCCTTGTATCCCGTATATATATATATATATAACATGTATTTCATTACACAGCCTGTGGTTACGATGTGATGAGCGTACCCCGTATTACGCTGAGGATCCTGGGAGCTTCTTCATCCGGACCATGTAACTGGCCGTGGATGGTGTCAGTTGGTTACAACAGCTCCGTTACCAACGCATTCACACAAGTCTGCGCCGGAGTTTTGATAAGCAACAAAACTGTTCTCACAACAGCATCATGTATCGAAAGGTAAGACTAGTTTACGAAAGACACGGCCCTTAATTGTAGGAAAAGTCATACGCTTCTCAAGATATCGAACAATATATGCATGAAAAATCAGATTTAACCCTTTAAAGATGGATAATCCAAATTAACGCTCCCAAATGACTATTTCGTTGGCTTCGGCCCAAGTTCTGGGTTACAACTATTTAATTCGAGTCGAGGAACCGACCCATCAAAGCTCAGAGCGATCAGATATCAATTTTTTTAATTTGTTATTTCTCAAGATATGTAAGATTTGTGGCCCGGAAATAAATCGCCAAGGCGACGGTCTCGGACAAAATTGCGGATGAAGATGGATAACTCTAAAATCAATTGGTAATAAGGCCAAATTTCGTGATAATCAATTGATAATACGGCCATATTTCGTTGAACAACATGTTGATAACTAACGCGTTTTGGGACATTTTATATCATAATTGACAGTGGTTAGCATTATTTTGTTGTAATTAATCGATTCTATTAACTAAAGCGTATTTTGAAGAACTGTTGTTGTTTTTGTAACTTTGTAATCTGAAGACCGTCTGATCGGATTGATAGCTTTAACCGTGCCTATAATATATTTGTTTAAACTTTAAAGGTACTCAATCCGATTAAGCACCCCTAAATTACTATTTCTTTGGCTTCGGGGGTAAAACATATTTTATTCGAGTCGATGAACCCACCCTTCAAAGCTCAGAGTGATCAGATATCGATTTTTGAAGTTTGTTAATTTTTGGAGATGTGGTCCACTTCCATGTGCTCAAACAGACACATTGCGGGTGTAAGATGGATAACTCTAAAATCAAGTGGTTACTATTAACAATAATAACCACTTGATTTTAGAGTTATCCATCTTACATATATTTAGTGACGTAAAATAGGTAGTGGCACATGGTTGGAAACAATAGTGAACAAGGAATACATTTTGTGATGGTATTCCTAATAAAACATTTAGTATAAATTTCGTTTTGTTATATTTCGCTTTCGGCGGTTGTTTCGTTTCACTTATTTTTCAATCCACTGCTTTAAAGTACCAAGAACTGTGAACAAAACAGAGGATATTAGTCGTGGATACCGGTATATTAGTCGTGGATACCGGTTTATTAGTCGTGGATACCGGTTTATGCATAGGTCGAAGATTTATGAAGAGTACATACAGCAATGCACGAATTTTATTTTTGTAATTTCGGTTGTTTCGCCTTGTCGGAAATACGTTGGAACACCGGTAAATACAAACTAGATAACAAAATGGTACCATTGGCGAAAAATCAAGACAAAACATATTTGTCGCGGTCCGTAGCTCTGCATTCACGCTGATTTTGTGAAACAAACACGGCGACGGAATCGAAGTAACAAAACAAAATTTCGTTTTGTTATTTCGATTCCGTCGCTTAAGACCACAATCCCATTGTTGCAATCGTTCCCTGATTTTTGGTAAAGCACACCAATTCCCAAGGCTGGCGAAGGAATAGTTCAGTGGTTATCCCATTGTTAGGCACACACAACTCATAACAGACAAATCGCACGGGCGCTTCAAAGGGGGACCAGTCCGTGTTGTTTCGGACACATCTATTCACATTCAACGGCGATCAGTTCATGTTAATCACGTTGTTGGGCGTAGCTAACCGGCTATCGTGTCCAATTGCATGCGGCCAGCGCACGGATTGTGCGTCGTGGTCAAAACACGCTCAACGGCACACTTCCAGTTGATTGCATTATGTGGGATCAATTGTGCTCTAAGTCGGTCAGAGCACGCGAATAGTTCTTTACCAGAAAAAATCTCGTCTTCGACTCGATTGATTCCGGTAAAGAACAATTCTTGTGCTCTAACCATTACTTATTTCGCCTGACAATTATTATGCGTATGAGTTTGAACTAATTTCGCTATCTGCGGTTGCCGTATATTAGGAATTACACACGTGTTCGACATTTTTCGCTTTCATTGCTTGTTTCGAAGATGATCCCATTGTTTATACACGCTACCATCCAGAGTGGCATAAACACTATGCCATTAGTACTGCAGTGTGACGGTCCTTTGGTAAAGCGTTTCGGAGTTCCCCTGGCGAGAGGAAAAATATATAACGAGGATATCTTCAATTTTTGGTTGGATATGGCCCGTGGTTCAACTTGAAAGAAAAGTTAAAAGTCCAAATGTATATACCCAAGCACAGCTATGGTAATGCGCTTGTACATATAAAAATAGTTTTTAATATATTTTTTGTTTTATTTTTGACAGTTGTTTGAAAGTCGATAACGTAAACAAATAAAAGAGTAGTTAGCGGGAAGTAACTCTGGTTCAATGTGCGAAGCGATGTTAACTCATCTGGTACCGAATCACTTTTAATTTTAGCGCGGATGGATGCGAGTGAGACATCAGTTTCTCACAAGACGGATAACGGTTTTTATCTGATGCAAAAACACCACTATTTGTCGTATTTGATAGCTTAGTATATAATAAAACTGGTCATCTTTTATATTATTATACTCCAGCTTGACTGCTGAATCTGGGTCCAATCAGAAGATTGTCGTCGTTGGAGAAAACAGTATTTCAAAAGATAAAACAGTCGACATTTTTGAACTTCCGACGAACATCAACACGACTAAGCCTCATCCAGGTTACGATAACGTAACGGCAGGTTTGTAGCTCCGATATATCGGTGTAGACATGAAGGTTACGTTTGTTTATATTGGTGTAGACATGAATGTTACGATTGTTACGGCAGGTTGGTAGCTCCGATATATTGGTGTAGACATGAAGGTTACGATGTAACGACAGGTTGGTATCTCCGATATATTGATGTAGACATGAAGGTAACGATGCGGCAACGGCAGGTTTGTAGCTCCGATATATGGTGTAGACATGAAGGTTACGATGTAACGGCAGGTTGGTATCTCCGATATATTTGTGTAGACATGAAGGTTACGATGTAAAGGCAGGTTTGTAGCTCCGATATATGGTGTATAGACATGAAGGTTAGGATGTAACGGTAGGTTGGTATCTCCGATATATTGGTGTAGACATGAAGGTTACGATGCGGTAACGGCAGGTTGGTATCTCCGATTTATTGGTGTAGACATGAAGGTTACGTGCGTTAGCGGCCGGTTGGTAGCTCCGATATATATGGTGTAGACACGAAGGTTATGCTGCGGTAACGACAGGTTGGTAGCTACGATATATCGGTGTAGACATGAAGGTTACGATGCGGCAACGGCAGGTTGGTAGCTCCAATATATGGTGTAGACATGAAGGTTACGTGCGGTAACGGCAGGTTTGTAGCTCTGATATATCAGTGTAGACATAAAGGTTACGTGGCGGTAACGGCAGGTTTGTATCTCCGATGTATGGTGCAGACATGTCTGGTTTGACATACCCCACCAGTGTCACTCATGATGTTGTTGAGGAACAGGATTCAAAATGCCCATGCCAAATTTAATGATATTCACCCCTGCCTGTGAATCTATTAAGAGGAAAAGTTTTGTCATAAATAGAGTTATCTTCCATTGGACAAAATGTGCTGTTTGTTGTCAATCTTCAAAGCTCATGAAGTCACATGTATAATATTATTCGAGGCTTTAGAGTTCCCAGTTTCATTATATTCCTTCCCAGTATATATGGTTAGGGACGTGGCAACAGCTTGGGGGGGGGGGGGGTACCCAACTTTGGTAAAAATGACACAGCATTAGTTGGAAAATGTACACCATATGTGACCCGCCATATCAAATCCAGTCGTAAGTCGGGATTTTTTTACCCTGTGCCAATGCATTCTCTTATATATGCGAGTCGACCATAGGTCGCCTCGCATATATAAGAGAATGCATTGGCCTAACAATTTTTTACAATTTTAATAATTTGTTCTTTTATTCTTTAACAATTTTATAATTTCACCCATACAGAGCCCCAGACAAACATGAGCAGACGACACTCTTCTCTATGCTTCTATATATGTGTGGGGCTCCATGCAGGGTAATGGATGTTTTTTATTTTATGTCCTAAATATTGTAAGAAACATTTATTTTTAAAAAATGATAAATTTTTTTTAGGCCAATGCATTCTCTTATATATGCGAGGCGACCTATGGTCGACTCGCATATATAAGAGAATGCATTGGCACAGGGTAAAAAAAATCCCGACTTACGACTGGATTTGATATGGCGGGTCACATATATAGGCTGAAATTTGATTTTTCAACCAATAATTAGTGTGGGTATTTGTTGTTCTTAGACAAACCGTAGCATAGTTTTATACTCTTGTTTACAATGTTGGTCTGAAATGGTCATCAGTTGGAAATATTTTCCAACCTTATGTTGTCAGGTTGGAAAGTATGGTGCAATGTAATTCTGGGACCTATGAGTTTGGTCTAATTCAAGGGGGTGTGTAATTGGAAATCTCATGATGTGGAAAGATTAGATGGACCTATACCCAGAAATCTACTTAACCCTTTCAGTGCCAGGTCCGATTTTTGTATCAACCCATATACTCTGTGCCAATGCATTCTCTTATATATGCGAGTCGACCATAGGTCGCCTCGCATATATAAGAGAATGCATTGGCCTAACAATTTTTCATCATTTGTTATTATTTTTTACAATTTTATACAATTTTAATATTTTTTTCTTATATTCTTTAACAGACTTATTTTGTAGGTTTAGTACCAGGGAACCTCATGTTTTTCATGGGCATCAAAATTATTACTATGAATACTTGGTGTTAGTTTTGAGTTATAACATGCCTCTAAGGTTTTATCCAGTTTGTTTTTAAATTCGCTATAGCATGCTTAAGCATACCCAAAAAAAATTCAACCCAAAACAAAAACAAACAAAAAACATTATTTTTTTTATTTTTTTATTTGTTTTAGGGCCGATTTTACAGACCGTAAAGACACTGAAAGGGTTAATTGTTAAGAATGATAACAAACTTAATGTTGGTTGTGTGCTGGAATATGTGAGCAGCTATATTTGCAAGAACTGATATAGATCTTTGGGCTGAGATGAGTTGTATATCGTAGATGCATAGCCAAATGCCCAGCTATCTCTAATAATATGGCCTATTTCCAGTTGATTGCTCCCTGCTTGGGTGGACAAGCCTGCATACCATCATTATATTCATTGAGCTTGTCCTTCATTGTAACAGCTCTTGGAAATGGCTGCTCACAATTTTCCAAACAAATTTTATAACATTAACATTCTTGAGGCAGTTTTGCTCTCAATTAAATAGTCATTTGAGATTTTCACTAGTTCAGAACATGTACTTTGCATGGCAGTTATTCCTTTCCACTCAATGTGTATACTTGCAGAGAACACTCCTCCCAAAACGTCCCTTAACCCGTTACCCAACAAACCGGCCAAAAACGGCCAAATAAAGCTTCAACAGCCTAAAATATCTTCGGTCTGTCTCAATAGAACCATACAAATATGGATATCATTGGAACCGGCTCCTTGGCCACATTGTGATGGTTATAGTTATGCCCTGTGCCAATGCATTCTCTTATATATGCGAGTCGACCATAGGTCGCCTCGCATATATAAGAGAATGCATTGGCCTAAAAAAAATCTTTTTTTAACACTTTTTACCATTTTTCTTACATTCTTTAACAATTTTATAATTTTTAATGTGTTAAGCCAATGCATTCTCTTATATATGCGAGGCGACCTATGGTCGACTCGCATATATAAGAGAATGCATTGGCACAGGGCCCTTCTGTTGGGTAAAGGGTTAAAAATATGATCAGTCATCATTTTTGGCAGTTTTATTGTTATGTAATATACATGATGTGGTCTTCAGATAGTATAGATTCATTCAGGTTGTGCACTAGCTTAACAATAGTTTTCTGTGTAGATCCAAATACATATACAAACCATGGTTGTTTCACAATAATATGATCATTGTCACACATTTTCTGAAGTAATACCCATAGCTTCAATACATCAAGATATAGCATGCCCATACAGTAATGCTCTAAGTAATCGACTCTTTAACCACAGCAGAATTATGGGTAACTTTTCAGGATGAATGGCAACAAGCCATATTTCCGACTAAATCCTGAAAAGTTACCCATAATTATGCTGTGGTTAAAGAGTCGATTACTTAGAGCATCACTGTAGCTTCAACACAGCAAGATGCATCAAACTGAATTACATCAAAATATGTCATTAAATATGGTGAACAATTTTATACTATAAACGCTGCGTACCAGTCTTGTTGTCGAATCTTGATAACTGCTTTAACCCTTTCAGTGCCAAGGTCGATTTTTGTATCAACCCATATTTCCTTGATCATTTTTCAAATTTATTGAATATAAATAATAATGTGATACATAGAGCTCTTTCCATCAATGTATCACATTATTATAATCAATAAATTTGAAAAATGATCAAGGAAATATGGGTTGATACAAACATCGGACTTGGCACTGAAAGGGTTAAAAGGGCATATGACTCCCGAGTACCAGTTCACAGAGAGGTATGAATCATGTGTACCACATCAAAATCACCCGAATACCGCATTCCAGAAAATGGGATCGAGACACCTCTTTCATTGCCAACAATATTACATACAACTGACCAAAGGGATTGTGGGACAGGGGCTGTTGCATAGAATCGCCCCTTTCCCTACGTTATGTGTGGTCGCAATGGCATTTTTTTCATTGCTACTACGGTCATCCTAATCTGTTGAAAATGTAACCCACCTTTAGTTCAGGTATTAATACATTTGTTATCAGTTTGTCTGTCCTCTGTTATGGCTGAGTTATTGCCAATCACATGCACATACAATGTCAAAACATCCATGGATAATTATGGGATAAAAAATAGGACCCTTTTTTCAGTTGAAGCAGGAGATATCTATTATTTTATAAACAATTTTAGGCCACAGATTGTTGTGAATGATGCAACTTCTTTTTGTTGAATAACCGATTAACTATGGTAACTGATATTGTCACATCTATGGAAGGCCGAATTCACATGTTAACATTAAAGATACCCTTTCCAATTTGACACCATAAACCGCCATATGTATGTTTTCTTTACCAGGACATAATTAGATCGGACACATGAGCCTTTTAATAGGTTTTGGTGGTCATCAGTTATCGACTTTCGTACGAGAAATTTTTAACACGTTTTTAATGTTTTCCACTTAGCAAAAATTCCAATGATTGTCTCTAATAAAGAGCGTCCATGCAACCATCGCCCAAAAGCGGTAAATGATAATAGCGTTATCAATCATGATCGTTTTACTCGTTTACAGCGTAAAACTGATGGATGATTTTGTTGGGTTTTCGCGATGCATGTGCCATACAAAATCATGGTGATTACAAGTGCAAATGGTGGGGGCAGCGGAGCGCGTTAAAGGCCCCTTTGATTTAGTTTGAACAAATATTATATTTACGCCATTAATTACATCAAAGAGTCTTATTTATCTGGATCTATTTCTTTACGCGGCCAAACAACGCATAGTTACAACTCGTCCAGTAAATTAGGTCTGGACCTCACCAAATGCTCAGCCCATACCTAATTTACTGGACTACTTTTGTAAATTTCGCTTTAAACTGTGGGAACTCATTATAGATCCTCTTTTTCTTAACGACAATTAAGTCCCCATGAAGTATGGTGTAATTAGACATGTGTGTTAAGTTGAAAGTGACAGTTTTTAAAATTGATTTTTTTCAACAAACCTGTGTGACCATTACCAAATATTTGTGTTTTCAGCAAACAACACGGGACTACTTTTCCTGGATCAAGAGATTGATTATAACATCTGTAGGATCCCGGTGTGCCTACCTCAGGAGGGACAGGTCAAGTATAACGACAAGAGTAACTGCTTCATCGCTGGATGGGGTTCCCAAGATATTAATGACCCAAAACGTAAGTCGCTGTAACTGTATTAGCCCTGCCTATACTGTATGGAGTTTCCCATTCAGTTACATCAGTATATCTCTATCACTTGGTGGACAATCCTAGGCCACAGCTGTCCCGTATTTCGATGGAACATGTATATGTTTTGTTCTTCTTCCAAATGGCATATCATATGGAATATGTTGTGGTAACTTGTGGATAATGTTATCTGGGCATTCAAAAACTAAGTGGATGATTTTTAAAGCCAGTTCAAGCAACAATTTATATTATTTTATTTCAAAGGCATTAAACGATTTTATTGAGCCTATGTTACTCTATACTAGTTCCTCGTAGATAAACCCACGCCCATGTTTTGAACTTGGATAGCGAGTATACATTAATCTCAGGTTAACTCTGAATGAGGATTGCAAAAAAACAATGCATAAAAAGAGCATTACTTCAGCTAATTTCCATTGCAAATTCATTGCTTCCTGTCCCATTGTGTTTCACAAAATGCTGTATTATAATATATAAGACTAGCAGGTGGACCAGACTTCGTCCGGGCTGTTTCCCCTCTGTTTTTCGGCGAATTGCGCGATTTGACCTTGAATTGTCCATTTTGAAGGTCAAGGTGAGTGGGGTCACGATTTGACCCGTCCAAAACACTGCCCGGACAAAAGTACCCGACAAAAGTACCCGTCGAAATCCATCCGGTTTTACCCGATTTGACCTCGAATTGATCATTTTGAATGTCAAGGTCAGGTCAGGGTCACGATTAGCAGGACCCGACTTCGTCCGGGCTGTTTCGGAGTGTTTCCCCTCTGCTTTTCGGCGAATTGCGCGATTTGACCTTGAATTGTCCATTTTGAAGGTCAAGGTGAGTGGGGTCACGATTTGACCCGTCCAAAACACTGCCCGGACAAAAGTACCCGACAAAAGTACCCGGTGGACCTGACCTCGTCCGGGCTGTTTAACCTCTGCTTTTCGGCGATTTGACCTTGAATTGTCCATTTTGAAGGTCAAGGTCAGGTGGGGGTCACGATTTGACCCGTCGGAATCCATCCGGTTTTACCCGATTTGACCTCGAATTGATCATTTTGAAGGTCAAGGTCGGGTCGGGGTCACGACTCGACCCATCCAAAACACCCAGTGGACAAAAGTAACCCTACGTATCAAATTTCGTCGAAATCCCATAAAAATTCGCGATTTGACCTTGAATTGACCAGATTTCAAGGTCAATGTTACGTCGCACGGGCAAACGAATATGCTTACGACACTACCCATACGAAAGTATCCCCAGACACTAATTTTCATCGAAATCCAGTGATACTCGGGCGTTTGACATTGAAATGACCCGATTTCAAGGTCACATCGCACGGGCAAATTAACAGGCCCATGCCACTCCTCGGCCGAAAGTATCCCCACATACCAAATTTCATCGAAATCGGCTCGGCCGTTTTCGAGTCCATCGCGAACACACAGACAGACAGACACACACACAGACAGATTTCCCAAAATATATAATAGATGATCTTTGTGTCTTATTTTAAATATTTACTTTAACATAATAAAACACAAAACAAATTATTTCATTGAATAAAATAATATGCATCATGATTCATATAAACACGACATTAGATTAGCACTATGAATGCCAACTAATATTTTAGTCCCAAGTTTTGGTGTAAACAAAATCACAGGCCTGCCGGGCTTACTGGTGATCACAATATGATCAACATGGTTGTGATTTTTGATAATACTAGTTGAATGCTACATTATGACAGTGGGCGGTGGAGTGCCTGGATACAAACTTAATAGTTTGATTCACTAAAATAAACACACAATATGTCTTTAATTCTCTTTTCCAGAGACCAGAGACGTAATGGCGCAAACTAAGGTGGAACCTCTGAATGAGAAGGCCTGTGAAATCCTGTCTGAGATTCTGGGATTCGACCTGCCAGAGAATGCCATATGTGCCAAGGCTTCTAATGCAAACGAGGATGCCTGCGGCAAGGTACACTTTCATAATCATTATATACAAGCATATACGATTTGTTACACTGATCCTCCATCTGGGTCCGTGTCATACCTGTAAGTTTTAATGTGTGAAATGGAACCACATTGATGTTACACAACGTAAATGACGTTAGACTGACCGGCTTTAAAAACCAGAACTATAAAAATCAATTCAATATAAAAAGAAAAGAAAATACCATGAACAAATCATTGGATAACATCGGTCGGCATTCTGAACTCCTCGACCTATGGCCTCTGGGGCCAAGCTCTCTGGTGCAATTAGTAGTCATTTTTCGCGGATGATTATATCCAGATCTGGAAGAAATATGTCACTACTCTATATCCGTCGTGCCGCATAACATAGTCCGTTTACGCGTGGTGTTGTTTGACGAGTTACTCAATCCAATATTTATGTGGCTCGTGTTCTTTGATCACCAAATATCCGGAAACATGGGTCAACCATCCGATTTGAATGCAATTGATAGCACCGATTTACTGTGCATGCTATGACTCGACAACGGCAAATCTGCTTGACATCGTACCAATTGTGTCACCTTATAACAATTGTGCTATTGGACCTGTCTTCAAAAGTCAATTTAGGTCATGCGGTAATTTCATATAGATATTTTGTGGACTATTCGATATCAGTGTTGTAAGACAACACTTTTATATTGTTTAGTTCGACGTTAAATGTTTTCTTACCCACGAACTGACAGAATACAACTAAATTCAAATTGGCGCGCCTGTACTTGACCGAGGCACCGACCTAAAAATAACGTGAAATAGTTCGAACCAATCATGTCGTCGTATTAAAGCCGAGTCTGAAACGGTGACGGAATCTGACGAGGTTTGCCGAATGCATCGATCGGGGGTCTAATAATATTAAACGCGACCCTGCACATTATTGTGTTACTGTAACATATCGATAGTTTATTGGTCAAATTGAAAACAAACTCCACCTACAATGTGGCGAGGTCGGTTTGCAGGTGGGCAGGTGTCTACGATGGCAATAGCGTGTAAACTCAGGCTATGGTCTTACAATCTCGTCCAAATACGGATACGATAGGCGAGAATCGCATGCGTTTTGATATGTCGATGCCGTCTGGAGAGTTTGGCGGGACCAGCATCCCGTCTCGATTTGCTCAGTCTACCCTTGATGCTATAAAGTGGTAGCCGCGGGCGCTTATATATAGAGTTGTTTTTATGAGCCATCAGGCCCCCGCGGCAGCGGTCGCTGGCGCGACCTGACTGCCTCGATATCAATTTGAAAAAGGGGTGACGTTGCTTAACGCGCCTGCGGCGCTTCAATAACAGTTTGAATTTTGACCAGCATCCCGTCTCGATTTGCTCAGTCTACCCTTGATGCTATAAAGTGGTAGCCGCGGGCGCTTATATATAGAGTTGTTTTTATGAGCCATCAGGCCCCCGCGGCAGCGGTCGCTGGCGCGACCTGACTGCCTCGATATCAATTTGAAAAAGGGGTGACGTTGCTTAACGCGCCTGCGGCGCTTCAATAACAGTTTGAATTTTGACAGTGACGTCCGCCTCCTAAAAGTGATTTTTCCTATAGTGTTTTTGAAACGTGTCTCTTTGTGGTGTCATTCTTTTGGTATGATTTTTTACTAAATAACGGGTATGTTAGAGTTACATTTCTTTGAATTTTACAATCGAAACATATTCGCATGCGATGCTGAGTCACGCGGGACACGGCAAACTAAATCGCGCGCAAATTGGCTTGCGATTTTTCAGCATCCCACCCCATTTGGCATGCGATAGCGTTTGTACTAGGTGGTAAACTTGAACAGATCAACAATGTCTTAATCAAGTTTGAAAACCAGCTAGGTCCGCCAACTTTGGGCGGAGTTAGTTCATGTTTGTGAATTTTGATCACGATAGCGCGATAACGTGGAACAGATATCCACCGATTTTGTTGATATTTGGTATATGAAACTCATCCAACAATTTCTATCAAGTATATGAAAACCGATCAGGTCCGGCTACTTTTGGCGGATTTACGGCCCTTAATTAGATCATTTTCATAAATTGTATCACAATAGCGCGATAACTTGAACAAATATAAACTGATTTTGTTTATATTCTTGCTGAACAATATCTTGATCAAGTATGAAACCGGCCACGTCTGCCTACTTTGGGCGGATTTACGGCCCTTACTTAGTTCATTTTCATAAATTTTATCGCAATAGCACGATAACTTGAACAATTATCAACTGATTTTGTTTACATTTTTGCTGAAAATTATCTTGATCAAGTTTGAAAACCAGCTAGGTCAGCCTAATTTGGGCGGAGTTATAAGCCATAATATATAATTAGTTGATTTTCGTGAATTTGTATCGCGATAACTTAAACAAATATCAAATGATTGTGTTGATAATCGGTGCTCAACAATGTCTTGATCGAATGCCGACTGGGTCCGCTTACTTTGGGTTCAGTTACGGCCCTTATTTGTATATTTTCTGCGGGTGTTGAAATATCCATATACAGATATCCACATGCTGGACACCGAATCAGGGACCAGCATATAGAGTGCGACATCTTCTCCGTAAAATGTGCCACTTCTCCATAGCGTTGTCCAAGCTAGGATAAGTGACTACCCTCTTATATAACAGTACGCATACTGATCATATTAAATTGTGTTCGTACTCACTATAATGGTTTTATAATTGAACTCTTGTGTTGCATAATACTTATTGGATTATAGAGGCGTGATGTGGCAATGTAACTTGAACTTCAGCCACTATATAATAAGCAACCAGGAAGAAGTGACTTCTCCAAAATTGAAACCCTCCGGGAGTTCACAATTGAAAACATATGCACAGAGAGTTGAGGGTTTAGTGATCCTGGATCCTCCCTGACATTATTACGTTGCTAAAGGAAATGTAACGAGAATAATTATGTGATGTACAAATTGTTGCAATAAAACAAATGTCGTTCGCAAAAGATCTGAATAACATATATTTTGTTTGTGTTTAGGGTGTGTAATAAATATAGTTAGTGTAAACATATTTGGATTGCAAATGTAAGTTTTGAGACAGTGCAAATTTCTCAAAACTTACATTTGCTTCGAAAAAAATAGGCGCCTTGTATGTTGTATAGTTCCAGACATGTTCAAAGAGCAATGCTCGGCATGTTTCGGAGATGTATATATAACATGCTACTGTGCCATATCTGCTATATATATTTTGATTGGTTTTGGGATATCATTAATTAACAGCACCGTAACGGATAACGGTAGTATATAAGAATAAACTGGTCCGACTGTCTCCGTCTGTCTGTCCGTCCGTCCATTTTGTCCCTACACTTTTCTGTCATTTAAAAAAAACTTGAATCAGATACTTAGTACCATGGGAACATGTGCACCTCCGATTCGCCTTTTTTTAGTGGAGTTATCCTTCTTTTTCGACTTAGAAATTTTTTCGCAAAATGCTAAATTTTGTCAGAGCTTTTATATCTTATATATTTTTTTTAATAATAAGTTAATATGGTTCCTTTAATGTAACCCAATTGTGATGCATAGGGTATCGTTAGTCCCACCTCTAGTTTGGGCTGTGACATACATGTAGAAAGATAATTTCATTAACATTTTATCTTACAGCGTGATCACGGCGATATGATGGTTTGTCCAGATATGGAAGGGAAGTACTACCTACGTGGACTCGTATCCCGTACTGGATGTGAGATACCCCATGATTGCAAGAAACCCGTTTCAGTTTATACTGATGTTGCTCCGTTCTTCCCATGGATTGAGGCAAACAAACAATAAATGCATATAAATCACATGATGTCTTGTTTTTTACCTCTGCTTTGAATGAACGGAAGTAATAATCTGTACGCATTTTTCGTAATACTGTAACTTGCAAGCTTGCAAATAGTGTGTCTGTCATTTGTATAATGAGGTCAACAGAGTGTGAATTTAGTGATGCTATCCCGCATGGTGGGCTAGCATTACCAAATTCACCCTCTGTGGACCTCATTCTGCTTAGGCCTCATTTTCTGAGAAGTAGCTATATAGTCTCAAGTTAATATTGTTTTTAGATACTTGTTCCCTTCTGTTCAGTTTCTATATCCCCTAATTTGCCGAAGATAAATTGCATAATCGAGGTCACTAATGGGTGAACATCACGAACTTCAACTGGGAACTGCAATCTGATCCTAGGTCTCCCATATCAGTTGAATCCTAAGCAGAATGAGGTCCCCATGGGGTGAATTTGGTGATGATAGCCCGTGGGATGTAGCGTCACTTAATTGACCCTCTGGGGACCTCATTCTGCAAATGACAGACACATTATTTGCAGGCTTGGTAACTAGAGGCGGAGAAACATCCCTGCAACGATTAACATCATACTTTTGCGTAAACGAGATTTGCCTTCAAACCAGTGTTCAAACAGCTATTAATCAGCATCTCGGCAGAAAAATTACACTGAAACTGGGGTCTATTATACCGTCAGTTATCACCGGTGATGCGTAGATGTTAAAGGTACACAATCCGATCAGAGGGTCTCCATATCATCAAGATACAACAACAACAACAACATTTCTTCAAAATACGCTTTAGTTATCAGAATCGATTAATCGCAACAAAATAATGCTAACCACTGTCAAGCATGGTATCAAATTTCCCAAAATGTGTTATTTAACAACATTTTGTTCAACGAAATATGGCCGTATTGTCACTTGTTTTTAGAGTTATCCATCTTCATCTGTAATTTTGACTGAGACCACCCTTTTGATGGCGTATTTCTGGGCCACAAACAATTGAAATAACAAATTTCAAAAATCGATATCTGAGCTTTGAAGGGTATGTTCCTCGACTCTAATAAAATATTTTTTACCCACGAAGCCAAAGAAATAGTAGTTTAGGGGTGTTCAATCGGATTGAGTACCTTTAATATCTGAATGGCTTTGTTGTTATAATTCATAAAATAGTGTTTTGGTGATCGGATGGTTGTGGCCTAGTGTATACCGACAGTATAATCACACTAATTACAGTACCCAGGCCTGAGAATAAGGTACCTGTCATTTGCAGAATGATGGCCCCAGAGGGTGAATTTAGTGAAGCTATCCTGCATAGCGGGCTAGCATCACTAAATTCACCCTCTGGGGACCCCATTATGCTTAGGCATCATCTCTCTGGAAAATTTCTTTATTATAAAATTTATATAGAAACTTCTTCACATAGATTATATTTCTTTTTTAGTTTACTGTTTCTATATCCCCAAATTGGCAGACGACACATTGCGTAATCGAGGTTCCCAATGGGTGTACATCACAATATTCACCATTTTGGAAACTTCAATCTGAGTCTATGTCTCTCATAGCAGATGAGGCCAAGCAGAATGAAGTCCCCAGAGGGTGAATTTGGTAATGCTTGCCCACGTTTCGGGATAGCATCACTATAACTTCACCCTCTGGGGACCTCATTCGGCAAATGACATGCACACTAAATTCAGGATTGCTATTTGCGATACCACATAAAATCGTAATAATAATCACGTCCCTTCACCCACAGTGGACTCTACATGGGCGTGAACCGTAAACATGTTAGCAAGGGAAGCCTAACTTGTATCACGATAAATATGGGTGTTGTCTGTGTACATTGGGAGAACAGCCAACAAACAATGTAATATGTCTGATGTGTTTATGGCCTTATATAACCCTCAGGACTGATTAGATTGATTGTATAAAGTTGATTAAAATACAACGTGATTATTCATCTCAGATCCAAGATACTTAACTCTATATCTATAAACATGACATATCTCCCCTTCTTTAAAATAGTACCAAAAAAAAAAAGTCTTGTCGCAATGCCTGCCGACGTATTTTCGATGACTCGGTACCAAATATTATTTGAGACTTGATTTCTTCATCAGAATCGGGGAATTCACTGTCTTGGTCATTTGTTGTAGTCGAGTGTTGAATCCACCCATTGACTCCACAGGCTTCTGTCGACACTGGCGGAATGTTTTATAACATTCATATTTCAAATTTGTCTTCGGATTGAAGTACATATTGAGTTTTTGAACACATACCTCATACACATTTGGCTGCACATTTCCTTGTACAGGATGTTGACCATCACCTGCAGCGACTGCTGTTTCGTCTTTGATAGTTTCAAATATGTCATACACAGCAGAGCCTGGATAATGGAGCAACAGCGCCTTCTTTCTAGCATCATTGTCTATATTGCATGCTACCATAAAATTGTCGAACCGATCGATTTATTTGGGCCATCGTGTTGCTATGGAAGACTCTTCCAGTACATCGAAATTAGGGAACATAGGTAATTCTGCCATGACGTTTTTAATGTCTGTTGATCGTATTGTGTATTAAATGAATCGATGAATGGACACGTTGGTAATCCTCGTCGCCAAATGATGTGTTTATGGCCTTATATAACCCTCAGGACTGATTAGATTTATAAAGTTGAATAAAATACAACGTGATTATTCGCATCTCTATCCAAGATACATAACTCTATATCTATAAACATGACAATGTCTACAAGAAACCTGGGAGGATATACAAGAACCCCGGACATATTGTCCACTATTATATACCAGGCTGAACCCCGGAAATATTGTCAACTATTATATACCAGGCTGTGATCGCGGAGAGGGGAGAAATTGCTACTGGTATTTCCCGATAGGTCTACTCTTCGGGAATTAGAAAATTGGAGGTGATTAGCGAGCTGCAGGAGGAACATTTCATACAGTTCAAATTTATCACATATCATGGGATAACTTCTAAACACCGAGTTCTACACAAGTAGACTCCCAAATTTTCTATTCTACAAAACGTGTTCTTGACATTTAATAACATATCTCTTACTTTTTCTAGATATTAGAAAAAGGCTTTCTCGAATGTAAGAAAATATTTCTTAGCTTTTTCTAGTATTTGGAAAAATGACTTCTATGATGTAAGAAAATATTTCTTACCTTTTCTAGATATTGCTAGAAATTATATTTTATATTAACTTTCTAGGATTTAAGAAATTATTTCTTATATTAAGTAAATATGAGAACATGACCTTCTAGGAAATTATTTCTTATATTTAAGAGAAAAATAATTAACCCGTTCTTAGAAAACATTAAGAAAAATATTCTCATAATCAGAATTTAAATTTATACAAGAAAATTATTTTCTAAGTATAAGAAAATTTAATGCGAGAAAATTCTAGGTATTCTCCCAAGGTAATATTTTTTGTTTCAAGTTTTTTTTTCAAAATAAGAAAATCCTTTTTGGCAGTGTAGAGGTCATGCACCCTGGTATCCATATGAAGTTTGGTGACGATCGAATGAGGGATGTGGCCTGTAGGGTGTGCCAAAGGATTAGTGATGCAAAGAGTAAAACTACATGTCCACCTGTCAGACTCAAGATATAAGCAAAACAAACAAAAAACAATATCAATGCAAGATATTATTAATTCTGCCGTGCAGCAGACTGATGAATTAATTTCAAAAAACAATCTTCGCTCCTTCCCAGAATGAGGGACTCAAGAATCTGTTAAAGAGTCACAAAAATCTTCCCCGATATACCCCGATTGACTGAAGCAATAATATATATATACGGCGGAATCCCGCAGATAACTATTTTTAGCCACAATTCCAATCCGCGCGATCCGATTGGTCGGCGAACTTTCGTCACCAATTTGATACGATTGTTTTTACGACTTGAGAATAATAACTCTCATTCTAAAAACGAAGTAAATTAATTAAAACTTAATTAGTTAGAACGCATATTTGAATTAGATTATCGGAGTTTTAACTCGGTGCATGGTGTGTTGAATGGGAATGTTGGGTCCTCACATATGAATTCAACGATTATTGCCTGGAAAACCAGGAAAACTGGTAAAAAACTCGGTTCGAATTTAACTTGAAGTTCGTGTGATCGGGCTATGTTGTTGTCATTTTAATTGAATATTGTCAACAGCGGGAATTATCAGCCTGATGACACAGGAGAGTGACTCAGGTCTCAATGGGAACTGTTGGAGAACCTATCGTTCAAACACGCAGATTAAAAAAACAGTGTGGGTTGATACACAGGTACATGTGGGTTGATAGCGTCAGAAAAATGTACATGTAGCAGGTGCAATTTGACACTAAAATTTACATGTATGACTTTGGACTGGACTGGCTGCATTAGGCCTACACTACAGGCCCTACAGATTCAAATTTAACTCAAGTCTCAACAGTGACCTGTAGTATTAAAATGACTAATTTCAAAATGGGTGGCCCAGTATTAGATATGTTGGGGGAAGGGTAGATCATGCCATGAATATCTACTCTGGCTAATATGAGAGGCCACATTCACATTTAATGAATTGCGCTTAAGTGCAATTGAATGCGCTTAAGCGACTTTATTGCACTTAAGGGAAAATGATTGTGCTTATTAAGTGCAAACAATTGAACTTAAGTGCAAATAACACATATTGTGCTTAAGCATAAATAGGGCATTTATGCTTAAGCATAATGTGCCCTACTTATGCTTAAGCATAATGAGTTGCACTTAAGCATGATTAATTGCGCTCAAGTGCAATTAATTGTAACTACTATCTAACCCACTCATAAAATATTAATTGGCATAACCTGGAGTATCGCTTAACAATACAAGAGGAGCATGGGCTAATTTTAACCTTTTTTAATATTAAAGCCTAGTACAGTTACATGTAGCTGTGAGTATGTGTACAACAATCAAAGATACTCATAATTTCATATTATCCTTGTATACATATTCACCTCAACATTGGCCATGTCAATTACTGTATCCCTATTTGTCACACCAAAGCCGAATAGCCACTCAAGATATACTAATACACCCCAGCCATGTCAGTATAGTCACTCCATGTATGCATATGTACCTCATCAATGGCCATATAGCCACTCGCTATATACACATATCCCTCGCCCATGACAATAAAGCAACACGTATGTGTACTTGTATAATCTACACATGACGATACCGACACGGGTCGCCAAACAGGAACCTCAGGTACATGTATACCCATACGCCTGTCACCCCATGTATAGATGTTCACTACATTTATGATCATACAGTCACTACTTGTATACCTACATGCACTCATTTCACCATTAACCATACAGTCACTGCATGTATACATATTCGACACACATAGTCATATAACCACTCGATATACATATGCAGCCCACCCTAGACCATATATTCACTCCAGGTATACATGTAAACCTCACTAATGGCCATTCAGCCCTTCCAGATATACAAAACAACCCGCACATAGACCACTCAAACAATCCATACTTGCACATACACCTAACACATGGCAATTCAGAAATTCACTGAATAATCATACACGCCATCCATGATAATACAGCTAAGCCCTATACACCCACCAATGATAATACATCCACGAGATATATAAATATACATCCCACCCGTTACCACAAGGACACTCCCTGTGTACACACACGCTCGATAAGGTCCACTCAGCTTACTCCAGGTATTCATAATAAATCATGACCATACAGTTATTCCATGTATACCTATACACATTACCCGTAACCATAAAATCACAACCTATTTATCCACACACCCCATCCATGATCATACAGACAACACATGTACATCCCACCCATGACCTTACAGTCACTCCATATATACACAATCAACACATAGATGACCATGTAGCTATATACATACACCACACCAATGACCACACAGGCACACTGTGTGCACCCGTACTGGATATACACCATACAGTCACTCCATGCATACCGATTCACCTCACACCTGACCATGACCTCTCCCTATATATCTAGATGCATCTTACCATGGACAACCCACTCATAACCATATAATCACTCATTGTATACCTACATCAGTCATGACATACAATAACTCCCTGTATACCTATTCACCTCACATATGATCACAGAGTAACTCCCTGGCTGCGATCTTGGCATCCACACTGTATCCTGTTGACATTTGTTTTATCATAATGGACCAGAATAGTCAAAGATTATGGTCCATCTCAGTTCTGTCTCAAAGTTCTGCCCATTTCCTTTCAATAAATATGGCCAAAATCACAAAAGAGGTTCTCGGCAAAATTACATACTTTAAAATGAATTTGTCATGCCCCATACGGAACTGGGACAACTGGGAATAGAACATCTAGTTGTCAGTTAATAAACTAACACGTATAATAACCAAGTGAGTCACAATTTGCTACCTTTTCGGATAATGCAAATAATATTCGGGATATATGCAAAAAATTTGCATTTTACAAATTTGGTTGCCATTTTGGAAGCCATCTTGAGCAATTTGGTCTATAAACACCGTAGTGTGACACATTTAAGATAGACCAAAACAATAAACACCTTTCAATCCAAAGATAGTTATATTTTACCTGAAAAAATGGTCCAAACCTGAAAACTTAATTTTTGCCAATATTTATGTCAAGATTTTTTAGAGAAAAGTCCAATATTTTTTACGATGTCAGTGGTAAAAATAGTAAAAATTAACCATGGTGCATCAGACATGTTAGTATTCAATGAATAGAATGCAGAATATCCAATTTTATACATCAACACAAATTGTAAGCGTTTGAAGGACACGCTGGTGTAATATTTACCATTTTCCATATTTTGGCGGCCATATTGGCAGCCATTTTGAGCCAAAGTAAGAATTTTGGTTCCAGTGATTTGGAATATTCATAGGTAATGATATGCCTCACTTACATTACAAAGTTCTGTTCATTTCTTTTTGAAATATGACTAGAATCCCAATTGTGATTTTTTGTGAAATTTTATACCGCATTCTGTACAATCGAATTTTTGAGGGATCGGAAGGGGTTAGGACCCCAATAATTGCATATTTAATTGCTCCAATGATCAGTTAATATACAAAACACAAAATAAAGTTGCATTACTCAACCAGTTCCAAACAGCATGAATTGATCTAGAAGATATTTGTGAAAAAATGTCATATTTTCAACTTCCGTCGGCCATTTTGGCGGCCATCTTGGATGGTGAGTTTCAATTTTAGTCCAAAAAAGGGTCATTGTGTCTTAGCTTCACGAAAATATATACATTTGTATACATTTATCTAGATTTTCCCGCTATAATTTTCATAAAACTGGCTCACTTATAGTTCTAGAAAATGGATCGGGTTGTGGGGGGGGGGGGGGGGGGTAGTAACAAGTCTCGTTCTTTTCAGAAAAACGACATGAATATATATTTCTTAAGTTGATCGTATCGATTTAGGGATGTATTGGTTGTAATAGTGCAACGTTCCAGGGGTGTGCGCACATACACACACGTTGGACGAATACAATCATGTAAATAAAAGTGATTTTTTACGTTTTGAGGGGTGACCCGATGATCCCCTTCTTATCTTAAAACCCCAGGAAAAGTTGCTTCTTAAGTTCTGTTTTTATAATTAGTATATATCAAAGTACTTTTAGACAAAAAATTATGGATGTACGCGAAAGTGTAAACAAAAGTGAAAAATCCCATGGGGTTCAGCATGGGACCCCCTTTCTTATCTGAAAACCCCAGGAAAATCCCTTTCTTAAGTTGTGTTTTCTTAATCAGTACACTTAGGAGTATCATCAAACCAAAATTCATCGATGTACGCGGAAGTGTAAATAGAAGTGATTTTTGTCACTTTTTGGGGTTCAGCGACCCCTAAACCCCAGGAATGCGCAACTTAAGAAATCGTTTTTGAGAATGTTCCATTATTGGTACCAACTTTAGGGGGTCAAACCTTTTGTACGCAAAAGTGTAAATAGAACATATGCGGGCTCCCCAACTAGAAGTCAATATTCACCTCGGCCTACGGCCTTGGTGAATATTGATTTCCTCGGGTTGACAATTCCTCGTGTCAACCTCGAAACAATGCGATAATTGTATATAGTGTGACATGTCTGTTTAACTGGTTCATTTATTTCGTGCTGTCTGTGGTGTCCATGGAATAAGAATCTCTTATCCACATAATGTAGCCTTTGGTGTGGATGTGAGGTCCTAATATGTATGCCATTATATTGTCCCCAGCACATGTGTTCACTTATAGATCTAACAGGATTGCGATGGACATTAAACATTTAGCAATGAATTTTAAGCATAATTTAAGGCAGTTTGGCATCGGAGTTATTCTTTGTGTAACTTAAGTCACTATATATGACTAAGGCCAGGGTTGGTCATCGTGACTCGCTGAAATGTACATGTGTGGGTTAGTCAAAGTGACCCCAACTGCTTGTGATTAAATTTGTCATATTGACCCGACTGTTTGTTTTTTGTTCAGTGCAGGAACGGTTTCGAAGACAGGACATACACAATTTTATAATTAACGGTACAATTTCGCGGGAAACCCTGATATAATATACATTTTAGAACACCATTTTGTCAGAAAAATGGCATTGATGCTTCACGAATTGAATATGGGTCTCTAAGGATCTTATTATGATCGAACCAGTTGTGTAATTGGTATGCTTGGTACAAACACACCTAAATCATTTCACAACGGAGTAAAGTGAGTGTATGACAACATATATACTCGGGTAGCTTGACGTTCAATCTTAAACGAGACAACGAATATCAATCACATAGACCCATCAACATTCAGCACCAGACAATATAAGACTTCTGAAAAAATGTTAAAGTAAACAGCTATTCATTGCCCAGTGCAATTTAACGGCGAATTAGCATTGTTGTCAATGACTTTGAACTTCGATTTTAACAGTGTTATGTTTTCAATGCAAGTTTAAATAACGACCAAGCCAAATGAATGGGTCAATCATTTCGAAAGCATATTATTATTTTTGGTAAACTTAAGGGTAAATTGTCTTACGAAGAGAGGTATCACTTGTGACTTGTTCATACAGTAAGCCGGTCTCTGCAATACATTACTATACGCACTCTCTGGACAGCAGTCGTGGAATAAAGGCGAAATCATGAAACTATTCAGTTTTGTTATTTTCATGTTATCATTCAATATCGGTGAGTTTTAAATATTAGCGAGGTTTATATTGTAAAATGACAACTTCAAGCTTGAGTTGTATGATATAAATATTCTTCGCATTAAAGTACCTCGCCCCATATCCACGGGAACGGTTGACGTTTTTTTTATAAGTGTAACGACCGGTGGTAAATTAATTGCACCCATCAGGATGGGTAGTCTACCCCTTAATGGGGAAAGAGTCACAGAAACCAAATGATGGGGCATATTTAGTGTTTAGTGTTATTTAGTGCGTAATAATCCATTTCTCGACTTGCCTAAAGTGAGCTGTCTGACAGTTGTGAAAGAAATTCAATTGACGTTGGCGACATTGCATTGGCGTGCGCACAACACCTCCGCCTGACGGCGTCTGTGTCGTCAGATCGCTCGCATGTTCTTCCAACCCACGAATTCCTCGAGACCTTTAGGTGATTGTTACATGCACACTCGCGTGGCTCGCAGTTTGTTTTCTACCAAGTCAAGTGTAATTTGGCACATCTATTCATTTACCACATTAAATAAACCAAAGTCGCTCATTTTCATGACTCATTCAGTCAGTGTCCACACCGTGTCCACACTGTTTCTCTTCACTGATTTCAGACTCAGTCTTCTGCAACTGGATCAAGCTAATTTATCACAACTGGAATAATCAGCAAGAATCAGCATTATTCTATATGATATCCGAATCAATTATGAAGCAAACATTTCTGATTTTCCTTTCGTTAAAATTGTGCAGAAAAAGTCAGAACTGATATCAACGACCTTCACGTTAGATTGTGTTAAATGTCACACCTCAGAAGAAATATGTTTGAAAAACAATCATTTTCGAGGAACCACAATATTTTGGTTTATTGGTAATTACAAAAATAATATTGCGCGAGTTGATTGTTTAATGGCAATCAGCCATGGCCCCAGGTAAACCTATAACTCATCTTATAACTGAACTTGAGTGTATTTTACTCATGCATCTTTAGGCTAGCAACGGCTACGTATTATATTTCCCTTGTTCGTCGTACTGCCCACCACTGCAACGGTGGCACTATTACTACTATAGGTACTGCCGCACTATAATATATCTTCTATTTAATATTTCTTATAATTTACTACTAGTGCAACTACTACTAATAATGTATTGTCAATGGCAGTACATGGCATAATATCGGGATCCAAATAATAATAGTACAGTAGACTGCATCACAAAACGCTCTTTATTATAATATTACATATGACACACAGAATAAGGAGCCGGTAAATATTTTTTTAAGTGACTGATTTCAATCATTGGTGGAGATTTATAACTATATGCTACATCTGTTCCATATTATGTGGATATATATGTTTTCTCACCTATTTCTACAAACAGTAACATATTAATCCAGAACCACTTGTGTCTAATTGCTTCATCTATAGAAAGAATAATCCGGGGTTCAAAGCGCCCGTGGCCATTCGCCTTTATCTGTGTTTGCAGTGTAATAATGCCAGCGTATGAACGTACCCTTATTGTCACGTCTGTACGCTTTTTTGTGTAAACAAACATAAATGTTTTTTGATGTAAACAAACATAAAAAAACGTTACAGGACCATTTGTTTATAGAAAACACTCGTAACAACCGGATCGTCCAGTGAAAATGTTCCGTTGCGGTGCGGAAGGCTAATGTAATATTATTGGCGCCATCAAAAATTGCATTCAAATCACACCAAATTTGATTTTAATCGACCCATTCTACCCGCTGTCGGTTAAAAATCCAGCTAATCCACGTTAATTACTTCATGATTGGGAAATGATCATACAGAAAACGTGTACATAATATAACTATTCTTGCAAAGAGATGAATATTTTTCAATCCAGTTATTATTTTCTCCTAACCTATATTTGGTAATACATACCAAACAAGGAATTTACTTTTTGATAGTATTGTGAGCTGTAATTTGTAGACGAACCAAATTAGGAGTTTTTCAACCGACGTATAATGCGCGCGAATCTAAATAAGGAATTGACGCATTATCGTGACTCTGCTTATAAGCAATTTACTGTGATTTTTGCGAGAACCAAACAACCTGAATTTTCTCTGACACAAAGCGTGTTTTGTGAATATCGCATTCATAACATCATGCATCATGTTTTAAACTGTTACAAATGTCAAATAAGGGCACAAAAGTTCTTTAGTAAAAAAAATTGCAAGAAGTTGTAAAAAACGGCCCCCCCCCCCCCTTGGGACGGCATACCTTCCTGCAAATTTGTTACCCCCCCCCCCCGGACAAGATACCGATTCTTCCTATACAGACCAACTACAATTGAATCGCCTTTTTCATTTCGGCCAATTTGGCCGGTTACTTCATGTGACTTTTTCATCTGACGTGTGTGTCGGATAATTGATCTGGAGGATTTATGTAAATGTTAGCCCAAACTACATTTCCAAGTAACGATGGTTTTGTTGTTTATTTTGAGGAATAATACCGCGTCAGATGAATTCGGCCCAAATATGTTAACAGTTGTCGTGTCAAACATTCGGCAGTAGGTTAGCGTTATTTAGTATTTGTGGATGTCATTTAACATGGGGAAAATAGACTACTGCGCTTGAACGAGCATGTGAATTTGTCGTTTTTAATGTACAGCAACTTGATAATCAATAACAGAGGCATTCTCTGTCAAATAAGGTCGCTCTATTTACGGTATTAATTGCGGAACTTTCTAAAGTAAACTACGCGTAAACGGATACATACGGTAAATTATAGAATGTGCCGGAATCGGCCTAATCGCACCAGGGCCAACTCGCCCAGTCGACGTGTGTCAATTCGGTACCTACTATAACATGTACCCGAGTCCGATACGGAATAAAAGATGTATACGGGTGTTATATAGCGTTTGGTCCGTTGTTTCTCAATGAATATTATTGAAATTTGGTGTATATTTCCGGGCTGGGACATGGAATACAACAACGTTTGAATTGTTTTTAAATTTACAAATTTGTTGATTTTATTCAATTTTTTTTCGTTCTGAAAACACACTATAAAGTGTATATAATATAATAACGAACACGAGACATACATAATTTATAAACTGTTAACAAAAGATATCAAATTCAATACATGAAAAAGATGACTCAGTGGAGTTTATAAAGTGAACATAAAAACATTGAGGTAAGAATCTTTTTAAGGAATGCAACTTTATTTAATGATAATAAACACATAAATTAAAATAACAAACATGAGACATACATGATTTATAAACTGTTAACAAAAGATATCAAACTCAATACATGACAAAGATGACTCAGTGAAGTTTATAAAGTGAACATAAAAATATTAAGGTAAGAATCTGTTTAAGCATTACTAAACCGTTTAGCACAGACCACAGTCCACTTCACTCATCCGATCATCACCAAACTTCATATTTATCTTGATATTGATCTATCAGATGAGAGCTATCAAATATTTTTTTAATTTCATAGGAAAAAATGGTCGCCAGCGGCCATATTGCATTTACGTTATATTTTATCGCGTCATGTCGATATCTAGTATTACTTAGAAATTTCACCTTTCCAGATTCATAATTGCTCCATTGACTGTAACAGATGAAATTATTCCCCTCTTCGGATAGAGTGTCACTGAAACTTTATTTTGTCAGACTGTCTGTATAATCACTGATTATATATGGCAATAATCTGTAATAAGATGTAGCACTATTTTATTTTATATTTACATGCAGTGCTGTTTTTATACATAAATTATAATCCCCCTAGATCATCATGTGATCGATCATACATCGCGCGAGGACCTGGTTGAATTAAGGGGGGTTTTATGGATCACTTCTGTCCTCAAGCTAGATTATACTTATGACATTTAATGGCATGTTTCTAACGTGGAGGGTTAGATATGCTTGAGAAACCACCACTCTTTAATTCACACCAAGTTCTCAGCTGTCATGTTCGGATATTAGAACCCATAGCCATGATATATGGTTTATTTTGTGTATACTAGTAACATAGTTATTTTCAGTACCTTTATATACCAGTACTGTGTATAACAATGCATATAAATTAATCCATGTATACATGTATATTGATTCAACGGATTCAGTGGTTTTGTCCATCAGTCTATCAAATTTGCGGGGAAAACATGGCCACAAGCAGTACACCCGGCTAAATTTCGAATTTGAATCAATTGGCGCACCCTGCAGCCAGCTTTTATTGGAGAACTTTTTCTTATGTGGATATTTTGGGTCACCGCTAGATGTGAGCCATATTTTGTTCTCAAACTGTCCTTGTAAAGACATCACTGCCAGCGGTGATCTTCAATTTTACTATTTTTATGGCTAAATAATTTGGTTGATCCTACAGACGACACCCCTTGTCCGATCGTCATCAGATTCCACAATTATCTTCTGGATAACCAGGGTGAGAGTAATCTAATTTTCCCGAATTTCGTTAAAAAACATTACCACAGGCAGCAATTTGGTATCTTACTCTTTGATCCTCTTTTGCATGACTGAATTGTTTAGCAACTGTACAGACATATCCCTCATCTGGTTTTTATATACATGTATATCTCTTCATGCGGATAGCCAGTATTACGTATAGGTACTTCAACTTTCTGCATTCCTGTCATCATTTGAAATACAAAAATTTACCTGATACATGCACCCTTCAAAATTTGTTTCGTCGTATCTATTTTAATGACCCGTATGGTAATATTGATACAGATATATTTGTCAAACATTTCTTTGTACAATATACAGGTATTTAGTTTGTAACTAAATCTAGAAATATATAATAGTAGCTCGTGGACCCCACTTCGTCCGGGATGTTCCCCTCTGATTTTCGGAGAAATGCGCGATTTAACCTTGAATTGACTATTTTAAAGGTGAAGGTCATGTCGGGGTCACGATTTGACCCGTCCAAAACACTCCCCGGACAAAAGTCACGACAAAAGTACCCGTCGAAATCCGCCCGGCTTTATACCCGATTTGACCTTGAATTGACAATTTTGAATGTCAAGATCAGGTCAGGGTCATGATTTGACCCACCCGAAACACTCCTGGGACAAAAGTAACAGTAGGTATCAAATTTCGTTGAAATACTTCCGTTTTACCAGATTTGACCTTGAATTGATCTTTTTGAATGTCAAAGTCAGGTCGGGATCAAGATTTGACCCGTCCAAAATACTCCCTGGAAATAATTTCCCCTAGGTATCAAATTTCGTCAAATCTGTCCGGCAGTTTTCCCGGCCATAGCTAACAGACAAACAGACAGACAAATGTCCAAAATATATATTAAACTAGCTGATGTACTCGACTTCGTTCGGGCTAGTTAGGGATTTGTTTTGTGATCGCCTCCATCTGGACAGTACCCACTATATACAGCGTCTGGCCAAACTATTGTTCAATTGGTCCAGAAACATGCCTATATCAGCACGTTCGAGAACATGGTCCCACGTGAAATTGGACCCGTCCATATTGCTCCCGGGATCGAAGTAGTCCTACACACAAATTTTTAGTCGGATCGGTCAAGGTCCAGAAACATGCCTATGAGCGAGGTCAAGTTGACACGTTAAATACCAAATTCGAGCAGTGTTAGAGTCTATAACACATACACACATGCATTCACGCATACACACATACATACATACATACAGACAGGTGTTTCAAAATGTATAATCGATAGCTACAACAATTCTATGGTAGATAGTTCACGGCCGACCTGATGCATGCATCTTAGTTTTCTTGTTTAGATAATGTTGCTGCCAAGTACTCGCCGGGTAAAGAGAAGACATTGAGAACACAGCTGTTATCTGATTATCTAAAAGAAGCGAGACCACAGGAACAAGTTAAAGTAGGAATCAAATTCTTCTTGATGTCTATAGAGGGACTGGTGAGAACACGTTTAATCATGCCAATTCATGCCAATTGAACACCGTAGCGCAGTGCATGTGTGAGTCAGAGAGATATCTTTATCTGTTAATTGAGTCATATCCCAATAAAACACATCATAACACGAACCGACGTCACACTTTGTTGACCTGTAGACAGAGGCGGACTGGGCCAAAAAACCGGTCCGGGAAATTAATTGAATACCGGCCCATCTGTTCGGGGGGGGGGTGTCCACAGTCCACCTTGGGAAATTCCAACTGCACCCCCCCCCCACCTTGAATCAGAATCAGACCAAATACATGTTTTTGCATCATTCCATTTGCACCTCTGGCATAATATATCCTATATATTCACAAACCATGGTTCTATATATTCCCGATATGAGACCATTCAGATATTTTTACCTGAAAAATTGCATAAATTCTGACATCTAGCGGTCTAACTCCAGACAGCGGTCTAACTCCAGACAAATGCACACGGCTATACGGACAAGAGACCAGGACACACCGGGCTGTTCATGGTGTGTTGTTCGGTTCGGGGTGAGAAAATTTTGAAAACTATACAAGAAAATCGCAAATCCTAGCATCTAGACTGGCATCAACTGAAGCGTTCCTATTTTGTAGTAAATTTCAATTGGGGGAGGTTCCGGGATGGGTGCGTGAGATTTTTTTGGGATTTACAGCTGGAATCTCGAGATTAACGGGGTCTTTACGTGGTGTTACTATATATGATGCTGACAAGTTCATTTAATGACAAAATTACGATTAGCCAATTCGGCTGGTTAAACAACACATGTGGCGGCCCACGTCCGGAATTTTCCCGGTCTCTCGATCAGCCCCCACCCCCCACCCCGAACGTCACATTATGCTCACATGGGGAACCTGCAAACTTCCCAATTTAGGTAACTTCTGTCTTTCATCGCCGGTTTTCCACTTCTCGGGTGATATATATTTATATATATATATTGGCAGTACACATTATCCGAAGTAAAACATTTGATATGTGGAATAATTTCCGAATCAATATATTCTTGTTTAGTGACGGTTCCAAATAATGTTACAATCGGGACAATCTCAGACGTCGTCCTAAAATGGAATTCACTTCATGAATTTATGTGAGAAGAGTGCCATCTTATTGGATACACGGCAGGTTAAACAACACATGTGGTGGCCCACGTCAGTTTCATTTGCGGCCCAAGTTGTGGTTGGGGCGGCCCAACCACATATACCCCCCCCCCAAACCGTAAAAAAAACCTCGGATTCTCGCTTGATAGAAAATCACATGGAATCAGAATTTTTCCGGCCTCCGGCCCATCTGGAAATTTCCCGGTCTCCCGATCGGCCAGTCCGCCTCTGCCTGTAGATGACTAAAAGCTGATGATAGAATAACTGGGCGTGCTTTATAAGTTCGCGGAGACAGTTAATTTCTAATTCACCGGTAAAATATTGGGCTAACTTATAGTGTGATATTTACAAAGGAAAAATTCAGCTGAGTTTATAGTATTATAATAAAGAAAAGGCTATCTAAATATAAGAAATTAATGTAGTTTGAGTATTTTATTGAGGGGTATATCGATGCACCCGTAATGATTGTAGTTTGGTGTGTTTTATTGGGGGGTATGTTGCTGTGGTCGTAATGAATGTAGTTTGGATGTTTTATTGAGGGGTATGTCGCTGTGGTCGTAAGGCATGTAGTTTGAGTGTGTTTTATTGGGGGTATGTCGCTGTATAAATATAAGAAATGAATGTAGTTTGAGTGTGTTTTATTGGGGGTATGTCGCTGTGGTCGTATTGAATGTAGTTTGAGTGTGTTTTATTGAGGGGTATGTTGCTGTGGTCGTAATGAATGTAGTTTTGGTGTTTTATCGAGGGGTATGTCGCTGTGGTCGTAATGAATGTAGTTTGGGTGTTTTATCGAGGGGTGTATGTCGCTGTGGTGGTAATGCATGTAGTATGAGTGTTTTATTGGGGGTATGTCGCTGTGGTCGTAATGAATGTAGTTTGTAGTGTGTTTTATTGATGGGTATGTCGCTGTGGTCGTAATGAATGTAGTTTGGGTGTTTTATCGAGGGGTGTATATGTCGCTGTGGTGGTAATGCATGTAGTATGAGTGTTTTATTGGGGGTATGTCGCTGTGGTCGTAATGAATGTAGTTTGTAGTGTGTTTTATTGAGGGGTATGTCGCTGTGGTCGTAATGAATGTAGTTTGGGTGTTTTATCGAGGTATATATGTCGCTGTGGTGGTAATGCATGTAGTATGAGTGTTTTATTGGGGGTATGTCGCTGTGGTCGTAATGAATGTAGTTTGTAGTGTGTTTTATTGAGGGGTATGTCGCTGTGGTCGTAATGAATGTAGTTTGGGTGTTTTATCGAGGGGTGTATGTAGCTGTGGTGGTAATGCATGTAGTATGAGTGTTTTATTGAGGGGTATGTCGCTGTGGTCGTAATGAATGTAGTTTGGGTGTTTTATCGAGGGGTGTATGTCGCTGTGGTGGTAATGCATGTAGTATGAGTGTTTTATTGGGGGTATGTCGCTGTGGTCGTAATGAATGTAGTTTGGGTGTTTTATCGAGGGGTGTATGTAGCTGTGGTGGTAATGCATGTAGTATGCGTGTTTTATTGAGGGTATATGTCGCTGTGGTCGTAATGAATGTAGTTTGTAGTGTGTTTTATTGAGGGGTATGTCGCTGTGGTCGTAATGAATGTAGTTTGGGTGTTTTATCGAGGTATATATGTAGCTGTGGTGGTAATGCATGTAGTATGAGTGTTTTATTGAGGGGTATGTCGCTGTGGTCGTAATGAATGTAGTTTGTGTGTTTTATCGAGGGGTGTATGTAGCTGTGGTGGTAATGCATGTAGTATGAGTGTTTTATTGGGTGTATATGTCGCTGTGGTCGTAATGAATGTAGTTTGTAGTGTGTTTTATTGAGGGGTATGTCGCTGTGGTCGTAATGAATGTAGTTTGGGTGTTTTATCGAGGTATATATGTAGCTGTGGTGGTAATGCATGTAGTATGAGTGTTTTATTGAGGGGTAAGTCGCTGTTGTCGTAATGAATGTAGTTTGGGTGTTTTGTCGAGGGGTGTATGTAGCTGTGGTGGTAATGCATGTAGTATGAGTGTTTTATTGGGGGTATATGTCGCTGTGGTCGTAATGAATGTAGTTTGTAGTGTGTTTTATTGAGGGGTATGTCGCTGTGGTCGTAATGAATGTAGTTTGGGTGTTTTATCGAGGTATATATGTAGCTGTGGTGGTAATGCATGTAGTATGAGTGTTTTATTGAGGGGTATGTCGCTGTGGTCGTAATGAATGTAGTTTGGGTGTTTTATCGAGGGGTGTATGTCGCTGTGGTGGTAATGCATGTAGTATGAGTGTTTTATTGGGGATATGTCGCTGTGGTCGTAATGAATGTAGTGTGTTTTATTGAGGGGTATGTTGCTGTGGTCGTTGGGACACATCTATGGGGGACCCCCTTCGCGCTTCATACAATGTATCCAACGCAATATCATTAAAGATGGTCTATCTCTTTGTAAACATGTGTTATATGGTTACCGGGTTATAAAATATTAGATATGAATCGAAGACCCCTGTCCGGAAATGCTTCTATCAATTAATTAATATTGATTATATTTCGAATATTTTCTGGTCTAATAACCTGTTGCCGTTTAGCTAACGAACAATAGTGGTTACCGTTAACAGAGATCAGAAAATTTATTTTGTAATGTTGTCACAAATAAACGTTAATCAGACGCATTATCGCTTATAACTATGTAATAATCAATCACTCTGAAATTTTACGTTCGGATCATCGCTATGGGAACGCCCTAATGATCTCTATTGCCATATGTTATCGCCCGAATGGTCTGTTATAAAAATAGAAAAATAAAGTGTCCCACTTAATCATATCAATTTATAATAAAATATTTGACATAAAATCAACTTAATTGATAGAAGCGTTTCCTGACATGGGTCTTCAATTGATATTTATTATTTTATACCCACGAAACTATTTCAAAATTGTTATATAAAGAGATAACCCATCTTAAACACACTCGAACTGCATTCATTTCTTTAATATTATCGCCAGTGTCTATTCATTAATTACCACCAACGCCAGGAAATTTAGTTCTCAATTTATCACATCTAACTCTAATGTCATTAACACGTTATATGTTTAAAGTAAAACAGTACCATATCCATTCGGATCACCGTTGTGCCACTTTACCCTTCCATCCTTAAACATGAGACGACGGAAAATTGTATGATCACTTTACGAAAATGTCATGTTATACTTACCATTGTATATGTTTGATCTATTGCATGACAGATATGCATGACAGTGCATGTGCTATTTATTGTATACTGTATTGTTCCTTTATCACACATATAACCAGAACAATACAGAATGTTGAATAGAGTTCTTGATCACGGAAATTATTGGCTGCTGATTATCAGAACATTATGTGCGGACCACAGATGCCACTCCCACAACGTCACTGCGATTACCACCAATCAATGTGAACACTGATCACCCGCTAGCAGTTATATATCAGTGCACTGTATCCGCGGGATCTTTTCTTGTATTCTTTTTCCATTGATCAAGTATATCACAAGCAGCATACTTGGCATGTTCTTGCAGTTCCATGTGAACGTGCATGTACGCTCACATAAAATACCGATACATGTACATGAAATGTGATATACATGTATGTACACACACATCAATATTGTATAACAGTCTACTTTCAAAATGACTCCAAGAGCCTCAGATGATATCTTACATGGGATACATGCTGTAGTCGTTAGCATATATTCAATATTTGGTTTCTGCCAATTAAAATCACTTACTATTATTATTAGGTATTTATTGTATTATTTCTTAATATACCTGTTGTATTATGTAACTGGCATAAGCTACAGTCATTATCTTGTTTAAAATGTCAGATACACAAGACAATGTTCGGATCAAAGTGCAAAAAAATCGTTCCAATAAATTTCATGTATAGAACCGTCACAGCCATGATTGGGTTGAAATAGAACCGTAACACGCACACATGTTGATTACGGGGCTGCTGTTCCAAATTATCAACCGCTATCGGGATATTTTCTCAGCTATTTTACAGAAGAATAACACGGGTATATTTTACACCCAGTGTTCGTGTTCAGAATGCGTTTCATATTTTATACGCCACCAAAAACAAAGGAATTGCGTTTACGTGGCTTGATTTTCAGTGATAATTTACGCGTTAACTCGCTAATTCAGAGTTAATTGTGATGTAGAGTTCAGGTTTCGATAATACGGTACTTCTGCAGCCTCTATTAATTCAGGAAAGTATAATACATTCAAGATAGCTATAATTATGCGTGATTTTGTCCCGAAAATTATTATTTTTAATCATAAGGAACCGTAACAAATCAGTCAAGAACCATCACAATACCGGCGATAGAACGACTTCCGATGTAACAGTTCCTACACAGTGACAATACAAGCGTTTCTAATTTTCGAATGAGTTCATCCTTGGTTTGCTTATCTCTTTTCAGGAAACCAAGTCCCAAACATTTACAACAACAGGATACTTCGACATAGTGAGTAACGTGTCTCTTTATGATCGTGTGCCAATCACAGTTATGATTTAGTAGGAGAGGTATACATTTTTAAAAACTATTCCATTATTTTACGGAATAATACTCCGGAAGTGTTGCCAGAACCATGTTCCGTAAAATTACGGACACCCGTAAAAACGTTACGGTTCAGATGCCGTAAAAATATGGATATTCTACTGTAAAATATAGACCGTAAATGCTACTGTAAAATACCGGCATTACTGTATGTGATCTTTGTTGAATGCTGCTTCAAGTTGATTCATTCAAACTTCAAATATGCTATTTTGTCTGAGGCAGACATACAGCACAGCCATTGTCATACTAGTATGTAACAGTGGTTAGTAGCCAAAAGGGTATTAAGTAGCCAAAATGGTGTGTATATATATAATAGTTAAATTAAAACAAGGATGCAAATGTGATGCATGATTGAATGATCAATTGGCCACAGACCTACTAACTGCACCCATATTCTAAAAAACATTAAGTAACCAAGCAGGTGTGTAAATCTATAAGTGTTACATATAGATTTATTTCTTATACCATACATCAATAGTTGAAAGAAAACATGTTTACATATGTATACATAATATCAGAGGCAGTGTTAGACGAATAAGGAAGATATCAATTCAATACAAATATATTATTCTGGTTGTAATCTATCAGGGGCAGGGTAAACCAGTGACTGGATAAGACCAACAAGGACCCCACACCATACCATGCACCCCAAGGCACAGCCTTGGGGAGGCATAGTATGCGGCATCTCTCTGACCTCATCAAGTAACTAGTCGATCCTCCATAATCTTGACAAATTTACAGAGTCTCCTAGCTATCGATGGTTTTCCCGTGGAGAACAAGATTCTTAGTTTCATTGGACTTGGGTAATTCCAATATGACTTGTGCAACAGCATTTTTCGCTCTGTTGATAATGATTGACAGACATGAATGCACATATGTAATTATAATGCATGGTTGAATGAACAATTGACCACAGACCTATACACTAACTGCATCTATATTCAAAATACTGTTAATTATGAGTAATACTAAATTTGATAAATCTAAAACATACGAATCGGGCCTCCCTTTTAACCCTTTCAGTGCCAAGTCCGATTTGTGTATCAACCCATATTTCCTTGATCATTTTTCAAATTTATTGATTATAATAATGTGATACATTGATGGAAAGAGCTCTATCAATGTATCACATTATTATAATCAATAAATTTGAAAAATGATCAAGGAAATATGGGTTGATACAAAAATCGGACTTGGCACTGAAAGGGTTAAGACATAAAGGTACAAAGCTATCACAGTTATAACTCAAATGTATGTAAAGGTGCCATTACACGATTAAGCTTGCTTAACCCTTTACCCAACAGAACGGCCCTGTGCCAATGCATTCTCTTATATATGCGAATGCATTGGCTTAAAGTGACTCAAAAATAATCGCTACCATGTTGTTGTTGTTGAAATCAGCTGTTCACTGCCTGTTCCTAACGCTTCTGCAAACTGCATACATGGTTTATCTCCCCTGATTGCTATAAATAGATTGGGGTATCCCTCATTGCCTGTGTTTTGTCAGTGACAGCAAGCATGGTTTCAGGCAGTCTATGTAAACATACACTCAAATTCATACTGATACTGACCACTATTTTTTATATGTGGGTATGTAGTTTACTCCAGACTGGGTTTCAGGATATCGTTAGAAAAAGACGATATATATTGAATTTGGCAAAATGCGATCAACTAAGACGTTTTAGTCAGCGCGAAGATGCCGAAAAATTGGAAAGAGCAGCGAATGGGGTGTCTTCCGCCATGGATTTTGGGAAGTGAATGTCACAGTGGATTTCCAAATTCCATGCAAATCTGCGGAGCAAAATTCTGAAAGTGAAAGTTACGGAGTTGCACATACCTGCATACTTCGCAGTCTTCTGAGTGTGACTTGATGTCGTACTATAAGAAACAGCAGGTATTTATCTGGTGGGTCCGCTTTGTAAATTATAAAATTTTGCAATAAATATATTTTTGATAAATTTTTTCTGGAATTACATCACTTGACCTACAATATTAATTTGTCAGATTTGAAATATCAATATTGAATATAAAATTCAAAAATAAATACACCAACATCTACATGTATACAAGTTCCAATCGGACCTGCCAGATAAATACCTGTTGTTTTCAATACCCGGTACCACATCAAGTCACACTCGGAAGTATGTGCAACTCTAGTTCAGTCATGAACGTAGTGCGTATCCTTCCTTGTTGGAAGCAGCAATCTGCGAAAGCGGTCATGTTGACTTAAAGAACAAATACAGAAAAGAACAAATACAGACGAGATGATGGATCAGTCACAGGCATGCTGTTTGAGGTAAAGCTAGTAAGATATACCACCCCTCGAAGAATGAAGGAAAGAACAGTGACTGGTTCAATACCACAAAATAGTCAAGGGGTTGGTTTCAGCCCTGCCTAAAGCCTGATTATCTAGAACACAAGAAGAAAGACACAAGGGAAATACAGCCAACAAAATTTTAGGGCTGTGTCAGTCAAAATCCGGTGGAGAAGGAGGTGTGTAACAACACAGAATCGTTCCAACTTCTGCGTACCAGGGGAACAACAGTATGGAGTGTTTTCAACAATGCTAACAAGGAGCTATAATTTGCTTAAATATTTAAAATTTATGCTTGTTTATCATATATAATAAATTATTTTTCAATTATTTTGCTTGCTGCTTATATTTATACTCCAAAATAATTTTGGATGGCTCAAACAACAACATTATCATTGCATATATTAAGTACTATATGCACTGCTATATGGGATATTAATCTAACATTTAATGGCTGTTAGCCTGTTACGCTTAAGCGTTACCTCCATTACGCTTAAGCATAATTGGTTTGTATTGCCTTACAACGTTATATGTAATGGTAGGCCTACATGTATCTAACTTAGTAAGGTTTAATGTTCTGGGCGGATGGTAAGATTACTAGCATCGTAATTGACTGCATCAATTTCAGCTTCAGGGGAGTTTTTCCAATTCTATTACGCTTTACTTTAGCGTAAATGCATTATGTGTGATCGTAAATGAATTACGCATAAGCATAAGTACATGTATGGTATAATGGAAATCTAAATTACACTTAGTATTGCGCATTAAGCTTAAATTTATGCTTAAGCATAATGAATTACACTTAAGCGTGATTAGCAATTAAATGTGAATTTTGCCTCCCATATGTGTACTATTGTTGTTTCGTACACTTTGCCCCACGTGTTTGGTTGTTTCGCACCATATATTTGGCCATTTCTCACCACATGTTTTGTCGTTTCCCACAACTGTCATGCGTTGCTTTTGAAAAAATACTTTGAAAAAGAACATACAATGTATTAAGTTATCTGATGACAACGCGCCAATTGGACACATTTTTTTTTTTTAAATCCCAAATTGTGACAACAAAGTTCACGTTATTTAAAAAAAAACATATCAATAGACCCAGTCTATAAATAAAATTAGACCGTGTTTCATTTCTTTCTTACGAGTCTGGATATCTATCAGACTGCAATATACCTTATACTAAATGATACGATTCATCCAGATTATACCGGTATGAAACTGGCCACTTGGAAGGAAACATTTATGGGGGGGGGGGGGGGGGAGACAACCCCACTGTGACATCGTCGCCACCTCCCCGACAGTCTGAAGTTAAAATGAACCTGGTTTCTCTATGGATGAGTGATTCACCGATAATTGTTACTTTTGGCCTCTCATAACAAAATGCATATATACACAAGCGTATAGCGTATATGAGACTGGAGAAAATTTCATACTAAAATAGGTTATCAGTACATTCATGTGTATATACCAATCACATGTATATTGAGTTTTAAAAAAAAGTTTCTGAACCCCTTCGGTTGTAAATAGAATGCACTCAGTGATTCTGACTTCAAACTTGTGCCTCCTAATTATATAGGTTGATTGAGTTGAAAGGTTAGAAAATCAGTGCCCTCTCTTGAAATTATTTCTTAAGGAATAATCTCTGTTTCATATTTTGATTACAGTTTAAAGATGGTCTATATATTCTTATTACAAGTTTTATATATTTTCCTGGGTATAAAATAATGTCCGGAAATGCTTCTATCAATTACTGTTCATTCTATTTTGAATTTTCTGGTATATATACTAGTATACCTACAAATAATTAGTGACATTTTACTGCTTGGGGAAACGTTCGGAGCATAGCAAGCAGGAAAATAGTAAAAAAAGATTGTCCCAACTGATTATCAATCAGTTGTAATATTAAATGATAGAAGCGTTTCTGGACTGGTGTCTTTGACAACTTGACTTATCATTATTATTTTATACCCTAGAAATTATAGAAAACATTTTAGGAAGAGTTGATCCATCTTTAAGCCAATCGAGCAAAGTTGATCTATTTCTCCATGTTCTTCTAATAGGTGATGTTTTTATCGAATATATTTGCACATTTTACCCACTGCCGCACTGCGAGTGCATTGGTCCCTTTAATATTTCATGTAAAAGTGGTGAAAACTGTAATATTAAACAAGAACAATAGCTTTAGTTAACACAAAATTCACTGAAATATTTTCACAGTGGGGTTTCTGTGAGGAAAAAAATCGTTTTTTTCCTCATAGAATCTCCACATATATATTCAGACAGACAAATGGGGAGGGGTGTTGAAAAATGCTTGGGGAAAACAGTTGTAAAGAGGGAAAGAAATTGGTTGCGGGGCTGGGTGAATTGCAGAAATGGTCAAAGGTAAAAAAGTAACATACGTGTCTGAATATATATTAACACCCCCCCCCCCCCTCCAGAGCAAATTGAAATAATTTAAATCCATATACCCTGCTTTTCTCATGGCATTTTTTTTGGTGTTTTGTTGAATAAAATTAACTTATGACTGAGATTAATCCTTCAGTCTTGATACATTTTTAGCTCAACTTACTTTTGTAAGTTTGAGCTATTGCCATGGTTTGGCGTCCGTCGTCTGTGTGTGCGTGTGTCCGTCAACAATTTCCTTTGGCGCGGGCTACAGGTCGTACCTTTGGTCTGATCTTTATGAAATTTGTCATGAATGTTGACATTGACATGTAGATGGGAATGAGTCATTTTGGGGTCATTCGGCCAAAAAACATGGCCGCTGGCAGCCATCTTGGATTTCAAGATTCAATCCATTGGCGCGGGCTACAGGTCGTACTGTTCGTCTGATCATCATGAAATTTGTCATTGATGTTAATAATGACATGTAGATGGGAACGAGTGATTTGGGGGTCGTTCGGCCAAAAAACATGGCTGCCAGCAGCCATCTTGGATTTTACTCTTTGCATGATTAAATCCTTTGGCACGGGCTACAGGTCGTTGCGTTGGTCGGAAGTTTATGAAATTTGTCATGGATGTTAACACTGACATGTAGATGGGAACGAGTGATTTTGGAGTCGTTCGGCCAAAAAACATGGCCGCCAGCAGCCATCTTGGATTTTACTCTTTGCATGACTAAATCCTTTGGCGCGGGCTACAGGTCGTACCTTGGTCTAATCTTTATGAAAATTGTCATGAATGTTGACATTGACATGTAGATGGGAATGAGTCATTTTGGGGTCATTCGGCCAAAAAACATGGCAGCTGGCAGCCATCTAGGATTTCAAGTTTCAATCCACTGGCGCGGGCTACAGGTCGTACTGTTCGTCTGATCATCATGAAATTTGTCATGGATGTTAATAATGACATATAGATGGGAACGAGTGATTTTGGGGTCGTTCGGCTAAAAAAACATGGCTGCCAGCAGCCATCTTGGATTTTACTCTTTGCATGACTAAATCCTTTGGCGCTGGCTACAGGTCGTTGCGTTGGTCGGAAGTTTATGAAATTTGTCATGGATGTTAACTCTGACATGTAGATGGGAACGAGTGATTTTGGAGTCGTTCGGCCAAAAAACATGGCCACCAGCAGCCATCTTGGATTTTACTCTTTGCATGACTAAATCCTTTTGCGCGGGCTACAGGTTGTACCTTGGTCTAATATTTATGAAATTTGTCATGAATGTTGACATTGACATGTAGATGGGAATGAGTTATTTTGGGGTCATTCGGCCAAAAAACATGGCCACTGGCAGCCATCTAGGATTTCAAGTTTCAATCCACTGGTGCGGGCTACAGGTCGTACTGTTCGTCTGATCATCATGAAATTTGTCATGGATGTTAATAATGACATATAGATGGGAACGAGTGATTTTGGAGTCGTTCGGCCAAAAAACATGGCCACCAGCAGCCATCTTGGATTTTACTCTTTGCATGACTAAATCCTTTTGCACGGGCTACAGGTTGTACCTTGGTCTAATCTTTATGAAATTTGTCATGAATGTTGACATTGACATGTAGATGGGAATGAGTCATTTTGGGGTCATTCGGCCAAAAAACATGGCCGCTGGCAGCCATCTTGGATTTCAAGATTCAATCCATTGGCGCGGGCTACAGGTCGTACTGTTCGTCTGATCATCATGAAATTTGTCATGGATGTTAACTCTGACATGTAGATGGGAACGAGTGATTTTGGAGTCGTTCGGCCAAAAAACATGGCCGCCAGCAGCCATCTTGGATTTTACTCTTTGCATGACTAAATCCTTTTGCGCGGGCTACAGGTTGTACCTTGGTCTAATCTTTATGAAATTTGTCATGAATGTTGACATTGACATGTAGATGGGAATGAGTCATTTTGGGGTCATTCGGCCAAAAAACATGGCCACTGGCAGCCATCTTGGATTTCAAGATTCAATCCATTGGTGCGGGCTACAGGTCGTACTGTTCGTCTGATCATCATGAAATTTGTCATGGATGTTAATAATGACATGTAGATGGGAACGAGTGATTTTGGGGTCGTTCGGCCAAAAAAAATGGCTGCCAGCAGCTATCTTGGATTTTACTCTTTGCATGACTAAATCCTTTGGTGCGGGCTACAGGTCGTAGCTTTGCTTTGGTCAGATGGTCATGAAATTTGTCATGGATGATAACAATGACATGTAGATGTGAACGAGTTGTTTTGGGGTCATTCTGTCCAAAAACATGCAGCAGCAGCCATCTTGTATTTTACTCTTTGCATCACTAAATCCTTTGGCGCAGGTTAGACATTTCAATTAGCACCTTTCCTATTCCTCCATTTACTGTCAACCATTAAATTATTCACCTACCTAAGTTGAGCTACAGTGTCATTGACACTTTCATTTGGTATTTTTGTCTGTTTAACAAATGTTGGGGCATAAATAGAAAAAAACAATCAGTAGAGAGTGCACTGGCTTAGAAGTTCAATACAAGTATTGTTAGCTTAATGCATTCTCTTATATATGCAAGGCATCCTATGGGAGACTCGCATATATAAGAGAATGCATTGGCACAGGTTTTCAAAAAAATTCATGAAGCTCCAGTTATGGAAGGATTAATCATAAATAATGGTCTCCCATATGGCACCTTGTATATATAAAAGAATGCACTGGCTTGCATAGTCAAGATAAATGTTGTTAGGTCAATGAATTCTCTTAAATATGTGAGTCTGCCTATGGGAGACTGGCATATATAAGAGAATGCATTGGTATAGTGTTTTTGCAAAATTTCAGGAAGCTCCAGTCATGAAATGTGCAAAATTATTTGAACTTTAATTCCTCTTAGAACACTTTAAATTGTAAAAAGATAGCATCGCAAGGTGTTTGGAAATCCCTTCAGTTTGTAAGTCTAACACACAATTTGTTCAAAAATAGTTTTGTCTTCATCATAGACTAATAAAGAAATCATGTTTTGTACACAATCTACATTGTAGTCAGAAAATTACTTAAACAATGAAAAAGCTGTTAATTTTTTTTCTAGTTTTTGAAATATCTGACCATCATATATTGAATTTGGCTCAGTGTGATACACTCCCATTCTTGAAAACACACAACTTGAAAAATCCTTACTCTTACATATGGATTAATAATTATCTCTTTCTGTAACAATTATTTTATAGTTTCCTGTGTATAACATAATAAATATGAATCGAAGACCCTTGCCTGGAAACACTTCTATCAATTAGTATTATAATAGTATACAATCAATTTCCAGTATTTTAATGGTATCTCCGGCTTATTTTTATTATTTTATAACCAGTAAACTATACAACACATGTTAGAGGAAGGTATAATCCATCTTTAGTGAATCCGGAAATTTGTAAATGATTAAATTTCTTCTGTAAAGCAGGAAAATAAAATCTACAAAACATGCAGTTGGAAGGACTTGGGAGACTCGAATATATAATATAACCATTTCTTGATGAGAAGTGCGCTGGTGGAGCAATGAATCATGTGCCGGTGCATTCCCTTATATTTGCAGATACCATACCAGGTAGCCTCACATATATAAGAGAATGCACTGGCTTACAAGGTCAAGGTAAATATTGTTAGGCCAATGTAATGTATTCTCTTACATATTCTAGGATCCCTACTGGAAACTACCATATATAAGAGAATGCATTAGCACATGGTTTTTTTGCAATATTTCCAATGCTCCAATCATGTAAGGGTGAATGCTGCTCCCACAATGAAAGGGTTAATTGATTATATTTCAAATAGACATTTTTTGCTGTAATTAGTTTTAGTTCCGACCCTCCAGGTTTGGTATTTTGTCTCATAAATGAACCGCATACAGTAATGTCCTAATTAATCGACTGCTTAACCACAGCAGAATTATGGGTAACTTTTCAGGATTTAGTTGGAAATATGGCTTGTTGCCATTCATCGGAAAGCCATATTTTCGACTAAATGCTGAAAAGTTACCCATAATTCTGCTGTGGTTAAGGAGTCAATTATTTAGGGCATTACTGTACTATGATGGTGGTGGTTCTGCTGAGTTTAGTAAGGCCAAATCAAGTTAATGTTCTGTTTCTGAGACACTGCCACTTCATTATTATATGGGAGAGATTTTCGATGAATGGCAACAAGCCATATTTCCGACTAAATCCTGAAAAGTTACCCATAATTCTGCTGTGGTTATGGAGTCGACTAATTAGGGCATTATTGTAGTTTTGATTACTCTGACTACTGATGGTATACATGTACTAGCACCTACCATAAATCATGAATAACAGGTGAATCATGAGTACCGGATACAAAAAATATAGGATAGAAGCCATGGTTATTTCACACTATTATAAATATGAAAATAATTACATTTTTGCTGCTGAAGTATTGTCCATAACTCCAGCTCATCAAGAAGTATGAGACTGAATTATATCAAAATATGTCATTTTGACAAAAAAATAATCAATTTGATGCTCAATGACAATTATTCTCAGTGAGATATATCATACAGTTCCAGGAGATTTCACTCCATTGTCACTATCCATATTTTCTTATCTGGTACCTGCTGGTACACAGAAAAATCACCTATTTGTTATTAGTATTCAGAATAGGAGTCTGGGGTCCACCATGGGAGGGAGGGACATCATCAATATCATGAAGAGATATATTTAAGAAGACTTATTATGCCCCCGATCTCCGATGGAGATTTGGGGGTATATAGTGGAGCCCTCCGTCCGTCCGTCCTTCCGTCCGTCCTTCCGTCCTTCCGTCCTTCCGTCCGTACGAACGTTTCAACTCATAACTTTGGTTTCGCTAACTCAATTCAGTTGATCTTTGGTATGCTAATAGACCAGCCGGGGGGACAAGATTTCCCTATAACTGCGGTTTCGTCCGCCCATTTTTTCCAGAGTTACGCCCCTTTTTGGACTTAGAAAATTCAGTTTTCTGTGGCATACGAACGTTTCAACTCATAACTTTGGTTTCGCTAATTCAATTCAGTTGATCTTTGGTATGCCAATAGACCAGCCGGGGGACAAGATTTCCCCATAGCCGTGGTTTCGTCCGCCCAATTTTTCCAGAGTTACGCCCCTTTTTGGACTTAGAAAATTCAGTTTTCTGCTACTTTTTTTGGTTTCCAGATGATAACTTGATTTTGGATTGTTTATTTGCAAAACCCGTTTTTTCGTGTATTACCAATATCGCAATACAGGTCAAGGTAAAATTTTGGTTCAATCGGATAATTGTTGTGAGAGTTATGACCATTTTTCGACTTAAAAAATTCATTTTTATTTTTAGAAAATTCAGTTTTCCTTCTATTTTTGTGGCACCAGACCAAATTTGAAGCTAATATAGAACAACATGTGGCATTTTTATAGCGCTTAACCAGAAAGTTTCTCTGATTGTACAGTCGGGGGCGTTACCTCCGCCTAGCGGTGCACTTGTTTTAAATGATTTATTAATAAGTTACTTAACACATGTATGAATTTTCACTAATGAATTAAATTTAATATAATTAAAAAGTCTGTTAATAACTGAATATCACAATTGACTGTCACTAGCTGTGATAGACTTGCAATTGAATTTATTAATTGAGTAATTGGCATTGGCAATCATGAATATTTTTGTGGGACAAACCCCAGTTTCTGGCATGATTTAGTCCTTGTTTAAATTACTGTTGAATGTTGGGTCAACAGCCTGGAGCTATCTAGTTGAAATTGAAGAAACCCCCTCCCCTAGATCATGCCATGAATCTTTACTCTGCTTAGCGCCTGTAGAGATCTTATTCCATCAGTACAAAACTTGGGAACTTTTTTATGTTTTGATAGGGAACTTTATAACATTGAACAAACAAGGCAGGGAACATATTTCTTTGTTTATAATTGTTCCTCGATAATCAACTTCAAAGTATGGGTTGGTCCCAGCTTGAAAATGCATGCTTTTTGTGGCTTTAGTGAGCTGATATCACAAAAACACTGAATTAATTACCGTGGGGAAATTCCATGATTGTAAGTGCGCATAGCAAACTCACCCATCAAGTCTGTTAAATAATGTCATCTCGAGCTGGCACTTTCGCCTACTTATGAATAAACTGTTAAGCGACAGGTATTAACAAAGAAATATATTCCCGTGTAATTTTTTCAGCTTTATAAGGTTCCCTATCAAAACCTCAAAAAGTTCCCAGGTTTTTCACTGGTATATATATACAATATGATTTCTACGGGCATTAGCCTCTGGGAGCCCAAATTGCCATTTAGTAATGAAGTGCGCTTAAGCGCAATTAATTGCACTTGAGCGCAATTAATTGCACTTAAGCACAAATAATTACACTTAAGCAGAATTACTTGAACTTATCATTGTTCTTAAGCGCAATCATTGATCTTAAGTGCAGTCGATTGCGCTTAAGCATAGTAATTTGTTCTTGAAAACATAATTATTTGTGCTTAAGCGCAATCAATCTTGCTATGCGCAATCAATTGGCTAATCTTAAGCGCATTTCATGGTTATATGTAACTATTATATAAAACACCCCTGGTGAATAAATAGGTTTATCCATAACTCAACCTTAGTTCTTACTGACATATCACCTCTTGTTTTCATTAGTTTGGATGGGTAGGGAGCAAGTCTAAGTTCTTTATTGATATGGTAGACTTGCGATAGCATTACGTTCTGTTTTAGTTCAGGCAATTCGTGATAGCGTTGACTTCTGTATTAGTTGGGGCAACTTTGATTTTCGAGTATATACCGGTATACATGTGCACCATATGAGGGAAGCAGGTCCTCAGTGACACCATATTCGCGCTACAGTTTATGACATGGACATACTATAGATCTGTGCAAGAGACGCTGATTTAAAAAAACTACCAGAGCTCGAGGAGTGAGACACCAAAGCTCCCGGAATGAAACACATATTTTTGTGACAGGGATGCTGATAATATGACAATATTTAGGGTTTTTCACCCGATTTAAGTCAATAAGTACACCATATGAAGTGAGCAAACCCTCATACAGTGACACCACATTATTGCTATATGACCATAGCTATGGCCCAAATCTGTGCAAAACTTCTTTTAAAAAATTATATTAAAACATACTAGAGGAGACATGCATTTTTTGGATATATAAGGGATGCTGATAATTATATGACCTTATGGATTATCTTTGATTGTTGCACACATACAGTTAGAGGTAACTGTACTAGGCTTATTTAAAAAGGTTAAAATTAGCACATGCTCTTCTTGTGATGCAAGGCGATACTCCAGGTTATGACAATTAATATTTTATGGGTAGGTTAGATAGTAGTTACAATTAATTGCACTTGAGCGCAATTAATCATGATTAAGTGCAACTCATAATGCTAAACATGAATGCCCTATTTGTACTTAAGCACAATATTTTATCGCACTTATGCACAATCGTTTGCCCTTAAGTGCAATAAAGTTTTCTTAAGCGCATTCAATTACATTTAAGTGCAATTCAATATAAATGTGAATGTGGCCTCTCATAATCATATTACCCAGAGTAGAGATCATTCATGGCATGATCTACACTTCCCCCAACAAAAAAATATCTAATATTGGGCCACACATTTTGAAATTAGTCATTTTAATACTATACGGGTCACTGTTGAGACTTGTTGAATTTGAATCTGCAGGGCCTGTATGTAGTCAGTGTAGGCCTAATGCAGCCAGTCCAATCCAAAGCCATACATGCATATATCATATATAGCTTAGTACATTTCAGTGTCAAATTGCTACATGTACATTTGTCTGACGCTATCTACCCACACTGTTTTTTTTTAAATCTGCGTGTTTGAACGATTGGTTCTCCAACAGGTCCCATTGAGACCCGAGTCACTCGGCTCCTTGGTCATCAGGCTGATAATTCCCGCTGTTGACAATATTCAATTACAATGTCATCAACACACGAACTTATTCGAAACGAGTTTTGACCAGTTTTCCAGGCAATAATCGTTGAATTCATATGTGACCACCCAACATTCCCATTCAACGCACCATGCATACACCGAGTTAAAACTCCGATAATCTAATTCAAATATACGTTCTAACTAGGTTTTAATTAATTTACTTCGTCTTGAGAATGAGAGTGGATTTATTATTCCCAAGTCGTAAAAACAATCGTATCAAATTGGTGACGAAAGGTCGCCGACCAATCGGATCGCGCGGATTGGAATTGTGGCTAAAAATAGTTATCTGCGGGATTCCGCCGTATATATATATATTATTGCTTCAGTCAATCGGGGTATATTGGTGAAGATTGTTGTGTCACTTTAACACATTAAAAATTATAAAATTGTTAAAGAATGTAAGAAAAAATGTTAAAATATGGTCGACTCGCATATATAAGAGAATGCATTGGCACAGGGCATAACTGTAACCATCACAATGTGGTCAATGAGCCGGTTCCAATGATATCCATATTTGTATGGTTTTATTGAGACAGACCCAAGATAATTTAGGCTGTTGCAGCTTTATTTGGCCGTTTTTGGCCGGTTTGTTGGGTAAAGGGTTAATTCAGCTCCAAATGGTAACCACAGGGGGTTATGCTGGATCAAGCCTGCAAATAGCGTGTCTGTCATTTGCAGAATGAGGTCCCCAGAGGGTGAATTTACCCTCTGGAGACCTCATTCTGCTTATGCTTCATCTTCTGGGAAGTATCTATAGTATCAAATTAAAGATTGTTTTTAGTTACATTTCCCTTCTTGGAAGTTTCTATATCCAATAATTTGCAGAAAAATAAAATTCATAATTGAGGTGCCCAATGGGTGAACATCACCAACTTCAACTGGGGAACTTCAAACTGACCCTAGGTCTGCCATATCAGTTGAGGGCCTAAGCAGAATGAGGTCCCCAGAGGGTGAGTTTAGTGATGCTAGCCCGCTATGCGGGATAGCATCACTAAATTCACCCTCTGGGGACCTCATTCTGCAAATGACAGACACGCTATTTGCAGGCTTGTGCTGGATGTTCACATTACACCATCCAGCAAGCTTTTAAAAGCACTGTTTTATCAGGAAATCTTTCACATCATAATTAACTGGTCTGTGGTTATATTTACTAACTAGACTCCAATATTGTGGACTACACATGTGTCTTTTATCAGATATCAGGAGGAATTCTGTTACTTAACTGCTGCTTGACATTAATGGTTGATCCGTGCTGAATGCAAAAATGGCCGGGTTCCTTTCCATAGAGCTTGCTCAATGGGTAATAAAAAGTGCTGAGCTGTATGAAATGGCATGGTATTACACGATGCAGCTCGCCTCTTCAGCTTGCTGAATTAAGCCAGCTTAATCGTGTAATGGCACCTTAAGAGTAAAACATTTGAATTGGCATACTTGATTTGGTAAGAAATTATCCAGTTACAGGCGAGAAATTGTCCAGTCAATTACACACTTCATGTCTTCAGTGTGAGACTCACGTTTTGCATAAATCGAGCCGAAAATGACAAGAGATTTTCATCGAAGAATTTATCTGGATCTTTTTCACCCGATTTAAGTCAATAAGTACACCATATGAAGTGAGCAAACCCTCATACAGTGACACCACATTATTGCTATATGACCATAGCTATGGCCCAAATCTGTGCAAAACTTCTTTTAAAAAATTATATTAAAACATACTAGAGGAGACATGCATTTTTTGGATATATAAGGGATGCTGATAATTATATGACCTTATGGATTATCTTTGATTGTTGCACACATACAGTTAGAGGTAACTGTACTAGGCTTATTTAAAAAGGTTAAAATTAGCACATGCTCTTCTTGTGATGCAAGGCGATACTCCAGGTTATGACAATTAATATTTTATGGGTAGGTTAGATAGTAGTTACAATTAATTGCACTTGAGCGCAATTAATCATGATTAAGTGCAACTCATAATGCTAAACATGAATGCCCTATTTGTACTTAAGCACAATATTTTATCGCACTTATGCACAATCGTTTGCCCTTAAGTGCAATAAAGTTTGCTTAAGCGCATTCAATTACATTTAAGTGCAATTCAATATAAATGTGAATGTGGCCTCTCATAATCATATTACCCAGAGTAGAGATCATTCATGGCATGATCTACACTTCCCCCAACAAAAAAATATCTAATATTGGGCCACACATTTTGAAATTAGTCATTTTAATACTATACGGGTCACTGTTGAGACTTGTTGAATTTGAATCTGCAGGGCCTGTATGTAGTCAGTGTAGGCCTAATGCAGCCAGTCCAATCCAAAGCCATACATGCATATATCATATATAGCTTAGTACATTTCAGTGTCAAATTGCTACATGTACATTTGTCTGACGCTATCTACCCACACTGTTTTTTTTAAAAATCTGCGTGTTTGAACGATTGGTTCTCCAACAGGTCCCATTGAGACCCGAGTCACTCGGCTCCTTGGTCATCAGGCTGATAATTCCCGCTGTTGACAATATTCAATTACAATGTCATCAACACACGAACTTATTCGAAACGAGTTTTGACCAGTTTTCCAGGCAATAATCGTTGAATTCATATGTGACCACCCAACATTCCCATTCAACGCACCATGCATACACCGAGTTAAAACTCCGATAATCTAATTCAAATATACGTTCTAACTAGGTTTTAATTAATTTACTTCGTCTTGAGAATGAGAGTGGATTTATTATTCCCAAGTCGTAAAAACAATCGTATCAAATTGGTGACGAAAGTCGCCGACCAATCGGATCGCGCGGATTGGAATTGTGGCTAAAAATAGTTATCTGCGGGATTCCGCCGTATATATATATATTATTGCTTCAGTCAATCGGGGTATATTGGTGAAGATTGTTGTGTCACTTTAACACATTAAAAATTATAAAATTGTTAAAGAATGTAAGAAAAAATGTTAAAATATGGTCGACTCGCATATATAAGAGAATGCATTGGCACAGGGCATAACTGTAACCATCACAATGTGGTCAATGAGCCGGTTCCAATGATATCCATATTTGTATGGTTTTATTGAGACAGACCCAAGATAATTTAGGCTGTTGCAGCTTTATTTGGCCGTTTTTGGCCGGTTTGTTGGGTAAAGGGTTAATTCAGCTCCAAATGGTAACCACAGGGGGTTATGCTGGATCAAGCCTGCAAATAGCGTGTCTGTCATTTGCAGAATGAGGTCCCCAGAGGGTGAATTTAGTGATGCTATCCCGCACAGCGGGCTAGCATCACCAAATTTACCCTCTGGAGACCTCATTCTGCTTATGCTTCATCTTCTGGGAAGTATCTATAGTATCAAATTAAAGATTGTTTTTAGTTACATTTCCCTTCTTGGAAGTTTCTATATCCAATAATTTGCAGAAAAATAAAATTCATAATTGAGGTGCCCAATGGGTGAACATCACCAACTTCAACTGGGGAACTTCAAACTGACCCTAGGTCTGCCATATCAGTTGAGGGCCTAAGCAGAATGAGGTCCCCAGAGGGTGAGTTTAGTGATGCTAGCCCGCTATGCGGGATAGCATCACTAAATTCACCCTCTGGGGACCTCATTCTGCAAATGACAGACACGCTATTTGCAGGCTTGTGCTGGATGTTCACATTACACCATCCAGCAAGCTTTTAAAAGCACTGTTTTATCAGGAAATCTTTCACATCATAATTAACTGGTCTGTGGTTATATTTACTAACTAGACTCCAATATTGTGGACTACACATGTGTCTTTTATCAGATATCAGGAGGAATTCTGTTACTTAACTGCTACTTGACATTAATGGTTGATCCGTGCTGAATGCAAAAATGGCCGGGTTCCTTTCCATAGAGCTTGCTCAATGGGTAATAAAAAGTGCTGAGCTGTATGAAATGGCATGGTATTACACGATGCAGCTCGCCTCTTCAGCTTGCTGAATTAAGCCAGCTTAATCGTGTAATGGCACCTTAAGAGTAAAACATTTGAATTGGCATACTTGATTTGGTAAGAAATTATCCAGTTACAGGCGAGAAATTGTCCAGTCAATTACACACTTCATGTCTTCAGTGTGAGACTCACGTTTTGCATAAATCGAGCCGAAAATGACAAGAGATTTTCATCGAAGAATTTATCTGGATCTACCTGGCGAAACATCTTGAATTTAACATATCATCTTCATTGATATAGAATTTATGCGATTATTAAGAGACGATAAAAACAATGGATTTTAATACATTTGTGAGGTTGAAAATCTAATTTTCTGTTTGTCCCTTTCGGCATCAAGCTGCTAGAATAATTCGTAATTTCACACAACACTCCACTCACCAAATAGCTTATTATCTTGGCTCTATGAGAGCAGGTTTCATTTGTATCATAATTTTGAGTTAGATTTTAATTATATAATATAGCACCATACCCTTTATTTCGTTCTCATTCAGTCATCTCATGTACGGCTTAATAATATGGGGCCATGCAAATATAACAGGATCATTATTCAAGTTTCAAAAGAAAGCCATACGCATTATATGCAAGACGAAATATCGTAGCCATACCGAACCACTTTTTAAGAGGGAACAGATCATCAAACTGCACGATCTGTATCATCTCCAAATCGCATTATTTATGTATAATTGGAAAAATAAAACTCTCCCATCATCATTCGATAAAACATTCAAATATACACCTATATTTATAACCAGACAAGCCGGAAGTTTGATGATGACAAAACCGAGAACCAATTTCTCATTAATACTACCAAAAACACGCATTCCCCAATGTATGGAACTACTTGAACGCTTCGCACAAAATTTTTCCAAATAAAACACAATTCAAAAAGTCTATCACCAATAATCTATTATCACAATATAGTAATGATACCATATGTAAAAATCAAGAATGTAAATCCTCAGTGCAGAGCAACAAGTGGAAATTACTGAACTGCATGTTATTGGCATGTCCCAACAAGTATGAGTCACCCTGGTACCCTCGCCTATAATGGGCAATTTAATAATACGTTTATACATACAGGGGTGACAGGAAGATGGCCTGTATTGGCCATGCCACCCGTGCACATGTAAATTTGTATACATATATGTACCACTGATGTATTGTATAAATGTGAAAATAAACATTCAAACATTCAAACTACCCCAATATATTATAATAAAGAATAAAGCAGTCACAAATATTCTAACCCAATGGAAACAAATGTTATATGCAGTGCGGTCCACTTAAGCAGGGAGCAATCAATTGGAATTTGGTCACAGTGTTAAGAGAAATGGCGTTCAGATATAACTTGGTTATGAACCCATGAACCAGAACTGATCTCAGCCCAATTTTTCATTGGTCAACAGGCCTGCCATGAACATTATTAAATAGAGAACATAAAAATTGGTTATATATTGAGTCACCTCTCATTATCTTCAGATATACATGTATGCACTGCACTTTTTACAAAATTCTATTTTACAGAAGTTGTTGTTTCCGGAAAACAGTGAAATTTTAAATATTCGTCATGCCATAGAATTAAAGTAAATGAGGTTATAATATCCAATGGTTCTTAAATATTGTGTCACAATAATCGCTTGTACCAAATTTCATAAAGAAATTCCTGACATAGTTCGAGAAAACCTATATTGCGGTTCTACTATACGCAGCAAGTCCCTGGATATGCAGCAAGTCCCCGGTGAATGCAGCAAGTCCCTGGTAAATGCAGCAAGTCCCTCACACCTAGGGTGGATTACGGCGGTTTAGTCATGCGTGTTTACACAACGATATGTTTAATCAGTGGAGGTGCTTATTACAAAGGGCTTTAATCACAGGGCTTTAATTTGATCGTAATACTGATAGATTATTGAAGGGAATTGGACTGAATTGTGGGACTGAATCATTGAATGAAAAAATTAAGAGTTGGATTTTTTTTATAGATGTTTTTATTGGTAAATGCAAACAAGTAACATGAGAATAGTAGAATAGCAACAAAAGAAAAATAGAGCACAGTTTTATAAATATACATATATATATAGCAGTGAGCTGAAAGAAAAGTTTATTAGAATAAATTGTATATATATGTGGCCAGTAAGGAAAGGGAAAACCAAGGTATTGAGACATTCGTTTGGGAAGATTTTATTGAATAAAAAAATATTTGGATACATACATGTATTAAAATTGTTTTCTTTATCTCTATGTTGTTTAATTTCACTCTCCGGTCCTGGGAACTTTGCTTTGTGGGATTGTGGTTGTCTTTGCCGTTCGTTTTCTCTTTCGTTGTCCTTGTTTTTTCCCCGCACTGACTGCTGTAAGTACCATCCTCTGGCCATCTGTTGTTCTCAGCATCTTTTCGTGTACTGGCTTGATCTCTCTTAAAAATCTGTTAAAATGCTTGTCCCTTACTTCTGATGATTTTGAATTCCAAATTTCCGGGCGAACATAGAATTTTGCGAACTCCTTGGTTAATGTAAACTGTCCGAATCCAAATAAACTACGTTGCAATTCCTTGTACTCTCCGTCAACTATAGTAAACAGTGCCTGCACTAACTCCGTTAGAGGTTTTGATTTCCAGTCCACTGTCTGTTTAAGAATATGGTTCAGAGATTCACAATTGTTGTTGGTCCAATTCGATAAGTCCATCGCCAATCCCGGTAGTTGTCCATGTATCTTTCGACATAGTGAGTTGGAGAGCGAAGGGTCATACATTGGTGGACAGTACGAACGGATGCAGATATTTAATGCCGCACTAGCAGCATACATGTGGAATGTCTCTGACCAACCATTTTCTCGACTGGATGCGCGGAAAATGTTGGCATACGGGTCATGGATAACTCGGGAGTCTTTTATCAAGTCCTTGTAATTGGGATGGTCTTTGTCGTAGTGCAGTCTGTTGGCGCCGATTTCTATTGCTGTGAGTAGCGGAATCATCGGATGGTAGGTCTGAATTCCATATAACGCCATGGATAGCGAACGGTAAAAACAGCTTCCATCGCCTGTTATTTCTATTGGTTGAAAGTCATTCAGAACGACTGGGTGTAGATTTTGCAGAATCTCAACTGTCATTGCATCAATCGGTTGCGTTGTTGTCGGTTTGGTTGAAGATGTTGGTAGTGCAATCTTGTAGGTTGTAAGTAGAAGACGTTCGGACTGAACTGCTGCTTCAATCGCATAAAACAACGGTGATTCACCATAGAACTGTTGAAACGATATGGGACGGTCGGATTATAATATGGTCCGATACCATCAAACCGACGGTGTTATCTAACACTGTAGCTACCGCATATATATATATATATATAGACAATTGCCGGTACCGTATACCACATGGAGAGTATATCCACAACTGAGAGGGTTCCAAACTTCTTTTCACAAGGATAAATATTTTAATCTAATATTTTTCGGAAAATATTAAACACACGAGTAGAAAGTAATTCTGACACAACGTCAATTAGTCGGCAAACTTCGTCATTCTCCATACCGTATAACTTTGACTGATACTCTTAGTAAGAGGTCAAAGGTCAACGAGTCCAGAATGATCGTCAAACTCCGTAATGAAAGCAGAAATTTACGAGTTTAACCGAACGAAAGTTGGGTCGATATAAAAAGTTACTCCGCTTCCTATAACTAAATTTCATTCCACTCCAGAGTAACAACATTTTGGTACTCCACAAGGGAGCAGTACAGTACCCAAGTAATCATCCCAGGGAACCTTGGGTTTTAATAGTGTATGTCACCAGGGAACCTGGGGTGTTTAATAGTGTATGTCACCAGGGAACCAGGGGTTTTAATAGTGTATGTCACCAGGGAACTTGGGGTTTTAATAGTGTATGTCACCAGGGAACCTGGGGTTTTAATAGTGTATGTAACCAGGGAACCTGGGGTTTTAATAATGTATGTCTCCAGGGAACCTGGGGTTATAATAGTGTATGTCACCAGGGAACCTGGGGTTTTAATAGTGTATGTCACCAGGGAACCTGGGGTTTTAATAGTGTATGTCACCAGGGAACCAGGGGTGTTTAATAGTGTATGTCACCAGGGAACCTGGGGTGTTTAATAGTGTATGTCACCAGGGAACCTTTGGTTTTAATAGTGTATGTCACCAGGGAACCAGGGGTGTTTTAATAGTGTATGTAACCAGGGGTTTTAATAGTGTATGTCTCCGGGGAACCAGGGGTTTTAATAGTGTATGTCACCAGGGAACCTGGGGTTTTAATAGTGTATGTCACCAGGGAACCTGGGGTGTTTAATAGTGTATGTCACCAGGGAACCAGGGGTTTTAATAGTGTATGTCACCAGGAACCTTGGGTTTTAATAGTGTATGTCACCAGGGAACCAGGGGTTTTAATAGTGTATATCACCAGGGAACTTGGGGTTTTAATAGTGTATGTCACCAGGGAACCTGGGGTTTTAATAGTGTATGTCACCAGGGAACCTGGGGTTTTAATAGTGTATGTCACCAGGGAACCTGGGGTTTTAATAGTGTATGTCACCAGGGGTGTTTAATAGTGTATGTCGCCAGGGAACCTGTGGTGTTTAATAGTATATGTCACCAGGGAACCTGGGTTTAATAGTGTATGTCACCAGGGAACCTGGGGTTTTAATAGTGTATGTCACCAGGGAACCTGGGGTTTTAATAGTGTATGTCACCAGGGAACCTGGGGTTTTAATAGTGTATGTCACCAGGGAACCTGGGGTGTTTTAATAGTGTATGTCACCAGGGAACCTGGGGTTTTAATAGTGTATGTCACCAGGGAACCAGGGGTTTTAATAGTGTATGTCACCAGGGAACTTGGGGTTTTAATAGTGTATGTCACCAGGGAACCTGGGGTTTTAATAGTGTATGTCACCAGGGAACCTGGGGTTTTAATAGTGTATGTCTCCAGGGAACCTGGGGTTTTAATAGTGTATGTCACCAGGGAACCTGGGGTTTTAATAGTGTATGTCACCAGGGATGTTTAATAGTGTATGTCGCCAGGGAACATGGGGTGTTTAATAGTGTATGTCACCAGGGAACCTTTGGTTTTAATAGTGTATGTCACCAGGGAACCAGGGGTTTTAATAGTGTATGTCACCAGGGAAACTGGGGTTTTAATAGTGTATGTCACCAGGGAACCTGGGGTGTTTAATAGTGTATGTCACCAGGGAACCTGGGGTTTTAATAGTGTATGTCACCAGGTAACCTGGGTGTTTAATAGTGTATGTCACCAGGGAACCTGTGGATTTAATAGTGTATGTCACCAGGGAACCAGGGGTTTTAAGAGTGTATGTCACCAGGGAACTTGGGGTTTTAATAGTGTATGTCACCAGGGAACCTGGGGTGTTTAATAGTGTATGTCACCAGGTAACCTTGGGTTTTAATAGTGTATGTCACCAGGGAACCAGGGGTTTTAATAGTGTATGTCACCAGGGAACCTTGGGTTTTAATAGTATGTCACCAGGGAACCTGAGGTTTTAATAGTGTATGTCACCAGGGAACCTTGGGTTTTAATAGTGTATGTCACCAGGGAACCTTGGGTTTTAATAGTGTATGTCACCAAGGAACCTGGGGTTTTAATAGTGTATGTTACCAGGGAACCAGGGGTTTTAATAGTGTATGTCACCAGGGAACCTTGGGTTTTAATAGTGTATGTAACCAGGGAACCTGGGGTTTTAATAGTGTATGTCACCAGGGAACCTGGGGTTTTAATAGTGTATGCCACCAGGGATTTTAATAGTGTATGTAACCAGGGAACCTGGGATTTTAATAGTGTATGTCACCAGGGAACCTGGGGTTTTAATAGTGTATGTCACCAGTGAACCTTGGGTTTTAATAGTGTGTATGTCACCAGGGAACCTGGGGTGTTTAATAGTGTATGTAACCAAGGAACCTGGGGTGTTTAATAGTGTATGTCACCAGGGAACCTTGGGTTTTAATAGTGTATGTAACCAGGGAACCTGGGGTTTTAATAGTGTATGTCACCAGGGAACCTGTGGTTTTAATAGTGTATGTCACCAGGGAACCTGTGGTTTTAATAGTGTATGTCACCAGGGGTTTTAATAGTGTATGTAACCAGGGGTTTTAATAGTGTGTCACCAGGGAACCAGGGGTTTTAATAGTTTATGTCACCAGGGAACCTGGGATTTTAATAGTGTATGTCTCCAGGGAACCTGGGGTTTTAATAGTGTATGTCACCAGGGAACCTGGGGTTTTAATAGTGTATGTCACCAGGGAACCAGGGCTTTTAATAGTGTATGTCACCAGGGAACCTGTGGTTTTAATAGTGTATGTCACCAGGGAAACAGGGGGTTTAATAGTGTATGTCACCAGGGAACCAGGGGTTTTAATAGTGTATGTCACCAGGGAACCAGGGGTTTTAATAGTGCATGTCACCAGAAAACCAGGGGTTTTAATAGTGTATGTCAGGAATATATCTTGTGCTATTGTTGTTGTTTATATTTAGCATTGTTAACAGGTTTGATATTAATAGAAGATAAAAAAAAATAAGTCCTTTTCGACACTCCGCCGCAAACAAACACAGGGACCTCCTTCCCACACATATATACACAGATAATTTACATCAAGCACCTTATCCCCCTTATAGACTATATATGTAGGTATAAGTTGGCGATCCGTGGTCGTTTAAGGTGGATTTCATGTAGACACTACTTTGTTATTTTGCAGTCATGGGACGACTGGAGGTTGCAATGGGATCCAGCCGCGCACGACCTGATAAAGGTGTTATTTGTCGATGAGATGGTTGTTTGGAGACCAGCTGTGGCTGTAAGCAACGAGTAAGTGTCATTTGTGGTCAACCCATATTCTAAACAAAATTGGTATGCTAAATATGAAAAAGAATTATTTCTTTCGGACTTTTTCTAAAACACTAACCACCAGTGTTCGCGCTGTCGGTAGCCAAATTAGCCAATGGCTAATCTTTTTCGAATTTGGCTAATAAAAATTTCATTTGGCTAAACTTTTGGCTAAACTTTTTTTGAACCCAAATGGAGACTGAAAACATGGAGCCAGAAAGCTAATTAATAAAAGCGCTCAATAGATCGACATTCAAGACGAAGTTAGATGACGAAAGTATTTAATTATTTTCCTACTTATGAAATATCGTACAAAGGGAAACACGATTAAAAGTTATATGCAATCATCTTTAGTTTTCACAAGACGGACATTCAAATACGCATGGACATTAAACCGACCGTGGTTGAATTATGACAATGTGAAGAAAGCAATGTTTTGTAAAGTGCATTGACGCCGGTATATAAGTAATTTGTTCGCAACAGGCTGTTTTAATCTGGAGAAAGATTACGTCACTCTGCACGAAGCAGCAAAAGGTCATTATTAATTTGTACATTTAATCCCCTAATCCCCCATTCAGCCCATTGTCTGTCTGGTCACTCACGGCGCGCCTGTACAATGCATGTTTATGATGACATTGTATTTAAGACGGTCGAGGTTTATGAGCACCAAGTGTAAGACAAAAGCTTAATCAGCCAAATGTGAATCACGACAGATATGTTGTGGCTATTTGTCGTCAATACCGATACAGTCAAGCTTTTATGACAGATTGTAATTTGATAATGGCGTAACAATATTAAGTTATTAGTTTCCAGATGTCACTTAGATATGTTCGCAAGGATAAATATTTAATGATTTAAGAAAAGATATTGATATAAAACCAAAAAATAATGACATTAAGAAGGACAATCCCGGGTCCCCCCCCCCCCCCCCCCAAATCACTCTTTCACATAAAGATTAATAAATTTTTAATAAATGATATATATAAAAATACTTCTAGTTCATCAAAATTATTTAAATTATTGTGTATTTTACCTGTGTCTGTTAGATTTTACGCTTTAGTCATTAATTGTGAATCGACCAGAAAACGATGATTTAATTTGGCCAAAGTTTTTTTTAATTTGGCCAAAAAACATTTGGCTAAAGTTTTTTTCATTTGGCTAATAAAATTTTCATTTGGCTAAACTTTTGACTAAAGTGTTTTTCGGTCCAGCGCGAACACTGCTAACCACACAGATTCGGAACATTGAGTAGTTGGCGTAGTTTTATATGTTGTCGTATACAATAAGAAAAAAAAAAAGGAGTAATTAAACAAACATTGTTATACATGTATACCGTACTGGGATGAGTATATGTCTCTGATATATGTGACCCGCCATATCAAATCCAGTCGTAAGTCGGGATTGTTGTACCCTGTGCCAATGCATTCTCTTATATATGCGAGTCGACCATAGGTCACCTCACATATATAAGAGAATGCATTGGCCTAACAATTTTTTATCATTTAAAAAAAATAAATATTTCTTACAATTTTTAGGACATAAAATAAAAAACATCCATTACCCTGCAGGGAGCCCCACACATATATAGGAGCATATAGAAGAGTGTCGTCTGCTCATGTTTGTCTGGGGCTCTGTATGGGTGAAATTATAAAATTGTTAAAGAATACAAGAAAAAATTATTAAAATTGTAAAAAATGGTACACCTGAAAAGTCGTGAGTTGGCTTCCTTGTGTCATTGACCGCGCTATTCTGCTTAGAATCGCTTCATTACAAGTCGATAATGAGATTAAAATGCTCTCATTTTCAGCACATTTTCGACTCAAATGAGGCGATTTCAAGCACATTATCTACCTAAAACATGTTCTATTATAAGCAGATAATGTGCGGGTTTTCGAGAGAAGAGGCTGGGCCATTTTAGTTCAATATTTAGCCGAAAGTAAATACTGCATGGTTGGAAAACAAACTATCAGAAGAATTTCAACCGACATTTTATGTGAATATCCAACCGATGTTGTCAGGCATGAAATTTCCAATATTGTTGAAATAGTTGGTACTGGAGAGTTCAACTTATCCCATAGATTGTATGCGTATTATTCTACTAACGCAGGACATTGATTTCTTTCGCTTATACAGGGTTTCAAAGAGAGACCTGATATGGAATGAAAAGATCCCGGTGAGAGTGAAATTCGATGGAACGTGCATGTGGACTCCTCCCATGCTTCTTCAAACCTCCTGCGATATGGACATCTTCTACTACCCTTTTGATACACAGACCTGTGAAATACAACTTATCACCTGGTCATATTACGTTGAGGAAGCCATTCTCAATGTGTATGACATCGACACAACCTATTTCTCCGCAAACGGTGAGTGGGGAATCATAGAAAGTAGTGCGGAGTTGGTCATGACGTCGAGAGAAGGGAATGAATACTCTGAAGCAAAGTATATATTTACAGTAAAGAGACGACCCACGTATTATGTGCTGAACATTTTATGGCCATCGGTTCTCATGTGCTTTCTGGCTCCTGTTGTGTTCATGTTGCCATTCGATTCAGGAGAGAAAGTGGGGTACAGTATCACCGTATTTCTTGCATATGCCGTGTTGCTAACGATGGTATCACAGGAATTACCGTCATCAACTAAAACGACATCGCTTATCAGTGAGTATCAAGTTCTATATGAGAAAAATAAATTTAGTGTACACTATATTTTAATCTCAATTATATGCACATTAGTACAAATAGAAAGTATACACATAGTAGATCAAATAATGAGACATTAAAATTTTCTCGAATAGTGAATTATATGCTCCGCAACCAATCGCGATCCGATCCGTCGCTGACCGATTTAGGTCTGATTGCTCCCTCCCCATTTTCGTAGGTTAAAATTGAAGTACTTTGTATATCCATGTATGCAGAAGTAGAAGAGCACCCATATGTGTTAAGCTGAGCATTGTGTGTAGATGTGTTTGTTTGGTTCAAAGTCAAAATTAGCTATTTTTGAATCTCTTGGTTATGTCTACGAACTTTTGCAATGAATTGAAGATGTCAGAATGCTCAGTGTGTGTTAAACAGATGGACCCATTTAGTAATATATTAACATATAGGCTTTCGGACCCATTTAGTAATATATTAACATCTAGCTATAGGCTTTCGTGTATATCCACAAAACAATTGGCTCCTTCCAGTTTGAATTTAAGACGATATATTAAAAAATTATCGGCCATTTTGAGTTCCCCACAATCGCAGAATGGAATGGACTGTTTGGTCTGGTACAAGCATTATGATATTACTATTGCAAGTAAGAGATCTCTTAAAATCTTAGACTGAATCACTTCTTAGTAAGTATCAAGCTTTATATGAGAAATCGTAGACTGAATCACTATTTTCCAAATAGTGATTCAGTCTACTTTCTTACTGTTATTTTCCAAATAGTTCTTTAATAGACCATGTTCCTCTATATAACTGCATGGTTGCTAACAGAAAAAAACTTTTCTATATTGTCGCATAGAAACGGTGAGTTCTGAGACAATTTGGTCTGAGGTCATATGAGGTTTGGCTACCAGATTCAGGAGGAACGAGAGTATATATATAAGGGGTGTGTCTTTTGAATAAACAGCAGAAGTTTCAAATTTGCCCGCCTACTTGAGAGAGTGTCACAACCGGTTTCCTCAATAACGATTCTTTACTACTACTTCTAGTTGTTTCTGTTAGTAATCTCACCGCCTCATACTGTATGTCTTCTTGAAAATTTGAATCTTCATTTGAACAGTTACCCCATACTGGGGCGACTGAATCGCTGACCATGAGGCGATACAGCAGTGATGTTATGCTTCCTTGATTTCTCGCTTTATTGCAAACCAGCGTGATAATTGGGTCGCTGTCAACTAGGATATTTATACACGCGTATTCCTCCTATTTGAAGGCGACACATTCATTCGTCATAGCGATAACAAATGTGGTGGAGGACTTTATTAGCGACATGCTGATAACTGAAGTGCAAGGCTAAATGAGAAGAGAAAATGCCCGACAAGAGCTCGACGTAATAATAGGTTCGTCTGGTTAGTTTTTGGTACCAATCCATTCCAAGCTTGTGAGGTCACTTTGCCCACAATTTGCCCCCCCCCCCCTCGATAAAAAAAACCTCTCAAACTGGAATTATAGAATGAAATTCAATTAAACGCAATTGCTATGAGAATTTAGGAAGCTCGTGCACCATTCCACTTGACATACTATATTTGACAATTAAATGAGTTTGAAAAACTCTTACAGGTACATGTTTAGCAAATTCTGATTAAAATGCCCATATACATTGTATTTGTGACCTGCCTGTAAATGATGCACTCAAATGATTATCTACCCAAACCATTGCTCGCGACGAAGCGATCCAGTCACTTTCGGTGTGAATACAAAAATCGCGCACTTTGAACTGCTACGGATGACAGAAACGGCCGTAAAAATCGCGCGTTCGCACCTGGTGTAGATTGACCCTTACGCGAAGTGGTCACAGCCGTGATTCTATACTTCGTAGATTTCTCGCGTTGTGGCAAACCAGCAGGATAATTGAGATATTTTAAGGCAACATATTTGTCGCCGAGATAACAAAGGCGATGGATGACTTTAGCGACAGGCTGATAACTGGCGTATGTAAGACACGAAGTTGAAAGAGTATACAATACTAAAAAGAGAAGAGAAAATTCATGGCTTGTGAAGTCACTTTGGCCACAATTTGCACCCCACCACCGATAATAAAAACTCACAAACTGGAATTATAGAATGAAATTCAATTAAACGCAATTGCTATGAAAATTTAGGAAGTCCATGCACTGTTCCACATGACATATTATATTTGACAATGAAATGTGTTTGAAAAACTCTTACAAGTATATGTTGAGCAAATTGTGTTTAAAATGTCCATATACATTGTATTTGTGACCTTCCAGCAAATGATGAACTCAAACGATTATCTACGGTAATCATCGCGCGCGACGAAGAGATTCAGTCGCTTTCGGTGTGAATATAAAAATCACACGCTTTGATCCGCGACAGACGACAGAAAACGGCCGTAAAAAATCGCGCGCTCGCGCCCAGTGTGAATTGACCTTTAGTCGCATTCGCACACAAACGCGACTCTAACTGCATTCTTCTGGGTTTTTTCAGGCATGTTCGTCACAGCTGTTACGGTCGTTGGAGCAGTATGCGTACTTCTCACGGTTAAGGTGCTTCAAATATTCCACCGAGACGAAAGCGAACCCATACCCTGTTATATAATTGACATAACCGAGTTCATGAAGAGCATAATATGCCAAAAGAAATCGAAAGGAAATATGGTGCAACCCATGCAAACCTATATTGGATCAACAACAAGCATCGCTGCAGACGATGAGCTCGAGTCCAAGGCGAAAGAGAACACAATGAGTTGGAAAGAAGTTGCTCGAGTATTCGATGATTTCTTCTTTCGAGTAACATTAGCATTCACCATCATCCTTTGCTTCTCTTTCGTTGTAATTTTGTTGGGCCATTAAGTCATGGGATGAAAATATCTTGTTTCGAATAATTTCTGACAATTCATTGTTGTAGTATGGTCCTACAAGTTATGATATCAGTCCCATTAACAAAACATATTTCATTGTAAATGTATATATATAACAGTGTGGTATGTACTATGAATTTATCTGGAATACAGATAAGCCGTTTCTGGAGTAGGGAAAGATGCCATATCTGAAATTTGTCCATGGAACTCACATTGATATGTTGAATAATTCACCTGGAATTGATTTGACAACGACTTTGCAACAAATGTTTAATCAACCTATAGATGGTCAAACGATGTGTGCATTGATAATTGAGTTAATGGATTAACTCTTTTGCTGTCTGCAGGGTGAGATGTGACCTGTATGGTGTGCTAAAAAGGATTACTCATTCAAAGAGTTATATCCAAGATGGCCACTGGCCACCATGTTTTTTAACATAATTTGGAAAAAATGGTAAGCTCCCTAGAGGTCACCCAAAAAGATCCATATGAAGTTTGGTGACAATTGGATGAGAGATGTGACCTGTGGAGTGTGCCCAAGGATTTCGTCATAAAAAGAGTAATACCCAAGATGGCCACTGGCAGCCATGTTTTTTAACAGAATTCTGGAAAAAAACAAATGGTAAGATCCCATCTAGATTCTAGAGGTCACCCCGAGTATCCATATGAAGTTTGGTTACGATTGGATGAGAGATGTGGCCTGTAGGGTAATGGCCACTGGCAGCCATGTTTTTCAACATAATTCTGGAAACAAATGGTGAGCTCCCATCTAGAGGTTGCCACGAGGATCCATATATAGTTTGGTATTGATCGGATGTGGCCTGCAGGGTGTGCCAATGGATTTAGTGATGCAAAGAGTAAAATTCAAGATGGCTACCAGCAGCCATGTTTTTCATTGAAAATCATTCAAATTCAATAGCTCCCATCTAGAGGGGATCCGAAACATATCTGTAAATGTTCAAAACATTTCGCCAATAATTGTGGGCTGCATAGTATACTGACATTCAAATTTGAAATCCAAGATGGCAGCTAACGGCCATGATTTATGCAGAATTTGGGAAAAAATTGTAAGCTCCCATCCAGAGGTCATTCCGTAGATCTATATGCAGTTTAGTGTAGGGTCCTGCTAAAGGAAATTGGTGACGAACGGATGTAGAGCCAACCCATACCATGGTAATAGCTCAAACATGACTTTGTCAAATTGAGCTGAAAATGGCACTCTGATGTGTTCCTTCATTCTCACACTAAATTGTTGACCTGTTTCGCCTATATATGTTGCTTTGTCAGCTTGATGTCACATATTAACCCTTTACCCAACAGAAGGGCCCTGTGCCAATGCATTCTCTTATATATGCGAGTCGACCATAGGTCGCCTCGCATATATAAGAGAATGCATTGGCTTAACACATTAAAACTTATAAAATTGTTAAAGAACGTAAGAAAAAATGGTAAAAAGTGTTTTAAAAAGATTTTTTTTAGGCCAATGCATTCTCTTATATATGCGAGGCGACCTATGGTCGACTCGCATATATAAGAGAATGCATTGGCACAGGGCTAACTGTAACTATCACAATGTGGTCAAGGAGCCGGTTCCAATGATATCCATATTTGTATGGTTTTATTGAGACAGACCGAAGATATTTTAGGCCGTTGAAGCTTTATTTGGCCGGTTTTGGCCGGTTTGTTGGGTAAAGGGTTAAGGCCACAATGATAAAATGGCATGGTTTATGAGCATTTGGGTTGAACAAAAGTAGCTGCCGGAGGGAAAAAAATAAAAAATTTAAGTATCACCGCAAGAGCAATTGACAAATTGCGAAAATGTCCATGAATTTCACAAGATTTTTATATGTTTGATAAGTTTTACTCAAATTAAGCAAATAAATTGAGGTATTTCTTCCCATAAAACTGTATAAATAATAGAAAATGAGGATAAAGCAAAAAATACTCTGCCATTAAATGCTCTTCGGCACTGTGACCACATGCTTCATATTTTAAACAGCGTGAACATAAACCAATCATATAAAATGTTTAATTTTTTTCACAATATTCTGCAACATTGAGAAAAAAGTTGTAGGAGGGGTTGGTAAACCAGTCTATTAAATTGCTGTTGCCCAACCAAGTTTGTATAGAAGTGAGGAAACAAAAGAAACAGCCCGACTATAACCAGCATAGATCATGCCATGAATCTCTACTCTGTCTACCGGTAACACCGGAAGATATCATATTCCACCAGTAAAAAACCTTGGAACTTTTTGAAGTTTTGACAGAACCTCATAAAGTCGAAAAAATAACAAAGGGAATATATTTCTTAATGCTTATCTGTTCCTTAATAGTGTACTTCACTATATGTGAAGGTCCCAACTCGATATTGCATGCTTTCCAGTGACTTTTGAGAGCCGATATCGCAATAAACATCCAATTAATTACCCAGGAAAATTTCCATTATTGTAAGAAATGCAAAGCAAAATCGCTTACAAAGTCACTTAAATCGTGAAATTTTGAGTCGGAACCTTCACCTAGTGAGGTACATTATTAAGAAAGAGATAATAACAAAGAAATTTATTCCCTTTGTTAGTTTTTTCATTTTATAAGGTTCCCGGTCAAAACTTCAAAAAGTTCCCAGGTTTGTACTGGTGGAATATGATCTCTATGGGCGTTAGACATAGTAGAGATTCATGGCATGATCTATAACCAGCAATATGTAGTGTGGAAAATATCTTGAAAAACTATAGACATGCATGCATTCAATCAGATTTATTGAAATTATTCCAATGGACAATCTTCAAAGAAAGGATGATGACGGTGATGAATACGATGATGATGTTGATGTGGATGATGATGACAATGATAATGGTACTGAAGATGATGATGATGATAATGAAGGTGATGATGCTGGTGTATCGCTTTATGAACATCCTTAATCTCTTTTTCCTTAGATTCATGTCCATTTCCAGACATAAATAGAAAGAGTGTCAAATCCAAATCGAATCCATTGAGACATTTATTGAGTCATATCCATGCACACACTGTCCAAAACCGATTCATTGCCTCTCAGTGCAAATAGAGGCCCCTCAAGTGAATATCAATCGGTCCATGCTTCTTAACATAAAATTGGTAAGAAACATATCACTAATTTTGCAGTTATCATTTAGAGGTGTAATCTGGTGATGCCAAATTCATCTGAAGACAATTTGACTCATGTTTGAAGTAGAAAAATAGCTTGTACCTACTTATGAGCCACATTGTCTCCAGACAAATCGGCAGTGTTTGCACTGTTGGTGGCCAAAGTTTGGCCGAATGAAATTTTTTGTGGCCACTTTCGAAAAAAAGTGGCCACAAAAAATTTCATTCGGCCAAACTTTTTTTTCACCACAAATGGAGACAGAAATCTAACTCAAAAAGCGCATGAATAGATTGACAAAGTTAGGTGACAAAATATCGCAGGTTTTGGACACACAGGTTCATACTTCGGATATATAATACGATGACAACCCAATTTAACTTTATTTTTCGGGGAGCATTGATTTAATCATGATGGTTCGACAAAGGCAATTACTAATCATCAAAAACCTTTATCTCTGCACTGGTATATTTTGTTGATTAGGCGGTCTGTAAGATGAAATACGTAAATGCTTGTCCTATAATTTGATGTACCAGTGATGGCATGACGTAATGTGTCGTATACTGCCTCCCGTCTTATCTTAAATAACAACCGGGCTTCACACCATAAAGGTTATTAATACAACAATAGGTATTCAACACTGTTGATGACAACTAACACACCCCATTACTTGATTAGTTGCCGAACATGGTGTCAGCGACGCGACATAGTCAGAGTTATATAGTTCAAAAATGTAATTTAGTCATCATTTGTGAGCCCAGAAAATGAGGATTTAATTTGGCCAATCTATTTGTTTTATTTGGTCACTAAAAAATTTATTTGGCCACTTTTTTGGCCAGAAGATTTTTCGGTCCAGCGCGAACACTCCAAATCGGCCACTGCAAAAATATACACCTATTGTGGCCAGATGTTTGTAGCTGTGTATGTTGTTATACGCACAAGAAAAACATACTCTGTATTTTGTATTGACAAGCTATGAGCTGCAGTTCGACAGTTCGATTATTGCATCATAGGGCTGCACAACGTTACCATGTGATCAGCATGGGGGCGTTTTTTATATAATGAAAGGTCCATGTATCTGTGGGGGGTGAAGTCAACAGTTTATTCTCCGATCCAAATGTTGTGCAAGTTCTAGTAAAAACTCACGTCTATTTCAGACATAGTTCAAACATAAAATCTGATCCGAACAGCAACATCAAAGAAATAACAAGAGCATGCTGTCGGGATAATACGCCCGTCTCTGGAGTAGAGTGGGGCATGTAGAGAGAACCCATATTTGAACTTGTTCTGTATACCAAATTTGGTTCAGTTCACTCGATTCAATCTAAAGTTATCATCTGGAAACTGCATATCGGGTAAAATCTAAGTTAAAAAAGGGGCATAACTCGGTCAAAATCATGCGGACGAAACCCATATTCAAACTTGATCTGTATTTTGATGTGGTAAACTAACAATCCAAATTTGGTTCAGTTCACAGGATTCAATCTAAAGTTATCATCTGGAAACCAAAAGCGGACGGACGGACAACCCATTTACACAATACGACTGTTTTTTTCAAACGGGCGTATAAAAACTGCTAATCCCATTGGTAATCTAACAACCCATGTAGAACATGGTTATCCTTCCAAACAATAACGCTGTGCAGCAGGCTGCGGCCAACAACCAGCACACACAAAATGGCTAAATATACAGACAAAAATACGCATGTTTTTTGTACGGCTATATTTTTTGAATACACACATGTACAGATTGAACAGGCTACCAGCATCTTGCCACTGATGTTTATATGTCATCAAAAAGCCGAATTGCATTGAGAGGTCATGAATCGGTAGGGCAGTGTATTTGCAATGAGAGAGCCATAATCTTTTAACCCTTTACCCAACAAACCGGCCAAATAAAGCTTCAACAGCCTAAAATATCTTTGGTCTGTCTCAATAGAACCATACAAATATGGATATCATTGGAACCGGCTCCTTGACCACATTGTGATGGTTACAGTTATGCCCTGTGCCAATGCATTCTCTTATATATGCGAGTCGACCATAGGTCGCCTCGCATATATAAGAGAATGCATTGGCCTAAAAAAATTCTTTTTTTTAACACTTTTTACCATTTTTTCTTACATTCTTTAACAATTTTATAATATTTTCTTACATTTTTTTTACAATTTTTATAATATTTTTCTACATTCTTTGACAATTTTATCATTGTTAATATGTGTTAAGCCAATGCATTCTCTTATATATGCGAGGCGACCTATGGTCGACTCGCATATATAAGAGAATGCATTGGCACAGGGCCCTTCTGTTGGGTAAAGGGTTAACCCTCTCCATAATAAATGGATTCCCCATGGACTCTCCCTGCTGTCTGGCTCCATATGGTTAAAAGATGGTCTAACTCTTCTGGGCCACAATTACAACAACAACAACATGATTTTTATAAATCCCACTTTCAAGACTACAAATTTGTGAATACAGATAAAATAGAAGATGAAGAATATTATTTGTCTATAAAGGCACAATAAATTAGTTTATTTCAATCGTAAATTGCAGCAAATATCTTAGCTAAAATGCAATTTGCCTTGATTTAGGTTGCTAACAAGATCGAGTTCTCTCTCTTGGTATGCTCTTGGTACGCTCCCAATGTTTTCGCATTGAATTCTGTAACAAAAATTGCCCATAAAACTGTCATACGTATGTCATAAGAAATTCTAAATAAAATTGATATTAACCCTTCACCCAACAAACCGGCCAAAACCGGCCAAATAAAGCTTCAACAGCCTAAAATATCTTCGGTCTGTCTCAATAGAACCATACAAATATGGATATCATTGGAACCGGCTCATTGACCACATTGTGATAGTTACAGTTATGCCCTGTGCCAATGCATTCTCTTATATATGCGAGTCGACCATAGGTCGCCTCGTATATATAAGAGAATGCATTGGCCTAAAACAAATCTTTTTTTAACACTTTTTACCATTTTTTCTTACATTCTTTAACAATTTTATAATTTTTAATGTGTTAAGCCAATGCATTCTCTTATATATGCGAGGCGACCTATGGTCGCCTCGCATATATAAGAGAATGCATTGGCACAGGGCCGTTCTGTTGGGTAAAGGGTTAACTGATAGAAGATTTTCCTGACAGGTGTCCTCGATTCATCTCTATTATTTTATACTCTGGAATCTATATAAAACTTGCTGGGAAGAGATAGATAATCGTTAACTTCAAGCATAAATCCTCAGTTCATTTTGGACCTTTTAGCAGCAATTTCTCTGTCCTGAAAATGTATTGAAATGAATTGATAAAATTGAGTTGTTGAAATATATTTTGAAGGGCTATTCCAGAATATCTCACAAATTATATTATGCAACTGATTAAATTATCTAAATTATGTACAATGTAACCTTCAATTATAAAATATCGGCTTATGAAAATTTAAAATTATATCCTGCATATATAGAGCTAAGGTAATTAACCCTTTCATGACGGGAGCTGTGCTGATGCAGCATTAAACACCCTGTGCCAGTGCATTCTCTTATATATGCAAGTGTCTCATAGGGAGCCTCGCATATATATAAGAGAATACACTGGCTTAAAAGGTCAAGGTATATATTGTTTGGCCAATGTATTCTCTTATATATGCAAGGTTCCCTATGGGAGTCTCGCATATTTAAGAGAATTCATTGGCACAGGGTTTTTGCAAAATTTCAGGAAGCTCCAGCCATGGAAGGGTTAATGGTTGTATGGTTAATTCTATGATAAAAACCCTACAATTTTCCAAGCAATTTATACAATCTATTCTCCAATGCTTTTTAATCATTACAGTAATGCTCTAATTAATCGACCCCTTAAGTGGTTAAGGGGTCGATTAATTAGAGCATTACTGTATGTCTTCATAAAAAACCTATCTAAATTTCTAATTGTGGATAAATTGGAGAAATAGTTTCGAAATCTTTCAAACTTGGGATGAAATTGCAAATAAAATTTTCTGATGAGGCTGACGAGGCCCTCTGTTGTATGATGAGGGAGGTGCTTGAGAACACAATATTTTTATTTATGGTCTAAGGGAAAGCTTTGTTCTAGCCATTACAATGAAGAATGAAGGGATGATGCCCTTCACATTTTGTATCATCAAATGGATTCAGTCAAAATGCCTTGATAACTTGTCAATATTTTACATTACAGACAGTAATATCTCAAACAGTTTGTTGCTTTTGGGACTTATTGCCATACTCGTAACTGTGTCATATCACATATATCTCAAACAGTTTGTTGCTTTTGGGACTTATTGCCATACTAGTAACTGTGTCATATCACACAGCTAATGTGTTTATGTTTCCATACAGGCCTGTCAATATGGTCAGGCCTTTAGATTAGGCTAAATTGGGGACATTTTGGGGGACAGAGGTGATAGGTTTGAGTGAGGGGGGTACCCCCTTGTGACTATTGGGGGTATGGGGGTTTCTCCGGGGAGAATTTTTTTAAAAGTAAACCTAAAATGGGGGCTGTCTGGTTGTTCTGAAGCATATGAAAGGTGAAAGAAATGAACCAATGGCCCCCATATCATTTCCTGGCAACTTGGGCTTATATCAGCATTCAGCAAGTTATGTTACATGTACCCTTACATATTTTCAAGTTTTGTAGGTCACAATTTATTGAATATTGGGAATATTGGATCATTTGACATCAACAAAGCCATTTTATAAATGTATGATGCTTGAAAGTTCACCAAGCAGTTCACCAACACACTGATCATGGGTATTTCGAATTAAAATTTAATTTAATCTAACTACATGTATATGTGAACCTGAAAAAAAGTTAGAAAGTTGATTTGTTGTGGTCAAATGAAGCAATATACACACACAAACAGGTCATAAAAATGGTGATTTTGCGGTGACATTTTGTTAAATGTGCCCTCTAATTTGGGGACATTTCTATAATTTGGGGACATCGGTAAACGCTGTGAGTTGTGGGGAATATTAAGGCCTGATATGGTGCCAGACATTTGCAGAGTGAGGTCCTCAGAGGGGGAATTTAGTGACGCTACCCCACAAAGCAGGCTAGCATTACTAAATTCACCTTCTGAGGACCTCATTTTGCTTTGGCCTAATCTTCTCTGGAAAGTATTTTTGTTATCAAATTAACAAGTTTATTCAGTTTCTTTAAAAAGTATCTTTTTCTATTTCAGTTTAGTTTCTCTTTATCCCCAAATTGGCAGATGACACAATGCATAACTGAGGTGCCCAAAGGGTGCACATCACCATCTTCACCATCTGGGAACTTAAATATGTCTATGTCTCAAACACTTTGTTTTGGGACTTTATGTCCATACTAGTAACTGTGTCATATCACACAGCTAATTTGTTTATGATTCCAGACAGGCTGTGAATATGGTGCCAGACATTTGCAAAGTGAGGTCCACAGAAGGTGAATTTAGTGTGACGCCAGGTGCGAATGAAGTGTGTGAGACTGTGCACTTGCGACTTGATAATAGTTCCCCTCCCTTACCTTGAAATGTCTGATGCTAAATTCTATGTGTGATATTCATTGTATGTTTTGTTATTCAATAAAAAATAATTAAAAATTCTAAAACTAAGGTCCACAACTTAGGTAAAACAAAATTGGACAAACCTGGCTTTCAAATTCAATTGAGATATTGGCGGGAAAGATCCATATACTAAATATGAATAGTATCGTTTGACGTTTGTTCAAGTTATAGTGATAACGGCCATAAAATTGCTGGAAATGTAATTTATCATATGACTCAATCATTATTTACGTTGGAAAGTATGTCATAAATCAATTTCATATGAACTACTAGTTCATATCACCTTCCGATAATTTGATTGGTTTGTTGACAAAAAGTGTGATCTGATTGGCTGAATGGCAGCCTGGACAGAGCCGCATCTCTAACTAAATGCAGGTCAAATTCGTGCGCGTTAATCAAAGCGATGCCGAAATTCTCGCAATTATAATCTTGAAATATATAGCTTTGGACATTGTTATACGATAAATAGAATATGTAATTCGTATTTATCTAATAAACATACGATATAATGTCACAAACTGAGAACAGAATAGCGCACTATATCTTCGCATGCATATTATTTCTGCTAGTTCACCAGGTGTAATTGGGCTTCCGGTGCAATGAAGTGATGTCACATTAACCTTTTGCTGCCGATGTCATATTGCTATTTAGTTATTTGTGTGCGTTTTGGACATCATAATCAATTTATAGGTGTCATATGATAAATAGAATATGTAATTCGTGTTTCTCTCATATGATATTTATGAAACTCGTCACGAATTTTAAACAAAATTCTTAGACTCGTTTCATAAATATCATATGAGAGAAACACTCATTTCATATCCTCTATGTCTCACCAAATTTTTTCAAAATCAATCCATAGAAGATTAAGTTAGAGAGGATTAGGGCTGCCCACCATCTATCCCTCGTACACCACCCCAGATTCATGTACATATATTCAGTCCTCGAAATTGTCCATGCCAATGGGGAACACTGTGGCAACATGTGGAATCTAAAATGGCACAGCATTAAATTTGCCATGGGACATTTTTCCTAATTTCAAGTGATTATTGCAGATTGTATTTTCAAGTTAACGTTCAGTCAACCCCAACCCCACATTCCGTAGTGATAGAAATGAGGGGATAACTCAAGCATCCATTCTGGCTTTATGACAGTGATGTCTCTCATGTACTCAGGTTATTATTGCAGGGAAATAACTCTATACTGAAAGTAATAACTCACCGTTCCATAGTAATATAAAGAGGGGATAACTCAATCATCCATTCTGGCTTTATGACAGCGCATGATGTCTCTCACATACTCAGGCTACTATTACAGGGAGATAACTCTATAGCTGAAAGTAATAACTCACCGTTCCATAGTAATATAAAGAGGGGATAACTCAAACGTACATTCTGGCTTTATGACAGCGCATGATGTCTCTCACATTTCAGACTACTATTACAGGGAGATAACTCTATAGCTGAAAGTAATAACTCACCGTTCCATAGTAATATAAAGAGGGGATAACTCAAGCATACATTCTGGCTTTATGACAGCGCATGATGTCTTTCACATACTCAGGCTACTAGTGCAGGGAGATAACTCTATAGCTGAAAGTAATAACTCACCGTTCCATAGTAATATAAAGAGGGGATAACTCAAGCATACATTCTGGCTTTATGACAGCGCATGATGTCTCTCACATTTCAGACTACTAGTGCAGGGAGATAACTCTATAGCTGAAAGTAATAACTCACCGTTCCATAGTAAAATAAAGAGGGGATAACTCAAGTGTACATTCTGGCTTTATGACAGCGCATGATGTCTTTCACATACTCAGGCTACTATTACAGGGAGATAACTCTATAGCTGAAAGTAATAACTCACCGTTCCATAGTAATATAAAGAGGGGATAACTCAAGCATACATTCTGGCTTTATGACAGCGCATGATGTCTCTCACATTTCAGACTACTAGTGCAGGGAGATAACTCTATAGCTGAAAGTAATAACTCACCGTTCCATAGTAAAATAAAGAGGGGATAACTCAAGTGTACATTCTGGCTTTATGACAGTGCATGATGTCTTTCACATACTCAGGCTACTAGTGCAGGGAGATAACTCTATAGCTGAAAGTAATAACTCACTGTTCCATAGTGATAGAAATGAGGGGCTAACTCCAGTAGCCATTCTGGTTTTATGACGGTGATGTCTCTCATGTAATCCTTATTCGTCTGGACGACCTCATTAAATACCACCCTAAAACATTGAAAAACTTGTTACTTGTCTGAACAAACGTTTGCATTAGTAATCAGGAAAACATGTCATAGATGTTGGGTCGCTTTGCTCAACTTCTTGTGTAGATTCGGCAGGATTCAGGGGTATAAAATATTAAAGATGCATTCAGGGTTTTAAGTCTAATTTTTACGAAATGACGCTATGAGAGGAATAGAGGTACAATTTTACTTCTATAATTAAGCACTTACCACACATCGCTCTGAATTACCATCTTTACGCATTACGTAGAAAAAGTGGGCACAGATGTTATATGACTATTGATGGTAACCAAGTTTACTTTTCAGATAGCGTGAAGAACCTTGGTGTATTTTTGGATAGATTGCTCTCTATGACATCACATATTAGCCAGATATGCAAGGCAATATACATTGAACTTCGAAAACTGGGGCAAATGAGGAAATACAGCTAAAAAACTTGCTTCATCCCCGATTCCCAGTTCGACTTTTTAATAAACTGAACTGGAACCCCAAATGTAATTAGGTGATGTGGAACAGTATCAACTTGGCGCCGTTCGTGTTAAGTCGTGTTTGTTTTATCTCTTGACACTATACCTTCAGATAGTGACAGTTCTGTTTCACCATGTAATAAATTGGTCATGTCGTCTCCTGTTCATGGAGTGAAAGGTAAAGCTAAAACAGCTAGTAAGCCGACAAAATATGTTAAATTACAACAAGAATTTAACAGCAAAATCAAATGGTTATAAGATGAATTTGGTGGGAAACTTGACCAAATTCTTGTCAACATGCAGACAATTGTAACCCCTCCCCTAAAAAGGGCTACTGCTTCAACTGCTGTATCTATGGCATCACAAAGACAGCCAGAATATACTCAGGACCAGGTGTCACAAAGACAGCCGAGTCCAGTGCATGATATATTGTTGTCACAAAGACAAATGAGAGCACAATTTCATAAGTCACAAAGACTTGATTCTTACAACTCGGACGATAATATTCAAGAGGAAGATTGGGGCACACTCAATGCATGAACGATTTTGACACAGACATTTCCAACATGTCTGCAGACAAATAGTCAATAAAAGACTTTTTGAATTGTTTGGTGTCGATGCCCTAAATCAAAGGAAGAAAAGGTGGGCATCAATATTGAGGACTGTCAGAACGCAGTTCTCCTGGAGAACTGGCGTTCAAAAACTCCAAATAAACTAACAGCTTTTCCTGAGGAATCACTTGCTCAGTTTCCTGTCAGTGACAAAACTGCTGACTTTCTGGCTATTCCGTCACTGGATGACACAGTAGGAAAATTTCTGGTGAAAAAACATGGAAAACAGCCACGTTCTCTGGACATGGGAACAAATCCCTTTTCTCACAGCCTTACAAAATGCTTGAACAATTGGCATACTGTGGTTAAAGTGATGTGAAACACTCTGGTAGGGTAATCGAATAGAAATGGAGAATAATCTTGCTCAAAGTAGTTATTTTTTACGCATATTAGTCCAAATTGACAACACACACCGTTATTCTTATATATTAATTAAATGCAATGAGTCTCGATGGCGAAATCATTTGAGTTAGTTTATCGCTGATAAAAGCGTCCCGAATCGAGATGTAAATATTTACAATTGCGCGTAGTTCATGCGATGTTTTCTATGGAGTGGTATGGTCGATTTCTTTGAGATTCTTGTTGATGTTAGTAGAATGCTACATTCCACCAGCGTATGTGTACCAACTTATCAGTTTCACAAACACGAATAATTCCATAATATGTCTTTAAGTGGCAGCCCTTATGGGTATTATATAATTGTGCAACTGATGTATCTTCAGCATAATCTGGGATCTTACTTTCCACTATAACTAGTATGACCCGCAGGCTCGGAATTGGTCAGACAGCAGGTCAAAGATGCTTTCTGCTTGACTACAAAGTGTCTAGACCAGATGGGCCATGCTGATGCCTTCCACCATATCATCCATTGTCAACTGGCCACGACCGATACAGGTCTATATGAAGCTGATAATAATCAAGAGCTACAGTAATGCTCTAATTAATCGACCTCTTAACCACAGCAGTATTATGGGTAACTTTTCAGGATTTAGTCGGAAATATGGCTTGTAGCTTGTTCCGAAGGTGTGTTTGGACCTGAACTAGTTTCGTTTTTAAAGAATCAGCAAAGATTCTAACAAGGCTCTTGATGACCTGTTGGGAGATTTCCACATACGACAAGATCGTAAAAGGAAATTCCCTGACACTTTTAATTCCTCTCCTGCTACTTGTACCAAGAAACCATTCTATAATCAGGGACAAAACCCTAGTTCATCCACCAATCAGAATGCCAAACCTTGGAAATCAAAACTGGCTGCCAGTGCTTCACTCAACAAGGCACCTGGTGAGAATGGGCCATTTCGGATTCCAAGATTCGGAGCCAAGAATTCCACCTACAAAAAGAGTGGAAACAGATGACTTGGTGAGTATTTTAAACACCAGAACATCTTTTGTAAATATCCATCCCAAAATACCAGTAAGTGATCGATTTACACATTTCATAACCAACTGTGAGAAAGACCACTGGCTATTGAATATTGTCAGGCAGGGTTACAAACTTCAGTTTGCCGATGTTCGACCCTTCAATGTGGTCAAACAATCTCATATTCCAGCCGTGACTCTGGTTTTACTCAAAGACGAGGTCGAAAAACACAATCGAGCACGTGCCTCCTCTGTGACTGAATGAAGGTTTTTACAGTACATTATTCCTCGTTCCCAAGAAAAACAGAGAACTGAGGCCAGTAATCATTCTAAAGAAACTAAATGTATATCTCCAGAAACATGCAGTCATTCAAAATGGACACACTAGCCAATACATTGGGCAGTTTCACTGATTATCCGAAAAAGCTTTCATGCACATAATGATTTATCCACCATACAGGAAATTCCTATGTTTCTGTGAAGACAAAACAGCTTAACCCTTTACCCAACAGAACGGCCCTGTGCCAATGCATTCTCTTATATATGCGAGTCGACCATAGGTCGCCTCGCATATATATAAGAGAATGCATTGGCTTAACACATTAAAAACTATAAAATTGTTAAAGAATGTAAGAAAAAATGGTAAAAAGTGTTAAAAAAAAGATTTTGTTTAGGCCAATGCATTCTCTTATATATGCGAGGCGACCTATGGTCGACTCGCATATATAAGAGAATGCATTGGCACAGGGCATAACTGTAACTATCACAATGTGGTCAAGGAGCCGGTTCCAATGATATCCATATTTGTATGGTTCTATTGAGACAGACCGAAGATATTTTAGGCTGTTGAAGCTTTATTTGGCCGGTTTTGGCCGGTTTGTTGGGTAAAGGGTTAACATTTCAACACGTTATGTTTCGTCCCAACATGCTCACCGAGAATTTGGACAAAATTCAGTGCAGGAGCTTCCTCTTAATTACCTCAGAAAGATGGGTTTCAGGCTAATTGTTTATCTCGAGGATTGGCTTTGCGTAATCCAGAGTCCTGTGCAGTTGCAAAAAGAGTGAGATATTTTGTTGACAACTCTAAATGAAAGTGTCCATGACACTGTAGCTCAACTTTGCGAAGAAGTTAAATTTTTGTGATGAACAATAAATGGAATGATGAAGAATTTTGAAATCCAAGATGGCAGCTGGTGGCCATGTTTTTTTGCCAAATGACCCCAAAATGACTCGTTCCCATCTACATGTTAGTGTTAACATCCATGACAAATTTCATGATGATCCGACAAAGGTATGACCTGTAGCCCAAAGGATTAGTCATGCAAAGAGTACCGGTAAAATCCAAGATGGCTGTCGGTGGCCATATTTTATGGCCGAATGACCCCAAAATGATTTGTTCCCATCTACATGTCAATGTCAACAGCCATGACAAATTTCATAATGATCCCACCAAAGATATGACTAGTCGCCCTTGCAAAACTATTTTAGTCATACAAAGAGTAAAATCCAAGATGGCTGCCAGTGGCCATGTTTTATGGCCAAATGACCCCAAAATGACTCGTTCCCATCTACATGTCAATGTTAACATCCATGACAAATTTCATGATGACCCAACCAAAGGTACGACCTCTGGCCCCTGCCAAAGGATTTAGTCATGCAAAGATTAAAATCCAAGATGGCTGCCAGCGGCCATGTTTTATGGCCGAATGACCTCAAAATGACTCATTCCCATCTACATGTCAATATTAACATCCACGACAAATTTCATGATGATCAGATGAACACAATGGCCTCTAGCCCGTGCTAATGGATTGAATTTTAAAATCCAAGATGGCTGCTGGCGGCCATGTTTTTTTGCCAAATGGCCCCAAATCGACTCGTTCCCATCTACAATGTCAACATCCATGACAAAGTTCATGATGAGCGACCAAAGGTACGACTTGTAGCCCGTGCCAAAGGATTTAGTAATGCAAAGAGTAAAATCCAAGATGGCTACCGGCGGCCATGTTTTTTGGCCGAATGACCCCAAAATGACTCGTTCCCATCTACATGTCAATATTAACATCCATGACAAATTTCATAATGATCAGACAAACAGTGCAGCCTTTAGCCTGTGCTAATGGATTGCATTTTGAAATCCAAAATGGCCGGCGGTGGCCATGTTTTTCGTCCGAATGACCCCAAAATTGTTTCCCATCTCCATGTCAATATCAACAGCCATGACAAATTTCATAATGATCCGACCAAAGGTATGACCTGTAGCCCATGCTAATGGAAATTGTTGATGGACGTCTCCACACACACACACGGACGACGGATACCAAGCCATGGCAATAGCTCAAACTTTACAAGTAAAGTTGAGCTAAAAATATGGGGTTCTTGATTAATTTCGAGAAATCACAACTGACTCCTACTCAATCCATAATATATCTGGGAGCACCATGGTCGTAGCCAGCATTTTGAAAAGGCGGGTTCGAATTTTCATTTTATGGGCATAGGACATCGGCCCTTCCCGCCTCCCCCGGGCAAATTTTGAAAAATTGAACCTATTGAGAGCGAATCTTGAGCATATCTGCGCCTATAATTGAGGGGTAAAAAAACTGATTTTTTGATTTTATCTACCGATTATGTGAGGATATATGGCATGATAGAGTTTGTCTTCGTACATGGTCATATATAATGTTCTAATGTTTGTTCATGTATGGGCCCACGTGTAGTATCGACTCAACAATAAAGTACAATGATCAAACCCAACCATCCCAAAATATAATCTACGTATTAAATCCCTGTGCGATCTTACTCGAAATTGTTACGGTATCATATTGGCTGAAGTGGGGTATAATATTTTGAATTGAACAACAATTTTTCAAGGTTGAATCATTTAGTGATCATATGTCGGCGAATAAACTCTGCAATGCCATTCGCCGTGCATGTTTGCGGGCGAAGATATCCACAGCATTGGGGCACTCTATTGGCCAATCATAATGAATGTGCATCAGCGCTAATGATGACAGTCTCTGGTGGCCCATTGTAGCCCTAATATAGTTCGATAGTCTACGCATGGCACTGAAACTTCTTTCACACTCGCATGATGTAGCTGGAGTTGTGCAAACAAGCTTCAGAAAAGCATATAAATTTGGGTAGATGGCTGGTCTACATGTCTCTAGGGCAGCATGATCCACAGCCATTTCCCTACACTTCTTTTGCCACGAGAAGTATTCATCTTCAACGCATTCGGCACTGGGCAAATCCGGCAGATACTGCACCACAGATGGCTTGATGATTTTTATTAAAACCCTTTGGTGTGGGGAGGGGGGTACTTCATGTCCAGAAACTACAAGCATCGTCCTCAGTATATGGTTGACCAGTATCACAACGATAATGTATGGCAGCATCTATTAGCTACAACATTATCATATACATATCGTGACCGTGACTACACGGACTCGGGTCTTGGAACACCGTGAGCTTGCCACGAAAAAAAGTCGTTGGCCACAACGGAATTACGAATAAATACACTGAATGAACCTTATGCCCTATATTGTTTGCATGTATACAATGTGTCTAACTGTCGTGTTATAATGCTCACATCATGCGACATGCCATCAGCCATGGGACTATTGATTTGATTCATGTTAAAATTTCGCCCGGGCGTATGTGCAGATTTCAATGCAACATCATACGGACCTCAAGTTTGATGTGAAATTGTCTATTATCGGCCGAGCATGTTTCTTGCCGCTCGCTTGCAACTCGCTAATCTTTCGATTGTTGTCGGCACAGTTGGCCAAAACGACCTTCAAAAATACCGCCTTGTTGTTGTCGGAAACTACGTCAGAGTTCCGACGTCATGGTCTTTTTACGTGTGATCAGATTCTACGTAAACACAATTGTCAATACATTTTCCGAAATGCTAAAGTGCCCTCGTCGCCTGACTCCCAGGGTTCGACGGTTCGTTCGCTCGGGCAACTTCGGGGGTTCGTTAACTTAACGTCGAACCTGAATTAGTCAGGCGACGAGGGCACTCTGTTTTCCAGGTCGGGTTCGTCCGAACACATCGAACCCTCGCTGGCTACGCCCATGGGGAGCACATCTCTAACTGGACACGGGCATAGCAGCTCCAAGTCTGGAGTGAATTTGTTGTCTACAACTAGCAGTCACAAGGTTAAATGCAGGCCACAATACAGCCAGACATTATCAGCAGGTTGTAGGCATGATCGCTTCATGCTTAGATCAAATACCCAATGTCAGATTACTGTGAATGGCTTTTAATTCGTTGGTATCAATTTTCGTGGTTCAGCCATTTGTGACTTTTTCGTGGGTTCGTAAATTCGTGGGTCAGCCAGTACTAACTTTTGCCTTCAAACCCCCAATAATAACAATCAAGTCCAACTAATAGAAGCACAGACAATCCGTCGGAAATTGCGCAACCGCACTGTAGGAGTATAATTAATTAGCATGTCGCGTGTCCAAGCTTTTGTTGACAACTATTGAGAATGTCAACAACGGGATTGTATTACAAAAACCTACATAACCTAGGTGAAAGCACAGGTCGCCTGGTGCGATACCACCACAACGAGTATATATACTACTAGCCGATGAGCCCGACGTTGTCCGGGCTATTCAAAAACCAAATTTCAAGTCGATAGCTCCACCCGTTTCCGAGATCTGGTCTGCGCATGCACGAAGCTTGCGTCGCACGGGCTCGGCGACCCGATAAAATTCGTATCCGGGGCAAGATACATTCACATAGCAAATTTCAAGTCGATAGCTCCACCCGTTTCCGAGTTCCTGTATATCTCTCTGCAGATGCTAATAATGTTGAATGGTAAACAAACGCTCTTTATAGCGATGCGTCAAAAACAAACGCTCATTAAATTATCACTTGATTAACCACCGCAGTGCCGTTTTTTGTGACGGAGAGTGGAGAACGGGTGGTCTGAGCTTCTCCAAAACGCGACGCCGACGGTGTCCGTGGGATTTTACCCTTAGATATGAAGTTTGAACTCAATCGAGCCAGCCGTTTTCGATTCTATAAAGGACATACAGACAAACAAACAAACAGAGGTCTTCAAAATATATATGAGACTAGCCGATGAGCCCGACGTTGTCCAGGCTATTCAAAAACCAAATTTCAAGTCGATAGCTCTACCCAGCCCGACGTTGTCCGGGCTATTCAAAAACCAAATTTCAAGTCGATAGCTCTACCCGATTCCGAGATCTGGGCTGCGCATGTGCGAAGCTGGCGTCGCACGGGCTCGGCGACCCGATAAAATTCGTATCCGGGGCAAGATACATTCACATAGCAAATTTCAAGTCGATAGCTCCACCCGTTTCCGAGATCTCGTCTGCGCATGCGCGAAGCTGGCATCGCACGGGCTCGGCGACCCGATAAAATTCGTATCCGGGGCAAGATACATTCACATACCAAATTTCAAGTCGATAGCTCCACCCGTTTCCGAGATCTCGTCTGCGCATGCGCGAAGCTGGCGTCGCACGGGCTCGGCAACCTGATAAAATTTGTATCCGGGGCAAGATACATTCACATAGCAAATTTCAAGTCGATAGCTCCACCCGTTTCCGAGATCTCGTCTGCGCATGCGCGAAGCGGGCGTCGCACGGGCTCGCCAATACGACAACGACGACCGCCTGGTCAAACTACACACACGTACCAAGTTTTGTCCGGATCGGTCGAGAATCGTAGATTTGTATCAATGACATAGACAGACAGACATATAGACAGACAGAGGTCTTCAAAATATATATGAGATATACACTCATAGTGGTGGGATCGCACCAGGGGACCTGTGGTTGAAAGTCACTCTCTTCTCATAACATAACTCCCTATGCTTTGAGTGTACATTTGGTCAATAGAGTTACATGTACATGTACCTCCCACATGACATTCTCAAAATGGCGACCGCGATAGTTTAATAACATTTTTTCATGGGTTTTTAATTTCGTGGTTATCAACAAATTGGACCACCACGAATAAATGTACTTTTACAGTATTCATGAGACCAATTCAATTATTTCTCCTTTCATATTGGAAACCGGGGATGGACATGGACAAGAAACTTCCATGCCGGAAATATCTCATCCCTCATTTGAATTGGTGGTTACATACGGCCAACATTTCCAAAGGCCGATCCCTAGTACCTGTGAAGATAATAACAGTGATCACAACATATACCAGTTTGGAGGGCTAAGGGCAAGCCTGAGTTTAGGGTGCCTGTCATTGCAGAAAGAGGTCCCAAGAGGGTGAATTTTGTGACGCTAGCGGGCTAGCATCACCAAATTCACCCTCTGGGGATCTCATTCTGCTCAGGCCTCATCTTCTCTGCAAAGTTTCTTTATTATCAAATTTCTATAGAAACTTCTTCATATAGATTCTATTTTTTAGTTTAGTTTCTCTATATCACCAAATTGGCAGACGACACATTGCATAATCAAGGTTCCCATTGGGTGTACATCACAATATTCACAATATGGGAACTTCAATATGAGACTATGTCTCCCATAGCAGATGAGGCCATGCAGAATGAGGTCCCAGGAGGGTGAATTGGGTGATGCTAGCCCACTATGCAGGATAGCGTCACTAAACTCATTCTGCAAATGACTGGGATTTACCACTTGTCCTTCAGGCATTACAACCTCTGTTTGAACCATTATCTCTGGTTCCTTTTAAATACTTTACATGGAAAACGGTCTTTCTGATTGCAGTGACTTCATTCAGAACATGCAGTGATTTACAATCATTATCCATCCTCAAAGGAGCAATGTCAATGAATCAACGAGTCAATACTTTTATGTGACAAGATCTTTCTAAACAGACAGTCCCATTTGAGCCCATCAATTTTCATACCAGCATTTGAGGAAAAACCTCTTCTGGACCCTAAAAGGTCACTGTAAGTTTACTTAGATAAAAAAAAAAGATATCAGGGGTCAGGAATGTAACTTATTCATTTCTGTCAATAACCCTCACAAATCTGTATCTGCAACCATATCTGGCTGGATAATTAATGCAATTAAAAAGTGTTATTCTGATTGCAGGTCAGGACAGATTCCATCCTCTATAACGGGACATTCAACTAGTGCTCTGGGCTCATCCTGGTCATTGTATAAGGGTGCTTTGATTTCGGATGTTTTGTGCAGCGCAGACTGGAGTCTCGCTGACACGTTCGTCAAATTTTATAATAAGAATGTAAAAGTTTCTGTTCTTCAAACATGAATATCTTCTTGGCGAGTTGCATAAGTACAGATTTTCTATTCAGGAGTATCTACAGAGTGTGATACTGTGTTATATTATGTTAATCATCCTTCTGATATTTAGAAGACGAGGAACCACTGTTTTCATGTACATACATTAATTTAAAAATAAATATAAAATAAAAATAAACTGAACACTCAACATATACACCACACAAGAGTTGCATAGGGATTCGAACAAGCCTTGAAATAGTGTGTCTGTCATTTGCAGAATGAGGTTCCCAGAGGGTGAATTTAGTGATGCTACCCCGCATAGCAGGCTAGCATCACCAAATTCACCCTCTGGGGACCTCATTCTGCTTACACCTCAGCAGAATGAGGTTCCCAGATGGTGAATTTGGTGATGCTAGCCCGCTATGTGGGGTAGCATATTTAAATTCACACTCTGGGGACCTCATTCTGCAAATGACAGGCACGCTATTTCAAGGCTTGGATTCGGAGAACAACTTCATTCCACAGTGACAGATGCTCTGGAATCAGAAGTAATTCAAAGCGATGTGAGGTAAGTGCTTAATTCTAGAAGTAGAAATAGTACCTCTATTCCTCTCATAGCGTATTGTACATGTAGATTTAGAACAAATCCAAATTTTACGAATGAATTATACTTACCTCAAATCCGTGTTACCCACCCACCTCCCCTACGATGTTGTTTCTCTTGGATATGCTCTGGCACCAAGCGAGACTGATCAACGTCACCTAATTTTGTTAGGGGTTCCTGTTCGGTTTATCAGAAAGTGAAATAAAAAAGGGGCAAGTTTATGCATAAAGACAGTCATTCAGAGCGATGTGAGGTAAATATAATTCCTTCATAAAATTTGGACTTGTTCCAAATCTACGAAACTTTATCCAGTACATCTTTTGCTCCTGAAATAATTTTCACGTCATTGTAAACCATACCTCGGGCTATAGTGGAGTTGTGCCTGAAGAAAAACAATTAATCAAAATATTCCCTCAAAACTAACTCACCTGTAGACACCACCACTGCTCCTGCAAATCGGTTTACAGAATATTTACCCAACAAACCGGCCAAAAACGTCCAAATAAAGCTTCAACAGCCTAAAATATCTTCGGTCTGTCTCAATAACACCATACAAATATGGATATCATTGGAACCGGTTCATCGACCACATTGTGATTGTTACAGTTATGCCCTGTGCCAATGCATTCTCTTATATATGAGAATGCATTGGCCTAAAAAAAACAGAAATTTAACACTTTTTACCATTTTTTCTTACATTCTTTAACAATTTTATAATTTTATAATGTGTTAAGCCAATGCATTCTCTTATATATGCGAGGCGACCTATGGTCGAGTCGCATATATAAGAGAATGCATTGGCACAGGGCCGTTCTGTTGGGTAAAGGGTTAAGATGACCATGCAGCATGTATTACTAAATTGGAGAATTCCATACATACCGGGTATTAGGTTTATAAAATGACATACCATTGAGGCGGTGCTTCAGGGGACAACACTGATGTTGGATGTATATGTAACTGATGCCTGTCCTTCAGGGTTTGATAGACACCGCTATAGTGTAGACGGGCGACATTTGCAAAGAATCCACATGTTATACACTTCTGTAATGTCTCAGCATCGTCTGAAAATATACAGAAAAATGGGTCACTGATGCTGACTGATGCGGAAAGGGTAGTTAACATTTTGGTTATGTCCCATTACACTGCACAGTACAGCATACCAAAATCTGGATCAGACAATGCCTTTATCAGTTATGATAGTTTTTCAGTTTGGTCAGCGGGAAACCTGATCGGGTGGAAATAGATAGATAGATAGAATTTATTCAATTACTCGTAAACATGAACATACACATGTATAAGTGAATGTTCAGATGACCATGATTCAATTGTAAGTGGAAGGATTTCCGTCGTAGGAAGTAACCTGTATTTTGACACATCAAAATCGCAAGTAAAAAAATAATATCAAGCACTGTTTGATTTCAGATTCGAAATCGTGGCGTATCCTTGGATACCTAGATTGTGACGTAATCGCAGTCATGTGTACGTAAAAATCATGGCTGGAAAGATCGAAGGGTAGTCAATGCTTAACAAAAACCTACGATATCATCATGTACGACGACATCACAGTCGTGTGAACAAACTATCCATGATCTTGTCGGGCCCGATTCCTCCACTTACGATTGTATCGTGGTCGTCTGAATGTTCACTAAGATGAATACAAACTATATTACAGTTGCATATTATTATCAATTACATATATCTCACAGACATAATGAGAAAATGACTGTTAAATTATATTTTTTTTACATTTACATGAATCCTTCCTTAAGGCCAATAAATCCTTTATGATGGCCACATGTAAATGAGTGGTATTCATGGTTGTCATGAATTTAAGTGGCAGAAACCGGTATAAGATTTTAGAGTCTGCGGCTGACAGATGATAGCTAAGTTCAAAAGTAGCACACGTGCAAGTGCATGGGAGTCATTGGGGATAGTGTAAAAAGTTTTCAAATGAATGACTCAATGAGATCTTAATTCCATTGCGGTCCCCTTGGGGCTCCCAGCCACATGAATGGAGGAAAAGCAAGCTGGGACGGAACCCTTGGAAGTTTTGTAGCACCAAAGCCTACTTCACAATGCTCACTCTGTCCTGCACTGGAAGCCATTTCACTCTAGCAAATTCTGAATGACCTATGTGGGATCTGTTATTTAAATTGAGAATAAATCTAACCAGTCTGTTTTGAAAAGCTTGAAGTCCATTCTTCGATTTAACAGTAAGACTTGAGTACCAGAAACCACTGGAGTAATCAAAATGGCATTGAATGAGTGCATTTACAAGATGTTTCTGACAACTTTCATTTAGATACTTTGCTTTCCGGTATATTCAAGCATTGGTCCATTGTCATTATATTGCTCCCAGGTACTTGACTGATTTTCTCTGCATGATTTCCACCCCATCACAAGGAGTGTTTCTAATGATATTTTTGTATCCATGTGTTTTTCTTATCATTGGTTCATGATTAAAGTGTGCTAACTTGTAAACAACTACAGTAATGCCCTAAATAATCGACTCCTTAAGCACAGAAGAATTATGGGTAATTTTTCAGGATTTAGTCAGAAATATGGCGTGTAGTCATTCATCTGAAAGCTCTGTGAAAGCTTTCTTATGAATGGCAACAAGCTATATTTCCGACTAAATCCTGAAAAATTACCCATAATTCTGCTGTGGTAAAGGAGTCGATTATTTAGGGCATTACTGTATCATGTTCTGGGTAATTTATGTAAATGTCAGCTGCAGAACGAGGGCAAAGTAAAATAATCTCAGGAGAGATGACCTAGCTGGCTTATGCAAATGGAATACACACCAATAATGTACCACAGGAAGAGAGTTGAAATGAATCGGAGACAATCACTGGTATTCCATCGGGAACTAAATCTTATCAGCACCGCTTCGATCATGATAAGTCTTTTGTTTGTTATGAAGACATACACCATTGGGACATATTCATCATTCACTATATACAGATTATATACAGACAGTTCTATCTGTTATTTGGAGCGTTATCATACTCATACAACTGTCACACTTCAAGGAGAGCTTTAATGTTAACCAGGAGGTGTGCTGGCACAACATTAAAGACCCTGCATGTGCCAATGCATAGGTCGACTCGTATATATAAGAGAATGCATTGGCCTAACAATTTGTTTTATAATTTTTTATCAATTTTTCTTACATTCTTTAACAAATTTTAACATTTTTTATCATTTTTTCTAACATTTTTTACCAATTTTTATTTTTATTTTGTTTACAATTTTTAACAATTTTATTATTTTTTTCATTTTTCTTAAATTTTTTAACAATTATAAACGATCGGCCGATCACGGTCAGCAGATGTTTAACCCATCCCTTGGCGATAGTAAATTACTATGATCGGAATAATAAATAAGAGTTTTGATGTTGAATTATAGAGTGTACTGTTACATACTATTATAGACAAGTGTACATGACACAAATTATTGGAATTTATAGGTCACTCTCATATATAAGACAATGTAATGCTGCACCAGCACAGCCTTGCCACCTCACTGCTGACCCATTACTATCAATTATATAGCAGAGCTGTCAACTAATCACTGGCATTGTTTATACTGAACCTTAGCATCTCGATTAAACCTATAACATTTATAATGACCTCAGACCATCTGTAGAGTGATATACTAAGCTGTGAAATGCAGCAAAACATGTTCTAGTCTTCTGTTAATAGCATGTCATGTGTATAGTTGAAACATTTTTTAAAATTAGATACCATAGCTTTCTTTATCTGCACATTGGCATAAGAGACATCAGAAAATGATATAGCCATATTAATAGCTAAGTAGTCCAAATGCATGGGATGGAATCGGTGAATTGGGTTTACTATCGCTCCAAACAAATTTTGGAGGAATTTAAACCAAATTTGATGTGGTGACTCGAGGTACCTTTGGCAGAGTTATAATAGTTTGAGTTTTTCAAATTTTGTTAACTTAAAAAGAATTTTTTTAATTGAGTTCAGTCTAAATTAAATTTATGAATTTTTTTTTTTAATTAATTAAACAAATTTTTTATTATATTATATTTACATGCATTTTTATTTTTTTTTATTTTTAAATTGAGCAAGGAATTCAATCTAAAATGTTTTTTTTTTTTAAGAGTGAATATTTTTCGAAAAAGGGCCATAACTCAGTTAAAAATAATTGGATCAAACCCATATTCGAACTCGATCTGTCTTTTGGGCTGAGAAATTTGTATACAAAATTTGGTTACAATCAGATTGAACAAAATGTTTGAGTTATCGTATAATGCGTAAAGTGTCTACGGACAGACAAATGGACAGACAGAAAAGACGATGAATGGTCAATCCGGACGTCGACACTGTGCTTACCATACTATGGTATGGGTAAACATAAAAATAATATAAAATTTGTTAGGCCAATGCATTCTCTTATATATGCGAGGCGACCTATGGTCGACTCGCATATATAAGAGAATGCAATGGCAGTGTGTTCGCAAAAATTCAGGAACCTCCCGCCATTTTATATCATGAATGAGCAGATATATCGTGTTGATTTGATTGGTTGTTCCTATAAGAATTTTTCCCATGGTGGCTGATGGTTAATGACAGCTGGTTGGCTCAATTTCCACCGCGATAATTGTTTCGTGATCTCTCACTGCTCGGTGTTTCGAAATATTATGAAATACTGGGACATGTCACAGTTCCGCATTAAAAAATAACATAATTTTTCTTATTATTCCAAGTGTTTTTAAAGCAACTTAAAACAGTTAAACCTGTCGCTAGTCTCCATTTTGGCGACATTTTACACTATGAATACAGCACACACAATATTTTCTTTGTTTCAGTTTATTTTTTTTGCAATCATTTATGTCTACACCATGTATATAACCCCTGCTCTGCCAGCTTGCTGCATACAGTAATGCCCTAATTAATCGAATCCATAACCACAGCAGAATTATGGGTAATTTTTCAGGATTTAGTCGGAACAAGCCATATTTCCGACTAAATTACTGAAAAAGTACCCATAATTCTGATGTGGTTATGGAGTCGATTAATTAGGGCATTACCAGGGTTCATACACCTAGCTGAGAGTAAAATTCCATAACTTTTCCATACTTTTTCAAGACTTTCGGACAAATTTTCCAAGACTTTTCAGTGAAAAAATTCCACAACTTTTCCATACCTCTCACCGCAATGGAAATTTCTAGCCACTGCGCTGTCTGGGAACATTTTCTTGAACAGGTCACATGCATTTGAATTTGAATTATAGGATGAGTGTGTTGAAATTATGTGTAGAGTCCACAGAGTCTCAGATTGCAAAACCTCTTTTGCAGTTGCAACACACTCACTTATGGAGGCAGCTTTTGGTTTTTCCTTTTGATCTGGTGTCGTTTTAGGTTTGAGAAAATCTGCCATCTTCGTGCCGTTACTTTCATGTTTGTTATGCCATCCATGTGAGTTTTTGATTTAGCGTGGCTGATGAGTGCCGCTTCACCCATGTTGGAAATATCTATTAACTTTCCGGATTTAACAGTCGGCATTTCGCCTTCATCCGGTTCTCTGGTACCCGATCTGTCCATGCTTCAAACTGCGTATCCGTGACCCATTTGTCACGGAAGACAGTTTCCAGGCATATTTGTTTACTATTACTATTTAGGTCAAATTCTGATATATTTGACGGTATAATTCAACTATGAATACGGAAATGGTATCGCAAGCTTACACGATAAGATTTTCCAGACTTTTCAAGGGTATTGAATTGAAATTATTGTATTCCATAACTTTTCCAGGATTCCAGACCCACGTACGAACCCTGATTACGTATTTGTGTGAATACCGTGGACCTTTTATTCATCTTTCTAACTGAACTACAATTCGTAGAACACTTAATTAACAAACTTTAATTGTGAAATCAAGGGAGCTCCAAATATTTATGGCAAGTTACATTTCATTGGATGAGATCCAGAATAACAATGAATTTAATTTGCAACATACATTAACCCAACTCAGCATGAGTGCAGACGAGACGGTAATTTCGGAATCAATAACTCATTGTAACTATCATTCTCCAACTGAGTTCCAGTCTAAATATCAAGACAATGACAAAACCTTTTCTGCACTTAGTTTAAACTGTCAAAGTCTCAATGCTCATTGGGACGGACTTTCAATAATTGATCTGCGAAATGCAAGGAAATAAATAGAACCCAGCTGTGTGTAATCGCTTTACAAGATATATTTAGAGTCCGAGACAGCAAGAACTGTGAAATGTCGGGATACCATTCTCTTTTATATAAAACTAGAGGGGGAGTGGGGGTATGTTTATTAGAGAGGATCTGAAATTCACAATTAGAGATGAATTGTCAGTTTTCATTCCCCACATAATTGAATCAATTTTTTAGAAATATTTTTTGGAAGAAACAAAAATTTCATATTTGCATCGATATATCGACCAAATATACCCCACCAATTGCTGATTTGAATGCCTTTATACAGAAAATAGAGAGTTTTACAAATTCTCTGCGATCATTTGGAAAACGTGACCTGATTTAGTTGATTTTAATATTAACCTTTTAAAATTACTGTTTTACATTTTACTGTTTTACACCACATGGTCACCTTGAGAGTTGCCACTCGACTATAACACGAGAATAATATATTTTTAAACAGTATCAATATATATTGTTAGCATTGTCACCTATGGAAAACAATTAGTTCCTTCTAACCTAATCATCTTATCCAGACCCTATTATAGAATTTTAGTCAAACTCCCTCTCAAATTTTTTTTAAAAACATCAAGATGAATACTTTCTATACAAACTATACATCAAAACTGAACATAAGAATCAATTTAGGGGGCCATTTGTTTTTTTGCACCTGCATGTTAATTATGGCATGGAACAAAACACAATGGATATGGGGTGATATGGGCGAACTGTCAGGCCAGATGCCATATATAAACGCATGAAGACTCATTGACTAGCCTTAGTTATACGAGACCAACTTACTCGACTGAGGAGATCCGGCCATTCAAGGGCCCAGGTGCACAGGAAGCTACAGTATAATGCTCTAAATAATCGACTCCTTTAATAACCACAGCAGAATTATGGGTAATTTTTCAGGATTTAGTTGGAAATATGACTTGTTGCCATTCATCGAAAATCTCTCACAGAGCTTTTCGATGAATGGCAACAAGCCATATTTCCGACTAAATCCTGAAAATTACCCATAATTCTGCTATTGTTAAGGAGTCAATTATTTAGGGCATTACTGTAGCCAACTATGTGGACAGAGGGCATGTATTAACCCCGCCCATCTGTGTTGAGAGAGTCATCAAAGAATCAGGGGAGAATGAGCTGCAAATTGAATGAGGACTGTTTGGGATGTAATCAACCATGCATCATATAATAACATTGGGTATTATCTGACAGACTATTTCTTTTTACATTTACACTCTTCCCCTTATAGTAGCAACCACCAGCACACCACAGGCGTGTGTGGTTGTTTATACCTTAGGCACAAGTGAATGACGTCATATAATTTTTTCTATATCCATCAGTGATTTTTCAAAGATTGCAGGTATGGATTTTGGAGAAATTGTCATGTGACTTCCAGTCAGTAACTGTGTGGAAATTGCCAAAGCGCGGATTCGGAAATGGACCATCGTGATGATAATGAAATTAGCTCTACTTCACAACTTATGAAGAATTCCCAATTTCATTGGTTAGCTTAATGAAAACCAGCAAAGACGTCATTTCTGATGTCATTTAGGTTATTTTGAATTTGCGGGTCAGAATCCAGACAAGATGACCAAGATTGCACAATCCATGACAAGTCCTGTCATATCCAAGCCTTGAAATAGTGTGTCTGTCATTTGCAGAATGAGGTCCCCAGAGGGTGAATTTAGTGATGCTCAAATTCACCCTCTGGGGACCTCATTCTGCTTACACCTCAGCAGAATGAGGTTCCCAGAGGGTGAATTTGGTAATGCTAGCCCGCTATGCGGGGTAGCATCACTAAATTCACCCTCTGGGGACCTCATTCTGCAAATGACAGGCACACTATTTCAAGGCTTGGTCATATCATCTCCGCCGGGACCACTGCATGATGTTACTTAAATTATTCTTAGCGTTACATAATTATGCCGCTAATAAAAGACAAATTTGAGGCACATCATGTGTGGTTGCCCCACTACGTGTCACGTACAATTCATATTAATTTCCATATGAATGTTCCACTGCCACAATGTCATCAATTTTAGAGGTACTTGTGGATGACATGTTTGAGTTTTTTTTTTTTACTTAACCCTTTACCCAACAGAACGGCCCTGTGCCAATGCATTCTCTTATATATGCGAGTCGACCATAGGTCGCCTCGCATATATAAGAGAATGCATTGGCTTAACACATTAAAAATTATAAAATTGTTAAAGAATGTAAGAAAAAATGGTAAAAAGTGTTAAAAAAAGATTTGTTTTAGGCCAATGCATTCTCTTATATATGCGAGGCGACCTATGGTCGACTCGCATATATAAGAGAATGCATTGGCACAGGGCATAACTGTAACTATCACAATGTGGTCAAGGAGCCGGTTCCAATGATATCCATATTTGTATGGTTCTATTGAGACAGACCGAAGATATTTTAGGCTGTTGAAGCTTTATTTGGCCGGTTTTGGCCGGTTTGTTGGGTAAAGGGTTAATCACCTCCTGGTGTTGCTCATATAAGTCATATAGCATTTTTCTTTTCTCGACACAGGATACGTTTTGCCTTCATCGTTCTCTTATGCTCACGTCTGTGCTCAGTGTCTTTCTGGTTTCGATGTAATGGTCTTTCAACCTTTGAACCATCCGCTATTTTACAGACAAGATTTTCACGCAAACTTTTTATTGAATTTGATGCTGCGCAATTTATGAAATGGCATACCGAATGTGCCTGGCCAAACACATTTCTTGAATATGTAAATTTTTTGGAATTGCCGTTGCATGTTAAGGCTCGATTAAAACTTTCCACCTTTTGGGTGTTGGAGTTTGAACAAGTTTTATCAAGCATGGCAGGATTGAGTCGATGATGTACAAGCTCGCGAATCACTTCTTTGGGCTGAGGTGATTCCTCTAGTTTGAAATCTTTGGGCAACAAGTGACTTTTGATAAGCCATGCAGTTGTCCTTAATAATGCCCTTGCAAACAAAAGAATGTTTTTTACATACATGTAGTGCGTGCCTGCCATTGTGTTATAGCATCACACACAAATGAAAGTCTACCCTTAACAAGCTGAAAGTTTCTTGGTATTTTTTCAGTTTTTCAGAGCATTTCTTATTTCGGCACCACATCAGTCTCTTAAATCTATTGCCATTTTGCACTGTGTGTAATCTCGGATTTTAGCAATTGAACCAATGATAATATGAGGAAGTATTTTGTGTTCTAGGATGAACTTTCTGTGATTCCTGGAAACATGTGTGGTATCCAGCTGATGCATGGGTTAGCGAATCAGTTTAATATGTCCTCTTCAAACAACTCCTGTGCTGTTAAACCGGTTGCGGCGTCCCCATCTGTTGTCAGAACATCAGCCTGAATACCACTTTATTCCTTTTTTGAATCAGGAAGTGTCTCCTTTGGCCAGGTATTTTCGTCACCAATGCTATGTTCAAAGGGCAACATAACAAAGCACTCATCTTTGAAGTTGTCAGAACATAAGCCTGAATACAATTTTTTTCCTTTTTTAATCAGGAAGTGTACGTCTCCTTTGGCCAGATTTTTTCGTCACCAATGCTATGTTCATAAAGGGCAACATAAAGCACTCATCTTTGAAACATCTATGCGAGGGCTTGGCTTTTAAATGGCAGCCCTTTGAACATAATAAGTCAACCCAATAATATCGTGGTTTGGTGTAACATTTTCAGCAACCGAGAAAATTACCTGTGTTGCTGGTTGAAAAGGGTTTTTCCCTGCCCCGCTGTATAGGGGATTATTATAAACTGAGTCGGCTTGCATATCAACATTTCTTAGAATTGCCTTTACCTCTCGCCTCTGTTTTTTCACTAAACTCTGACCATCGAGATAGCAGATCAAGTTCGTTTTTGTCAACTATGGATCCCAATTCCTTATTAGCTGTTTTTTTAGGCCTCGTGTTGATGGAGCTCTGATGTTTGAACTCAGACATATTCGTCACAACACATTAGCAGCTACTGGGGTTTTACTCGGGCCAATACACAAACCGATATTCTGCTGTGCTATTCTCTGACCACGCTTTCCTGCTATAACTTCTTCATATAGAATGAACATCCCAGATTTATATTTTCGCGAACACAACCCACGACCCTCTTCGACAGTAATATTCCAATGTAAAAATCTATCACAATCTGGATGATGTGACTTATGTTCTCGGAATGTGAAATTCCACATCTCAGCATTGCATAAAATTTGAATTTGAATAGATCTATGAGTTGCTCTCCCTTTCCCGCCCTGATGGTTTCTTTTTTTTTAACTGGACCTTTTTTTTTTACTGCGGGAAACCTGAAATAAAATGGAACATATTCTGCACCTTTGGTTTTTTTTAATTATTCATTATAAATTTAGACCCTAAATTTTGAAATGTGTTGCACCCCCCCCCCCCTCCAATTATGTTAATTATTCAGTCTTCTAGTTGGTTCAAATTCTGTTTTGATGCTAATAGTTAGTCAAATCACTAGAATTCATGGTGATGACATCTTAATCATTCAGCAAGGTCATATTTCATGTGTTAACCTCTTTAATGCAAAATTGTGTTTTTGACAAAATATTCACATTTTTTTCAACAAAAACTATTTCCACCATATCATACACAAATTGAATTGTCAACTGCATTAAAATGCATACAGAATTACCAGCGTATGGGCATAAAGCTCATTTTGAACTGTTTCACATCACTTTAAGGGCAGTTATTTGCTTTAAAAGTTAATTAATATACCTTGTTTTTTCAGGTGCAGAATATCTTTCTTCTGACCATGATGGTTGAGAGCATTGGGATCTTGAAACAATAGATGACTCTGCATGTTCTTTAAATTACCAGTCCCGCATTTGTCAATTGAAGAGGTTTGCAGAGAGTTAACTTTTGGTGAGCTATTTATACTGTTTCGAACATGTGTCCCCCCCCCCCAAACTTTATTTTTAGGAACATGTCCATGTTCCCATTCTTGTGTATGCACACGCTTGAATTGCTCTCTTCTGAAACCACACATTTGTCTGGCGTCCTTATATTTACTTCCATTCATAACATTTATGTACACCATGTTTTTAGTATTATAAAACAGCATATAACCAGTAATGACACAGAATATGTTAGCAAAATCATCACTCTGTTCACTGCAATTTACTTTCACAACTGGGGAGGAACATTTATTTTAATTCTGTCAATGTCCTACCCATCATCAGGTTCTTCGAATCTGGTTGTATTGTTTACATGCACAGCCATGCCTTATCGTCTGCTCCCACCTTTAACCCTTTACCCAACAAACCGGCCAAATAAAGCTTCAACAGCCTAAAATATCTTCGGTCTGTCTCAATAGAACCATACAAATATGGATATCATTGGAACCGGCTCATTGACCACATTGTGATAGATACAGTTATGCCCTGTGCCAATGCATTCTCTTATATATGCGAGTCGACCATAGGTCGCCTCGCATATATAAGAGAATGCATTGGCCTAAAAAAAATCTTTTTTTAACACTTTTTACCATTTTTTCTTACATTCTTTAACAATTTTATAATTTTTAATGTGTTAAGCCAATGCATTCTCTTATATATGCGAGGCGACCTATGGTCGACTCGCATATATAAGAGAATGCATTGGCACAGGGCCCTTCTGTTGGGTAAAGGGTTAATAGTGCATGAGTGACACACACATGCATGGGCTGATTATATAAATTGCTTAATTTCCCTCAACCCTCACCATGTCCTGGCAGGCAGTGTAGATGAAGTCATGATGGTATCTAGAAGACTCCAAAATTAGTTTTAGGGGCAGAGTTAATGTTTGCAAATTTACTCAAAAGGTATAGACTTAAGAGCACCACCTGTTATAAGGTACAGTAATGCTCTAATTAATCGACCTCTTAACCAAAGCAGAATTATGGGTAACTTTTCAGGATTTAGTCGGAAATATGGCTTGTTGCCATTCATCGGAAAGCTCTCGGGGAGAGCTTTCCGATGAATGGCAACAAGCCATATTTCCGACTAAATCCTGAAAAGTTACCCATAATTCTGCTTTGGTTCAGAGGTCGATTAATTAGAGCATTACTGTATATTACATGGTAAATGTATATTTCTCATTTTCAATTTCAGTGGCTCATGTTCAGCGGTATACATTTTCTGGAAGGATGAATCTTGGCATTACGACATACATGTATTTCCACCAAAATAGGCAGGGTTAACGTTTACTTCAGAAACACAGACTGGTCAACTTCTGCGTGATGGCGAGGGACGGTGCTGAGATCATAAGGTGTGTTTGACTTGAAAAATATCCAAAATTAATATATATGACATAAATTAATTGCATTCAGAGACTCTTTATTATGTCGCCCCCTCTAACACACTGGAGATCCGTGAACTCGATTACCGGTCAAGAACTCGAACATCGGTTAAGCATGATGGACGGTGAGTGTAATCTTTATGATATATACCCATGTAATGTGCCATAATTCAACTATTTTCTCAGTTCATTGTGTATATAGATAATGGTTCTGTGACATGATCGTTAAAACACCAGTGTTTAATCAAATTTGTTTGTATATGGGCTGCAGGTAAATGAAAAATATTCCTCCGACTCGTCTAAACTTTCTGGTTCAATGGATCTTCACACAGTTGCCTGTTGACCTAGATAAAAACTGGCACCCATATCGGACAGCACAAACATCCCCCAAGATATTCACATGCCCAGCGTTTCGCGTGAAAGTGGGTCACCGACAAAAACCGACATAATCAACTCGAGTGTTGAAGCTCGGAATGAACTCACACAGCGGTTACTCAAAAATGGTTTAAACCACGCACAACGGTTATCGATACCACGCGCATAGGTTAAGCTACCGATGTTCAGTGCTGCAAAGTAAATCATGCTGACGAAATGTGATGGCTAAATGGTCTATGTTAGTTGAAACACCATCTATAACATATTGCATGTATTTTAGTGCGCAATCAACCACCTATTGTTGTTATAAACAATGCAATTTACATTAATTTTAATTTCTGTTTTTGAACAATGTTGCCATGATTTAATTTGAATTATGTTTCGTTCAGGCGTTCGCATACATTGTCTAATTTCCAAATATTATATGTATTTACAGATACAGCTGTGATGATGCCAGAAGATGGTGATTTCATAGACATTGGCACCAACCCACCAACCGTGCAGAATATACAATACAACAGACCACCCGTTTCTCATGTCATATGAGTGTGGCAAAAGCTATCAATGGAAGAGTTCGTTGCGTCGACATAAGATCAGTGCTAGATGTTTCCTTTCCAGATAGCCAATCCTTCCAGCTGTGTCGTCTAAACGGTACTGCAAGTATCACACCGCTGTGTCCGGACGTTCAGCACACCTGTGGTCGATTGTTGATTGTAAGTTATCGAAATTCGTCGGACAATAACTGCATCTGTATGGTTCGGCATCCATATATCTGGAAATAAAAGAATCGTTCTATGAGATCAGCGAAGGGTTACAAGCGCATGAACAAGAAGATAACGTTTATATGCACATAGTTGCATTTCCCAAATGAACAGACAAAAGCGACTTGCGATATATTGAAGCACTATCCTGCACTTCCCTTAGCATAAACATGTTGCAGAATGAGACCAATGATAGAATCGTATACACTGTTAAAACTCTAGGTGATTCTATACGACACTCAGAATTTCATCGGAAATAACATCATCTTTGCGAAGAAAATACTATTATATGTGGACAAAGAAGTACGGTCCTATAGTTCTTGTATATGTTATACGCGGACACATGTGCGCATTTGTGGCACTATGTGTGTATTACTTCACCATAATCTAATTACTGTATACATTATGTTACTGAAAATCTACAGTCCAAGTCAACCATTTTATGGAGGAGCTAATATTTTTTAATAATATTTATGACCGGTGTGCGTGGTACTAAACATGTTTCCTTAACCTATGCGCGTGGTGCTCGTAACCATTGTGCAAGTTCTTGCAGAAATAATACTCGATTTCAAAATGCATATCGTATACGTGGCTTTCAGCTTGTTCTAAGAGCTGGGTTCAACAGCTAATTATGCTGATATGCTAGCCTATTTGGAGACAAATAACATACATTCAAAGAGCGACAGACAGGGTCTCACCAAACGATTGAAATCGTAAACGTGGCAATTATTCCAGAAATAAGGCATACAAATTTCGTTTGTTTCATGAATAAGACATTATTTCGGCAATGGATTACTTAAATTCTTCCCATAGATGGTTCATTCTCGCACCTTTTAAATTAATCTGATATGGACGAATAGCATTGTTTTGTTTAATACTCACCGATTTTGTGGAGCAGCTTCGACGTGAAAATGTAAACAAATGACCGTTGTGCTTAGTTCGCGTAACCGGTAATCGAGTTCACGGATCTCCAGTGTATGTGTCTAAAGAAAAGGAATTATCATTTTTGAGAAATGAATACGTCTCTTCGATATGCTGGTGGCCATGTTATTTAACAAATAGGAGGCTCCCATCTAGAGGTCATGTGCACCCGAAGATCCATATGAAGTTTGGTGATGATCGGATGAGAGATGTACGTGGCCAGTATAGGGTGTGCCAAAGGATTTAGTCATACAAATAGTAATTTCCAAGATGGCTGCTGGCAGCAATGTTTTTCAACACATTTCGGTCAAAATAAGAGGCTCCTATTTGGAGGTTACCCCGAAGTTCAATATGAAGTTTGGTGATGATCGGATGAGGGATGTGGTCTGTAGGGTGTGCCAAAGGATTTAGTCATGCAAAGAGTAAAATCTAAGATGGCTGCCGTGGCAGCCATGTTTTTCATTGAATTCATTCAAATTCGATAACTCCCATTCACAGGTGATCATAATCATGTTTGGAAATTATAAAAGTGATCTGGTCATAAATACGGGCTGTAGGGTGTGCCGATGGTTCAAATTTTAAATCCAAGATGGCTGCTGGCGACCATGTTTTTCATAAAAATTCAGAAAAATTTGATAGCTCCCATCTATAGGTCATCCTGAATATACATATGAAGTTTGGTGATGATCAGATGAGGGATGTGGCCCATAGGGCGTGCCAAAGGAAATTGTTGATGCATGGACAGATGCAAGGATGGATGCATGCATGCACATATGACGGACATCAAGCCATGGCAATAGCTCATACTTTACGTTGTAAAGTTGAGCTAAAAAGGTGTGGCACTGAGCAAAGATAATTGTGTTATAAGTTGTCTTAAGGATCAGTGGTTTTGATTTTTGCAAGATAAGGTATTTTGTATGTGTTATTTTTAAACAGGATCAATATATGTTAGCATTGTTCCTTCCAACCCCTATGGCTGAGATATACTCAGGCAGACAGACCAAAAAAAAAAATTCAGCTAAACAAAGATGAATAACTGTAGAACGGAAAACCCAAACAAAACAATTGAACACTCCATTGATGTCCTCACAGTAGTGAACATCAATGCCATATTTAATTGCGGTCAAACAACTGGTGGTTAAGATATATGCCCAGACAGATGGAAACGTATATCGGACATATGTGATCCAGTTTATGTCCTAGCCAATTCACAGGTCCCCAGAACAAAATTTGACCCCACCCCCAATGATACTTAATCCTATAGGATTGATTAAGTATCATTGGGGGGGGTCAAATTTTGTTCTGGGGACCTGTGAGTCAATTTACACAAACATTAACCCTTTCATGACTGGAGCTTCCTGAAATTTGCGAAAACCCTGTGCCAATGCATTCTCTTATATATGCGAGTCTCCCATAGGGAGCGTCTCATATATAAGAGAATAGATTGGCCTCACAATATTTACCTTGACCTTGTAAGCCTTGAATATATAAGAGAATGCACTGACACATGGTCTTTAATGCTGCCCTAGAGCAGCTCCCATCATTACAGGGTTAACTGTAACAATCTCATGAGATGATGACCTAAAATTCCCTAAGTAATCAACTCCGTAACCATAGGTTTTCAATGAATGGCAACAAGCTATATTTCTGACTAAATCCTGAAAAATACCCATAATTCTCCTGTGGTTAAGGATTCGATTATTTAGGGCATTACTGTAGCTGACACCAACAAAATGGAATACACACCACCATGTACCATAAGATATGATTTGAAATGAATCCAAAGCAGAGACAATCACTGCTAATCCATCGGGACCTCAATCTTATCAGCCGTGCTTCATAATAAGGTCTTTGATTGATATGAAGACATATATACCATTGGGACCTGTTCTCGTTGACTATAAACAGTTCCATCAGTTTACTGGAATGTTTTCACGCTCACAAAGCTACCAAAGTTCAAGGCGCTTGACCTTTACAATGAAAAACATTGTTTATCAGTGGCTGAGTACACATTTCAGAAGAGGCTGAGCACCGTTGGTGAATGTGAAATGCATACAAATGGTGACACCCATAACTTCAGTGACTTGTTGACCAAATTGAAAATAATCACCAAAAAAAGTGTATTAAATAGCCATTTAGTATCTCTATTTAATATTTATCATATGGATAATTTGAATTAATTTTGCCTAATGTCAATTAATAACCTTTCATGACTGCATGGAGCTTTCTGAAATTTTGCGAAAACCCTGTGCCAATGCATTCTCTTATATATGCGAGTGGCCATAGGGCGCCTCATATATATAAGAGAATACATTGGCCTAACAATATTTACCTTGACCTTGTAAGCCAGTGCATTCTCTTACATGTGTGAGGCTCCCTATGGGAGACTCTTATATTTCAGAGAATGCACTAGCACAGGGTCTTTAATGCTGCAACAGCGCAGCTCCGGTCATGAAAGGGTTAAAACTAAATTTATGATATGGAAGCAAAGACAGAACGAAGAAGGGACACACTAATTACAAGTTATACACACAGGCTTAATAAAGTAGTATAGTGGCTGTAAGCCATGTTTTTAATACCTCATACAGATTCCAACACAGAGCATGCAGATCATGATATTTTCTCACATAAATAGTACAGTAATGCCCTAAGTAATCGACTCCTTAAACACAGCAGAATTATGGGTAACTTTTCAAGATTTAGTCGGAAATATGGCTTGTTGCCATTCATCGGAAAGCCATATTTCCGACTAAATCCTGAAAAGTTACCCATAATTCTGCTGTGTTTAAGGAGTCGATTACTTAGGGCATAACTGTAGCATGATTAAACACCATGCATCAGCAAAGGCTTTCATTGGCAGATTCTTCCACCATTCTGGTCTATGAAACTATGGACCAAACCGCATCATAGCACATTGGCAGGTCCACTTGACCAGGGATTGGTAATTTAAATTCAAGATGGAAGCAGCACCACCCAATAGCGTTAACAAACCACTGGAACATTTCTTTTGTCACATATACAGGTAATGGAGAGGATGAAGTGAGAGTATAAGCCAGCATTAACATGATAAAATGATAGTCAATCGTATCTCTTTAGTAATCACCTATAACGATGTTTCTGACCTCTTTATTAACTTTTTCGTGTAACTAATATACAACAGGAGCAAAAGATGTCAGTCAATTTCTGCGTGTCCAGAAAAAGGGCAATCATATTGAGAGATACAGTAAATGAGTCAAATGGTCCCATGTATACCAAAATGGCTTACTCAGTGCAATTATAATATGAAATATAAGGAATATGGCTATTTATTATATAATAGATTATAGAAGAAATCGCTGACAGATAATAATCGTTATCCAACGCTAGCAGTGAAGATATAGAAAATTACACTTTCATTGTAGCTTTGACGTCTATGACGTAACAGAATTTCTTGAATAAATATCATCAAATTGTAGAATGTTAAACATGTATAGTAGCAATAGTATAATTCTATTATGAAGTATTCAGTTATAATGGGTATTATTTAATGGATGGCCATGCATGGGAATATAATTTCATTGTGGTGCATTTTGAAATACAACAGTGATAAATGACAGCAATCAGCTAAAAAGAAAATCTTGTGTTTTTGAGTGGATACGGAAAATTTTCTCATTCATTACCGCGACAAATGTTTATTTTTCTATCGTGGCAAGCCATTCGCAAAAAATTGACATTTGTCTTGATCACTAAAAAATACTAGATATCCTCTACATAATCAATACATTAAAGCCACATGGTGGTTTGTGCTAAAAATGCACCTAATAATATTCACCTTTGAATTTTTCCTGGCATCAGAATTCAAAATAGGCCAGTTGATGTATACCTGAACTACCTTTCTGCGAGCATTATATTGCATTGAAATCATAGAAAATACAAATTCAAACACAATTTACAGGCCCCTTACATTAACAGTGCCATTTGTATTTATTGGAATTCTGGAATCGGAAACAGAATGTTAAGAGAGTGTCAGGTTTCAACTTTATGTTTTACTCATTTTACTTCTACCTGCTACTTATGGTGGTTCTACTGTGACAGATTAAATTATTAGAAATAACTCTTGTTTTATTTAACCCTTTACCCAACAAACCGGCCAAATAAAGCTGCAACAGCCTAAATTATCTTGGGTCTGTCTCAATAAAACCATACAAATATGGATATCATTGGAACCGGCTCATTGACCACATTGTGATGGTTACAGTTATGCCCTGTGCCAATGCATTCTCTTATATATGCGAGTTGACCATAGGTCGCCTCGCATATATAAGAGAATGCATTGGCCTAAAACACTTTTTACCATTTTTTCTTACATTCTTTAACAATTTTATAATTTTTAATGTGTTAAGCCAATGCATTCTCTTATATATGCGAGGCGACCCATGGTCGACTCGCATATATAAGAGAATGCATTGGCACAGGGCCCTTCTGTTGGGTAAAGGGTTAAGGTTATGAAGACAAACTTACTTTAACGTGCTATTTCTTCAAACTTTTCAGTTATAAAAGCATAACAATACCTTAATCGAAACAAGAGTTATTTCTTAAATGTCCACTTAATTTTAGAATCACCAGATCACATTATATATTTTTTTACAACATATTCCATATCAAATAGTATTATCAATTATCCAGTTGAATAAGCTGTGAGCATGTTGTTTTTGTCCAGGTACTGACATGTGTTCTGGGATACAATTCAAACAGAAGTGATTATCATTACAGGTCATAGACAGGTAATGGAGAGTGTGATGTGATAAGAGTGCATTAACCTGATAAAGGACCCTATTGGTTCCCTTTGGTAATGACCTGTGCCCATGTTTCTGACATTTTTATCATCTTTTCGGTGTAATTGGTATATATTGGTATATATAGGTCTATTTAGAGTCTGATTTGCCGATATCGTGAGACAGACAGTGCACTACACCATATTCACCTTGATTCCATGACATTATTAAATAGAACAAAGATCAAAAGTCGGTCAATTGCTCTGTGCCCAGAGAAAAGAGCAGTATGTCATCAACCGAGAAATCAGTCAATAGATGACAGGGATCTAAATGGTAACTCACACCATCAAGCCTAGAAGCAATTATGGCTACATTAGTAACAAAATGAAGCAGGGTTGGTCCTGGTGGCATAGTTCCATGGATCAGTTTACATTGGATCTACAAGCATCATCCCCATGAGATGTATAAAATGTGTTTTACCTGATTGTCACTGTGTGATCTGCAGATAGAACCCAATAAAAGCAAGAGCATAGCTAGGGCATGACAAAATACGCCCTTTAGGCATTTCAAATTGTACTACCGCAAATTAAAATAATAATTTGAGCTTACATTTGAAGAATATCTGATATACCGGTACCCCTAATTCCAATGCCAAAATGCGGTCATATTCCTAGTCGAAAAATGGCTGTAACTCATGTGAAAATTGGACAGAACCCATATTTTAACTTGGCCTGTAGATTTAGCTGGGAAACACACATATCAGCTTTGGTTCAAATAAAATAATCCAAACAGGAGTTATCGGTCGAAAACTGAAATGTTATGAAATCGATCTAATTCTATGTTGAAAAAGGGCTGTAACTCATGTAAAAATAATTGGATGGAACCCATATTTGTACTTGGCCTGTATCATTAGTTGGGAAATACACATACCAACTTTGGTTCAGATCAAATAATCCAAACTAGAGTCATCGATCAGAAACCAAAAATGTTAATGGATAGACGGATGGACGGACGACTGATTACATAATACAACCTTTTTTTCAAAATATAAAAAGTGATGTCCATTGCCCATTCCGCTCTTTGGCAATCTCTTTGGGCAATCAATTGGTCCCAGAGGGGATATCAATTTGATGGCAATAAGTGACCGGAAGTCACGTGATTTTAACCCCATATTTAGTGGACCACGGTAGATCGCATTATAATTCGGTTTCATGGAATACAGAAAAATCAGATGAAGTCATTATGTACTGACTTACCTAATAAGCAACCAGTGAAGATATTAAAAAGTTGGGTTTGAACAAGCCTGGATTAAATTTTTTAAGGACTGTCTGACACATGTCAGGTACTAACAGGAGGCAGTCTGACACATGTCAGGTGCTAACAGGAGGCGGTCTGACATTTTCAAAAGTGTGTCTGACTTTGGTAACTTTGCGAATAAAATTTCCATTTCTATGGACGGTATATGATAAAAAAAAAGAGTTATATCTAGTATTATTTTAAAGTGATGTGAAACACTCCGGTTGGGTGATCAAATAGAAATGGAGAACAATATTGCTCAAATTAGTTAGTTTTAAGAATATGAATCCAAATTACAGCCACACCGTCATTCTTATATATTAATTAAATGCAATGACTCCCCATGGTGAAATCATTTGAGTTTGTTTATCGCCAATTGTTGCGTCCCGAATCGAGATGTAAATATTTACAATTAAGCATTGTTCGGATGATGAATTATATGGAGTGGTATGGTCGTTTTCTTCGGAATTTTCCGTGATCTTGGTAGAATGCTACATTCCCACAGTTGGCATAGCACCTGATACTAACTTATCAGTTTCAGTCACCCGAACAAGTCGATAATATGTCTTTAACATTCTGTATCTTGTTTGTGCCAACAATTGCATTTGTTTTTGTTTATTTTCTGACTTCATTGCCTGTGATAAGCATACAAATCAAGTTAGTGAGTATAATCCTGACAAATATAAGAAATGTTTGTGGTTACGCTCACAAAAATACTGTCAGACATAACATCAGGATCAAATACAAATGGCCGGACTTTGGGCTGCTTTGCACCTGACAATATCCAATGTCAGGTGGTTAAACGGACATATGGCTCATTCAAGCTTCCAAATTATGTCTACGTATTTTGGAAGGAGGAATAAGATAGGTTGACAAATACACGCAATATTGATAGATATTGATCATATGCTCTGATAAATACTTTCTATGGTCACAGCCATTTTTCAGGAGTTTAAATATTTCAAATAGAAGTGAAACAAATGCTCTTTATTTCTACCATAACGAGAATAGACTAACACAGAATGCTCTTTTCTGTTCCATGCCGTGCAAATGGCTGTTTTTGTTTGTGACCCAAACGTCGTGTGCAAAATTGTACTTTTTATGAATTCAATGCGTCTTTCTGGGACATATAATACTCATAGAAAGGTACAGTAATGCCCTAAGTAATCGACCTCTTAACCAAAGCAGAATTATGGGTAACTTTAGTCGGAAATATGGCTTGTTGCCATTCATCGGAAAGCTCTTGGCGAGAGCTTTCCGATGAATGGCAACAAGCCATATTTCCGACTAAATCCTGAAAAGTTACCCATAATTCTGCTTTGGTTAAGACGTCGATTACTTAGGGCATTACTGTAGTTCAAGTATTTATCAGCCTATTTCGATACTGGGAAAAATTCAGAAGCAAATATTATTAGGTGTATTTTGGAGTGCAAGCCGCCCAGAGACTTTAACCCTTTCAGTGCCATGGGTATGCTTAAGCATGCTATAGCGAATTTAAAAACGAACTGGATAAAACCTTAGGGGCATGTTATAACTCAAAACTATCACCAAATATTCATAGTAATAATTTTGATGCCCATGAAAAACGTAAGATTCCCTGGCACTAAACCTACAAAATAAGTCTGTTAAAGAATATAAGAAAAATTTATTAAAATTGTAAAAAATTGTAAAAAAAAAATAACAAATGATGAAAAATTGTTAGGCCAATGCATTCTCTTATATATGCGAGGCGACCTGTGGTCGACTCGCATATATAAGAGAATGCATTGGCACAGGGTATATGGGTTGATACAAAACAAAAATCGGACCTGGCACTGAAAGGGTTAAATCCAGGTAAGGTTTTGAACTGGACTTCAAGACCCTGACATTTGATTAGCTGCATTATATATAATATTTTAGGGCATATCTCTGTTACACTGACACTAAAAAGCTAAACACTTGGAATAATCCCTGGTGATAGTTTACTGAACTGTGAATGAAAACAGCAGAACAGGGCACCCCCTGTGCAGCCATGATAAGGTAATATTGTTCAGGTTTGATTGCCAATACAGAGTGCACAAGAGTAATAAGTATCAAAGTGAGAAAGGTATTGATTTCCACCCATATTTTGATTAGAAGCCAGGAGAAATATATTGATTTACGGAAAATCGTTAGTGGACATATGTGTCATCTTTATGTAGTACTGGGATGGGTACAATAACATAAATAAATGGAAAGTGCAATAAGTTTTAAAAGTGAATAATGGTGGGAGAGCACGAGAGGGGGTTTTAACCCCCCTCTCGTGTACTTGCATATACTACATTCAAAACGACGCGTTTTCCTGTGTTCTGGGCCCAGTTTATATTGCTTTATATTAGGTCTATGTGGAACGAATGAAAATAACATTTAGTGCAATTACGGTATACTATGGAGGGTTAGTTATGGAAGATCAAAGCTTCTTTGAACAGTGAACTTATCTTCTGAAAGTCTGTGCAAATGTGAATTATCTGGGCGACATGATGATTTAATTTGGCGCGCCGGACATGCTCATGGAATAAACCCCCAGAATCACCTGGTCGCCTGTGGTTTGGGCTGGTGCATGGTAGAATATTTTGTAATTCAGAATGAATAATCGCAAAATCATGGCTTCTGGACAGTACTAGTATAGAGTTGTTTCGGCTGGTAATACAATGCATTTATCCAACCACTTAATTCCTCCATTGACCATGCTGATTTTTTCAGTTTTACTTCTAATAGCCATCAGCTTCATGATACACCAGCAAAATAAGTCATCAATACAAGCCAAACGCGGGTGGTCCGATCACACTCCAATCACGTACTCGTTTTATTAGTATAAACACAGTTTTCACCAAAAAATATCTGACACCGAACTGATTAACTAGTATTCCAATCCCCTACTCATATACATTCTGGTTGTGTCAATAATGTTAATTAAAATATTGTTTGTAGATTAATATCTGTTGTGTAAATGTTTGGGTTATGAATAAATATATGTTCAGTCAATTAACTGACTAATGACGATAACGACGCATGGAAACCGATGATTTGAAGGACTCGTGACTATTTTGTATTAAGCAATGGCAGATGCGTATTTGTCGTGACCTAAAGATGTCTTGTTATCACACATTTGTTCCAATTACAGGGTGGCACAACATGTGATGGAAGATATAACCAATTTTATATGGCATGCATATATACCATTGGAAACGATCCAGCAATGTATTTCTAAAATAATTCAAAAATATACTATGTATACGGTACATATATACCATAGTCGTATGGCATATGTGCCTTTAGATAATCTCTTTACAATGATACCGCCAGTGCGTTTTATAGTCCGGGCGTTGATCGGACTACATTGTATAACCAAGAGTGCACTGTAGACGACTCATGTTTATCATTCATTTGTTCTTTACATATAGATGGAATTGTCTAAATTTTGACTCCACTTTTAGAATTGCTACATTTATTTTGATAGAAATATTCAGTGTTGAAACTTCGGGCGCCCAAAACTTGTCGCCGGGTGAGATATTTTCTGACACTTCGATACAAAATGTCGCAGAAATTGTTTGTTCTGCATGGCGAAAAATAGCCCGCGGGCCTTCATCTCGGGATGTTGGATTCGCCCCTCGCATGGCTATACATATCGCGTAGAATACCAAATTTAAGTCATTTCAAACAACAGTTAAAATAACTATATGTTTGAGTAATGTAAAACATGTAAACTGCTGTATTTGCATGCATGTTAGCAATATTCAGTGCGGCATCTTCGGGCGCCCGCGACAAATGGCGCCAGGACACCACGCAAAAATTCCTTCCTCTGGCGAAAATAGGGGGGGGGGGCGCACCCCCTCTTGGATCCACCCTTGATTATGAATTAACCCAATTAATTATCAGAGAGAAAAGTAACATTTTTCCTTTCCATATACAGTAATGCCCAAATTATATGACCTTTAACCACAGCAGAATTATGGGAAATTTTTAAGGATTTAGAGCTTTCCGATGAATGGCAACAAGCCATATTTCCAACTAAATCCTGAAAAATTTCCCATAATTCTGCTGTGGTTTAGGGGTCGATTATTTTACCAGGAGAAGGCAGCATGAGAACTAAATTATTGTTCTTTCAGAAAAAAATGATGAACATGACAATAAGCATCACTTCTGTATTTTCATGCATAAAAACACGAATACTGATTTTGGAATGTGTAAAAGTATGTATATCCGCAAAACAACTATCACAATTAGCCGCTGTTTTCATTCTGATCATCAATCAGGTTTATTGGTGCAGAAATGACCATGCACAGGTCAATTACATTGGCAAATTACTACACAACACATTGAAATCACCAACGATGTAAAGCAACTGCCAAACTTTATCAGATACTTTGGGCCAAGCTACCCAGCATATTTATGTGAATCACAATTAAATCTGCATCTATCAAGAATTAAATCAGCTGTCCATCAGGCCTGAGATTAAGGTGCCTGTCATTTGCAGAATGAGGTCCCCAGAGGGTGAATTTAGTGACGCTATCCCGCATAGTGGGCTAGCATAACCAAATTCACCCTCTGGGGGACCTCATTCTGTTTCGGTCTCATCTTCTCTGGAAAGTTTCTTTATTATAAAATTTCTATAGAAACTTCTTCACATATATTCTATTTCTTTTTCAGTTTCTCTATATCCCCAAATTGGCAGACAATTAACATAATCGATGGTTCCCAATGGGTGTACATCATAATATGCACCATTTGGGAACTTCAAGCTGAGACTATGTCTCCCATAGCAGATGATGCCATGCAGAATGAGGTCCCCAGAAGGTGAATTTAGTGATGCTAGCCAGCTATGTGGGATAGCATCACTAAATTCACCCTCTGGGGACCTCATTCTGCAAATGACAGCCACACTAAACTCAGGCCTGATTATTACGCCCTAATGTGATATGCAACTTAATTACCAACTGAGCCACTAACTAGCAGCCCCATCTGACAACACAATCCAGGTAATGTGAACCAATATGTAATGCAATTTCTCTTATCTTTATAATATTATGTAATTAGTCTCCTACACCATGGTGAAACAGGAGACCAGAAAAGGGAAAGTCACGCTAATTAAGTAAACAAATAATACTAATTGGACAATAACAAGAGGTATCTGGCGCTAAATATGACCTTGCGCCATATGAGCAATACAGCCACAGGCTGTTTATTTTTTCACACCATCCTGGTTATCTGGTCACTGACTCACTGCTGAACTTATATCAGTCATGCTTTTTAATAATAATGACAGTTTTATATACCGATTAACCAATTACTTGCTCTAGCTATAACACGCTTTTTTTAAACATTACAATATTACCCCAGTCATTTGTACAAGCTGCTCTAGTTTGATCAGAACATGCTCTGATACTCAACAGATCACAAGCTTACACGTACTCTTTTAACCCTTTGAGTGCCAGGTCCGATTTTTGTATCAACCCATATACCCTGTGCCAATGCATTCTCTTATATATGCGAGTCGACCATAGGTCGCCTCGCATATATAAGAGAATGCATTGGCCTAACATTTTTTTTTTTTTTACAATTTTTTACAATTTTAATAATTTATTCTTATATTCTTTAACAGACTTATTTTGCAGGTTTAGGGCCGATGAGATCATCGGCCCCTGGCACTCAAAGGGTTAAAGCATGATTGGTGAGCACGAGCGACCTTGCTCAAAGGTCACAACTTGGTGTGGAATTTGAAACAGCAAACAATCCGACAATTGAACGTCACTCAAAGTGGCCAATTTTAGCCACTGCTGTGTGAAGACTCACAATAGAGCAGTGATGAGCTGCGAACTTGCATCGCTGTGTTTACAACTGGACCATGGACCATCATGTCACAACAAACTCAAGCAATAACGTTAGCCAGTTCACAGGCTTCTGTCATTTACTAGCTGAAACAGGCTCCCAAAGGGAGCCTTATTCAATGTTGTATTCAATGTTTGTGAGTTAGAGGCATGTGGCCCCGGCCCCTGTGTGAACTTCAAGCACATGACAGACAATTCCTACTCTTGTATATTATGTAGCGGTTGCGTTGTAAATATAGAAGGCCGATGACTTAATTCTCTGCTCGAGGGGTCTAGATCTCTTGGTCACAGTCGTTAGACGCTTTGTGTGATCACCGAAGTTAAGCAATGTCAAGATCGGTTAGTCCTTGGATGGGTGACCGGCTTGCGATTCCGGGTGCTGCCAACTTTCGGTGTGACTCCCGCATTTCTCTCTCTTGTTCTGTTATACTGGGGGCTCGTCCGATCTTCGGAGTCTGTGTCATGATGCGACCGCTCTGGGGGAGGACTTGGGTAAGATTCGGTGAATCTCAAAAAGAACGGGGGAGTAGTGTAGTGGTTGCCTTGTAAATATAGAAGGCCGATGACTTCTCTGCGCGAGCAGTCTAGATCTCTTGGTCACAGTCGTTAGATGCTTTGTGTGATCACCGAAGTTAATTAAGCAATATCAAGCTTGGTTATTCCTTGGATGGGTGACCGGCTTGGGATTCCCGGGTGCTGTCAACTTTCGGTGTGACTCCCGCACTTCTCTCTCTTGTTCTGTTACATATAATATATATATACACATACTATTTATTATGCTACTTCAATATATCCGGATGCAAATAGGTTCATATTGGATCTAAATCATTTGATTCTGGAATAAGCCCATAGTGGACTTATACACATTATTCCGTTGGATGGCGCAGGCCACAGTGAAAGCACATATATAAAGAGCGTACATCTGGTGCTGAAATAGTGAGCTTATTTGTTTTTTTTATTTATTTAATTAAATTGTTTTAAATCAATATTTTGAAAAACTAACGCCGATATAACCTCTGCCAGGGTCCCCCAAGTCACCACACCAAATGTGGTTGATATCGGACCAGCAGTCTGGGAGAACAATCTGGACAGACAGATGGACATAGAGACAGATCCAGCTCTTCTTTTATATATATAGATTACATGCCTATACTTAAAGACACACGGAATCTGTTTTTAAACTGTTATTTAACCCTTTACCCAACAAACCGGCCAAAACCGGCCAAATAAAGCTTCAACAGCCTAAAATATCTTCGGTCTGTCTCAATAGAACCATACAAATATGGATATCATTGGAACCGGCTCCTTGACCACATTGTGATAGTTACAGTTATGCCCTGTGCCAATGCATTCTCTTATATATGCGAGTCGACCATAGGTCGCCTCGCATATATAAGAGAATGCATTGGCCTAAAAAATCTTTTTTTAACACTTTTTACCATTTTTTCTTACATTCTTTAACAATTTTATAATTTTTAATCTGTTAAGCCAATGCATTCTCTTATATATGCGAGGCGACCTATGGTCGACTCGCATATATAAGAGAATGCATTGGCACAGGGCCCTTCTGTTGGGCAAAGGGTTAACCCTTTCATGATGGGAGCTGCACTGGTGCAACATTAACGACCCTGTGCCAGTGCATTCTCATATTTAAGCGGGTCTCCCATAGGGAGCCTCACATATATAAGAGAATGCACTGGCTTACAAGTTCAAGGTAAATATTGTTAGGGCAATGTATTGTCTTATATATGCGAGGCTCCCTATGGGATATATAAGAGAATGCATTGCATGGCACAGGAAGCTCCAGACATGGAAGGGTTACACATGTGTGCAACGAAACAATATTACATTGGCATCAGATGACATAAAAGAAACTGGAAACTGGAGCATCATCACACATGACAAAGAATAATACCATGAAAAAATCTTTGGATAACATCAGTTTGGAGATGTTGGACATTGTTGGTTGTGACTGTAATAAACACAGAACCACACATGTATGTTATTTTCCAAGAGTTTATATCACTCTTGCTTTCACAGAAGGAATTAACACTGGTGGCCACAACTTGTGCTATCTCATGCCCTAGTGCCGTACACTGATGGTGTATTTATTGCACCAAATACAAACAAAATGTCAAGCTGGAAAAGAGTATTGTCATTTCAGATATTTTGGTGTACCCCAAAAGATTATAACTAGACAACCACTGGCAATGAAATTCACTTTACTAATTCTTATGCAGAAAGTACAGACAAAAGTCAAGAAAGGGGAAACAAGCAGTTGTACCTCGGGACTATATATCTTCGACGCTGCCAAATTAAAACATGGGTAGGACGGAAACCAAATTTAAAACAAGAGGTTGCTGGCATATACCTACAAGGGGCATATTCCAACTTGAACTTGGGCATTGCCGATTCCATCAGCTGAGAGGGGCCTCTGCAATTCTCTCCTCCGTAAGATCAGTCATTAAAAAATGGTTTAAAAACATCAGCAGGACGGACAGAAATCATGAAAAATTGACGAATGAAAGGGCAGTAATTCAGGAATTTGTTTTGGATAAACCTGATTTGCTCACTGATTTGAGATATAGTGGCAAGCAACTTGAATACCAAAAATGATTGAAATCAGTTCATATTTGTTAGTTATCAAGACGGATGGATCAAATCACGAACAATTGACAAACTAAGGTCAATTACTCAGGCAAAATGAAAATGCGCACATCATTGGGCACTCTTTTGTAAGCAGACAAAAAACCCACATTTCTAGATATATAAAGACAGATAACTCTAGAATGTAAAATGTCAACAAAGTCATATGCCCCACTTTTGACAGCAGTCATGATGGCAAAGCTCCGTTCTAAATTTCATTCAGTTCCTATAACCTATAGCTGAGATATCTGTGTGCATGGACAAAACCTCCACATTTCCAGTTAACTAAAGAAGGATAACTCTAGAACAGAAAATATGAACGAAGTAATTTGCCCCTCTTTTGAAAGCAGTGATGATAGCAAACCTCCGCACCAAATTTCATTCAGATCTCATAACCCATGGCTGTGATATATGTGCGGACGGACAAAAAACCCAGATATCCAAATAAACAAAAGATATATAACTCTGGAATAAAAATGTGAACAAAGTAATTTGCCCCTCTATTAAAATAGTACATATATATACCAAATTCATTCAGATACGATAACCCAAGGCTGAGCTATATATCCGGACGGATGGAAAGACAGATAAATTCACAGACAAATGGCTAGATGCAGTCAATCAAAAATATCTGCCATTCTCTTCACGAGTGGGGTATAATAACTCTATTTGAACATGAAATGGTACACTAACCAGGATATGTATAAACTGATCATGGCTTGCATGGAATACAGTATTGATAATTGAACCATGTAATACCATGCTTTATGAATAAATTCTGGTCACTGGAGTCGGTTATATACGAAACATAGACTATCACACTCACCAGGGACACAACCAAGCTTTAATATTGGATTTGCAATTTTTGGTTGATTTGATTCATCCTTTGATCTGTAGTCAAACAAGTCTCCAAATAGTGTGCCTGTCATTTGCAGAATGAGGTCCCCAGAGGGTGAATTCAGTGACGCTATCCTCATGGTGGGCTAGCATCACCAAATTTACCCTCTGGGAACCTCGTTCTGCTTTGGCCTCAACTGCTATGGGAGATCTGGGATCAGATTGAAGTACCCCAGTTGAAATTAGTGATGTTCACCCATTAGTCACTTCGATGATGCATTTTATCTTCTGCAAATTAGGGGATATAGAAACTTCCTAGAAGGGAAAAAGTAACTAAAAAAAATGTTAATTTGAATCTATAGATACTTCCCAGAAGATGAGGCCTAAGCAGAATGAGGTCCCCAGAGGGTGAATTTGGTGATGCTAGCCCACTGTGTGAGGTAGCATCACTAAATTCACCCACTGGGGACCTCATTCTGAAAATGACAGACACAATATTTGCAGGCTAGTATTCAAATGATATTCAAATGCAAGTACAGTAATTTTCTGTTGAGTATGCAGTATATATAATGCCCTAAATAATCGACTCCTTAACCACAGCAGAATTATGAGTAATTTTTCAGGATTTAGTCAGAAATATGGCTTGTTGCCATTCATCGGAAAGCTCTCACTTGCCATTCATCGCAAAGCTCTCACTGAGAGCTTTCCGATGAATGGCAACAAGCCATATTTCCGACTAAATCCTGAAAAGTTACCCATAATTCTTCTGTGGTTAAGGAGTCGATTATTTAGGGCATTACTGTACATGATATAAAGATTTACATTAACCAGTTCATCTGGTTGAGCAGTTTTGCTGAACCGATGGGTACATCAATGATCCTGATTAACCCTTCCTATACCAAACGCTCATTGATGAGTAGTTATCCCTTAGGAAATGTTCATATAATAAGTTTAACCCTTTCTATACCAAACGCTCATTGATGAGTAGTTATCCCTTAGGAAATGTTCATATAGTAAGTTTAACCCTTCCTATACCAAACGCTCATTGATGAGTAGTTATCCCTTAGGAAATGTTCATATAGTAAGTTTAACCCTTTCTATACCAAACGCTCATTGATGAGTAGTTATCCCTTAGGAAATGTTCATATAGTAAGTTTAACCCTTTCTATACCAAACGCTCATTGATGAGTAGTTATCCCTTAGGAAATGTTCATATAGTAAGTTTAACCCTTATCTATACCAAACGCTCATTGATGAGTAGTTATCCCTTAGGAAATGTTCATATAGTAAGTTTAACCCTTTCTATACCAAACGCTCATTGATGAGTAGCCTTTCTATACTAAACACTCATTGATGAGTAGTTATCCCTTAGGAAATGTTCATATAGTAAGTTTAACCCTTTCTATACCAAACGCTCATTGATGAGTAGTTATCCCTTAGGAAATGTTCACATAGTAAGTTTAACCCTTTCTATACCAAACGCTCATTGATGAGTAGTTATCCCTTAGGAAATGTTCACATAATAAGTTTAACCCTTCCTATACCAAACGCTCATTGATGAGTAGTTATCCCTTAGGAAATGTTCATATAGTAAGTTTAACCCTTTCTATACCAAACGCTCATTGATGAGTAGTTATCCCTTAGGAAATGTTCATATAGTAAGTTTAACCCTTTCTATACTAAACACTCATTGATGAGTAGTTATCCCTTAGGAAATGTTCAGATAATAAGTTTAACCCTTTCTATACCAAACGCTCATTGATGAGTAGTTATCCCTTAGGAAATGTTCAGATAATAAGTTTAACCCTTCCTATACCAAACACTCATTGATGAGTAGTTATCCCTTAGGAAATGTTCAGATAATAAGTTTAACCCTTCCTATACCAAACGCTCATTGATGAGTAGTTATCCCTTAGGAAATGTTCACATAATAAGTTCCAAAAACGACGTTTGTTGAACTTATTGTCTGAATAATCTCCTCCCCCCAATAAATAGGACTCCTTCTGTGCTTTTATTATCTGTCATCTGCTTATTTTTTCTGAACACCGCTCCACTAGACCATTCCAATGTATACATAGTTTTATAACTGAATGAGAGAATTCATTTAGTATATTTCAGAAATAATTCTTGTTTCAATTAAGGTTTTGCAGTTATAGTCGAAAAGTTTAAAGATAAATTCTATAACACGCGTCGCACAGTTATAGAAAATTTATCTTCAAACTTTTTGCTTATAACTCATAACCTTAATCGAAACAAGATTTATTTCTTATAATTTAATCCCTCACTTCACAAGATAACCACCAAAAGTAGAAGTTGGAGATACATGTATAACGAGCGTACAACATTGAGACTATTTTTGACGAAAAAGACATACACAGTGGAATAGACACTTGTCACTCAAAACTTGTGCTTATTGATTGCTTATGTCTCGTCGGCAATTCAGCATTTTTTATTGGCTTGTCGCAACTCATCACAAGGCAACGGACAGCTGTAGTTGCACGTGGGATTGATATTCGACTGCGGTGGCACAAACCCTTGTTAGTTTTAATTTCAATGTTTCATTTCTTTGCAAATGTTCCATCTTGTTGATTTGTCTGGTTACTTCTGCACTGAATATTAGCATCTAGTATGGTTAGTGTCAATACAGTCATACCCGAAGGAATTATGATGCTGAAATTTCATGTTAACCCTTTACCCAACAAAACGGCCAAAACCGGCCAAATAAAGCTTCAACAGCCTAAAATATCTTCAGTCTGTCTCAATAGAACCATACAAATATGGATATCATTGGAACCGGCTCCTTGACCACATTGTGATAGTTACAGTTATGCCCTGTGCCAATGCATTCTCTTATATATGCGAGTCGACCATAGGTCGCCTCGCATATATAAGAGAATGCATTGGCCTAAAAAAAATCTTTTTTTAACACTTTTTACCATTTTTTCTTACATTCTTTAACAATTTTATAATTTTTAATGTGTTAAGCCAATGCATTCTCTTATATATGCGAGGCGACCTATGGTCGACTCACATATATAAGAGAATGCATTGGCACAGGGCCCTTTTGTTGGGTAAAGGGTTAAATGGTAGGAAGTATCGAACAGTTTCCATTTACATTTTTTAGTCACGCTGTATAGGCATGGTCACTCGGTGTTGCTGTCATTTTTGTAGCAGGGAAAGTAATCAAGAAATTTAGGTTATCGAGAAATAACCTGAATGGCAAAGTCTGTGTCAGCAGTATTCCGTGGATTGACAGCTTATGATTAAATTATAAAGGGTAACAGCAGGATTCAGTGAATTGAGACTTGAATAGCAACACATTCAAGGACATTTCATAAAGTGTTCAATATCAAAGCAAAGAAAACAGCTTTATCCCTTTCCATACTAAATGGATTCTCCCACTCAGTTATAAAAGTATGCATTGCAATAGTCTATTATTCATCTGTAGGGATGTACAAGTAATAAGCAGACAACAGATAACAGCTAAGTTTATAACCCCGTGGCCAATATTAGCATTATATGAAATGCACAAAATTGTCTCGGCTATGTATATGTTATATTAATCAATAATGGTATCTTGAACAGAAGAATCACAGTTGTGGTTTGTCCGTCATAAGCGGGACGCACAGAACCTATCCGATAATTCAAATTTGCTACTCCTTCTAATGACATGAATTTTGAGGTGGAAGCTGGATCCTGGAGCAGTTTAATAGTTTTAGAACTTACCCCTCAAATACAAGATTTTATTTTATGCCAAAATTAGAATTTAGACATTTTTGGAAATTGACTCCCAATGAGTTGAAAAGATGCCAATTGTTTTGATAGAATCATCATCAGTTGCAGATTGCTGACTATGTTCCATACTAAGCACATTACGTTTTGGCTCATTATAAATTATAAGCCCTGCAAGATTCAGTGAATCGAGACTTGAAAAGCTACGCATTCAAGGACATTTCATATAGTGTTCACTATCAAAGCAAATATTCAAACTGACTGAAAACAGCTTTATCCCTTTCCAAACTAAATGGATTCTACCGTTCAGTTACAAAAGTATGCATGGCAATAGTCTAGTATTCATCTGTAGGGATGTAGAAGTAATAAGCAGACAACAGATAATACAAGTACAGACAGATCGAGTCCTGTTTATTGGAGGGTAATGATCTGGACAAGGAATGGGACAGACACACCGCTACCCCAACGAACGGATGGACACAACTGATTACAATTATAGTCCTCCGAAAATTTATATTTCAAGACCATCAATGAAATACAGAAGAATGTGATTAGGATAAAATACAGGTGAGACTGTCCCAATTGGCCAAAGGATACCCCAAAGTCCAGTTGGACTATATTAACCCTTTACCCAACAGAAGGGCCCTGTGCCAATGCATTCTCTTATATATGCGAGTCGACCATAGGTCGCCTCGCATATATAAGAGAATGCATTGGCTTAACACATTAAAAATTATAAAATTGTTAAAGAATGTAAGAAAAAATGGTAAAAAGTGTTAAAAAAAGATTTTTTTTAGGCCAATGCATTCTCTTATATATGCGAGGCGACCTATGGTCGACTCGCATATATAAGAGAATGCATTGGCACAGGGCTAACTGTAACTATCACAATGTGGTCAAGGAGCCGGTTCCAATGATATCCATATTTGTATGGTTCTATTGAGACAGACCGAAGATATTTTAGGCTGTTGAAGCTTTATTTGGCCGGTTTTGGCCGGTTTGTTGGGTAAAGGGTTAAGGTTAGCCATATTAACATATTTGTTTTTGGAGAAAAAAAACCCCACAAGGAATAAAACCACGGACAAAATTATGCATGTTGCGAAACATTTATAAGTCATAACAGGGGAATAACTCCACTAAAAAGACCTCATAATCACATTTGCACAGCTAAATACCCATGTCAAGTTTTAAAAAATTAACTTGAAATATATAGGAATATAAGCTCGGACAAAATTGAGTTGATGGATGGCTAGACTGACGTACAGAAAAGCTGATGCCTATACACAGTAATGTCCTCAATAATTGACCCCTATAAACCACAGCAGAATTATGGGAAAATTTTCACTGAGAGCTTTCAGATGAATGGCAACAAGCCATATTTCCGACTAAATCCTGAAATTCCAATAATTCTGCTGTGGTTAAAGGGTCATATACTTCGGGCATTACTGTACCCCCCCCCCCCCATAAGTTTGCTACAGGGGGTATAATTATCAGATTAGTAAGTCGTGCAAATATTGGCAAAGTTCAAGGACCACCCTCGCCCCCCCATGTCATTTGAAGCACTTGATGGCAATTTGCCGATTTCAAAGATATTCCAGTTTCAAGGCTCTGAGGGAATCTGGATGTAATATTTTAATGTCATTCAAGAGGCTCTCTGGAACAGAGACATGACCTTAACCTAAATAATTACCCCACAGCTCTCCACAGCTCTCCACAGTGGGTGTTAAATTAGTATCTAAAGAAAAAATAATCAATGCTGCTCGTTTCTGTGAATTTCCTGGAATAACCATCCAAAAAACTGACTGCCACAATCAAATGTATCATAAATATTTACTCCGGTAATGATGTGTCAGAGAATGGGAACAATTACACATAGTTTATTAACAACTTGTCCAGGTGAAAAAAAAACTCTTAAATAAGCTGCTGCGTACATCTGCACTGTACTAGAGATCTCATGCATAAGAAGCCGATCTGATTGACTCAAAGAGCAGTACATTTTTCTTTTAAGATTTCTACAATATTAAAAAATTTGAATGTACATTCGATTATAGACAATCAGCAAGCAGTGAATAATAGATCAGCTATCTCTTTCAGGCCACAATTACAACAACTATATACTAATTATAAATCCTGATTGTAGATTAACCTTTTACCCAACAGAAGGGCCCTGTGCCAATGCATTCTCTTATATATGCGAGTCGACCATAGGTCGCCTCGCATATATAAGAGAATGCATTGGCTTAACACATTAAAAATTATAAAATTGTTAAAGAATGTAAGAAAAAATGGTAAAAAAAGATTTTTTTAGGCCAATGCATTCTCTTATATATGCGAGGCGACCTATGGTCGACTCGCATATATAAGAGAATGCATTGGCACAGGGCATAACTGTAACTATCACAATGTGGTCAAGGAGCCGGTTCCAATGATATCCATATTTGTATGGTTCTATTAAGACAGACCGAAGATATTTTAGGCTGTTGAAGCTTTATTTGGCTGGTTTTGGCCGGTTTGTTGGGTAAAGGGTTAAACCAATGACGCATAAATTTGAACAGTGCGTATGATTAATGAATTTATAACATGCTAGTTTAATAAAGCAACATAATTCACTAGTGAAATTATTGTTTATAATCAATTCGCAAAATCAAAGTAGATCACAGATAGGAATGTAATAAAATACAGATAAAACTGAAGATGAGGTACATATTATTTGTCTATAAAGGCATAATAAAAGTGGTTTAATTTGATTTTAATTGTAGTAAATCTCTTAACCCTTTACCCAACAAACCTGCCAAAAACGCCCAAATAAAGCTTCAACAGCCTAAAATATCTTCGGTCTGTCTCAATAACACCACACAAATATGGATATCATTGGAACCGGTTCATTGACCACATTGTGATGGTTACAGTTATGCCCTGTGCCAATGCATTATCTTATATATGCGAGTCGACCATAGGTCGCCTCGCATATATAAGAGAATGCATTGGCCTAAAAAAAAAATAACACTTTTTACCATTTTTTCTTACATTCTTCAACAATTTTATAATTTTTTCTTACATTTTTTAACAATTTTTATAATATTTTTCTGCATTCTTTGACAATTTTATCATTTTTAATATGTTAAGCCAATGCATTCTCTTATATATGCGAGGCGACCTATGGTCGACTCGGATATATAAGAGAATACATTGGCACAGGGCCGTTCTGTTGGGTAAAGGGTTAACTGATCTGCTAGCAGGATAGAGTGCTCTTCTTGTTATGCTCCGAACTTTTTCGCACATATATCTGTTCTAAAAATAGCCCATAAAACTGTCCCACAGATGTCATAAGAAGTTATAAATAAAATCGATGTTAATTGATAGAAGCTTTTCTAGACAGGTGTCCTCGATTTATATCAATTATTTAAATCCTGGAATCTATAATAAAAAGATAGATCCATCTATAAGTCTTTTTGGAACCTTTTTTTATTTGGTTGAGAGAAAAAACTTGATTTAAATAATAAAAAAATGGAAAAAGTATATTCTAACCAAGTTATCCTGAACATTGCGTCAGTCACACCAGATCAACAAGATGAAATATTCATACTGACTAAATAATATTACTGTTTGCTGAGATAAACAAGGGGCCTAACTCTAGAATAACAGTAATGCCCAAAATAATCGACTCCTTAACCACAGCAGAATTATGGGTAATTTTTCAGGATTTAGTCAGTGAGAGCTTTCCGATGAATGGCAAAAAGCCATATTTCTGACTAAATCCTGAAAAATTACCCATAATTCTGCTGTGGTTAAGGAGTCAATAATTTAGGACATTACTGTAAATATCAAACTGAAACTGTGTTATGTGGACCTCTCCCACCCTCATGTCATCAGCATGTCAAAGTCCAATGAAGGGTATAACTCTAGAGCAAGAATAACAAGAATGACAGCGCCACGTTTTTACATTGATTATGCAGATCAATACAACTTCGAAAAGCCGCAAATGAGACCAACACCAGACAATGCAAAATGATTACTTTGTTCATTAAAGTTAAATTCTTGTCCAACTTGTTGCACTAATGAAAATAGACAAAAAAACAAAGAGGCCAATTGGGGGACTTCATTTTCCGTCGCAAGTCCCAGACAGGCTTGTCAAAGTACCGCCGGTACCAAGGTAGTCGGTACCGGTACCGGTACTGCGTTGGAACCGCGGTACCGGTACTGGTGTTGTATTGTTTATTCCACTACTTATCACACATTTAAAAGAGTATATTCTAATGTGGTAATTACTGGTAATGTATGGCACTTTGTGCCAGTTTTTGGTGATTGTTGTGGATGACAAATACAACCATGTCAGACTATCCTAATGCACGTATGCCACAGCAGCCACACATAAATGTGTGACATACATACATACATTAGTATAGTCTGAAATAGTTGGATTTATCACCAACAAGTGAGAAATACTAACTTATCTGCTGTCCACTTACAAGCACAACTGACTAGACTAGACAGGTGCCGACATCAAAGTAATCAAGCTCAAAGGAAACACAGAGTGTTCCAGACTTCCGTGCGTGGGCGGTGGGATTGCATTGATCCGCCTGGCGGATCAATGCAATCCCGTCCTCGCACGGCTGTACGGAAAACTCTGTGTTCCCTTTGATGTCGGCATCCGCCGTCGCGTGCTTGATCCGTTGACACATAGTAGCATACCATAATGCAAGTGGCAGTTGCGCCACACTTAAAAGAGCAAAGTTCCTTCAATTTTAATCGATCTATTTACTGTTTTTGGCGAGTACCGAGAACCGTCGGTACCGAGTATCAGAACCGGTACCGTTGAAACGGCCAAGTACCGCCGGTACCGGTACTGGTTGACAAGCCTGGCCCCAGAGCACAATACTGTCGTATATGGTTGTGAAGCGTCTCAGCCAACGCTGCAATTATTATGCATTATGCAACTTCTTTTAGGGATTTTGATTTGTTAAAAAGGCATAAAGCTCTAGTTTTTTCATGTGATATGCAAATAAATATATATATATTTTATATCTTCAACTCATTATGTTGGGATATAAGATTTTATGAAACTCGTTTGATAAATTTGATTCACAACTCATCTAAGACTCATTGTGAATCAAATTTATCAAACTCTTTTCATAAAATCTTATATCCCAACATAACGAGTTGGAGATCCTCTATATCATCATTATAGCATGTCTGTCATTTGCAGAATGAGGTCCCCAGAGGGTGAATTTAGTGATGCTACCCCGCATAGTGGGCTAGCATCACCAAATTCACCCTCTGGGGACCTCATTCTGCTTACACCTCCACAGAATGAGGTTCCCAGAGGGTGAATTTGGTGATGCTAGCCCACTATGCGGAGTAGCATCACTAAATTCACCCTCTGGGAACCTCATTCTGCAAATGACAGACACTATTTCAAGGCTTGTTTCAGAGTTCAACAAGCTTAACCCTTTGAGTGCCAGGTCCGATTTTTGTATCAACCCATATACCCTGTGCCAATGCATTCTCTTATATAATGCGAGTCGACCATAGGTCGCCTCGCATATATAAGAGAATGCATTGGCCTAACAATTGGTTTTTTTTGGGTTTTTTTTTACAATTTTTTACAATTTTAATATATTTTATTATATTCTTTAACAGACTTATTATGTAGGTTTAGGGCCGATAATATCGGCCCCTGGCACTCAAAGGGTTAAAGTACAGTGATCACGCTGGCAAGAAGGTGACTAAAATACTACACACACACTTGTATCACAATATATATAGAAGTGTTGCAGATCACGATGTGGGGATCATTGCCTGACAAAATATGTTTCAATGATCCACACTCTCAACTAATACAAATCGGAGGCGAAACTCACATTTATTAACTAATTACACTTAAGTATGAATCTTATGCTAATAAATTGTAAATAACTTATGCATAAGCATAAATAAAGTACATTTAAGCATAATTGAATTATGCTTAAGTGTAATTGAATTATGCTTAAGTGTAAATGGCAGACACATAATTATATTACGACTAATTGGGTTTTCTGCTTTTCTTAACTTGGATACAACAGTATCATTGTGGGTGGTGTATATATATACCCTTGAATAATTAATTTAACTCAATAACTGAGATATGTCAAAGGTTTCACCCATTTCAACATGCGGGGAGTTTTGAGACATCTGAATTACGATTAAGTATAACTGAATTACGCTCTATCCTAATTCATCATAGCATGAAAATAAAATAACACTCAATGCGTAATTCAATTACGCTCAAGCATAATTCACTAATAAATGTGAATATTGCCTCCCATAAATACAATGTATAAATGTAATTCATTCCTTTGTTTGAATTTTCAAGTGCTTGACACTAATTGCATGACAAATGAAAGTGTCAATGACACTGTAGCTCAACTTGGAAAGGGAATAATTTAATATATTACAGTCAATGGAGCGATTAGGAATGTGGAAAGTTGAATGTCTAATACTAGTTTATAGACATGAAGAGAAAAGTAAAATCCAAGATGGCTGCTGGCGGCCATGTTTTCAGCCGAATGACCCCAAAATGAGTCGTTCCCAATTACATGTCATCGTTAACATCAATGACAAATTTTATGACGATCAGACTAAAGGTACGACCTGTGGCCCGTGCTAATGGATTAAATTTTGAAATCCAAGATGGCCACTGGCGGCCATGTTTTTTGTCCGAATGACCCCGAAATCAGACTAAAGGTACGACCTGTAGCCCGTGGTAAAGGATTTAGTCATACAAAGAGTAAAATCCAAGTTGGCTGCTGGCGGCCATGTTTTTTGGCCAAATGACCCCAAAATGACTCGTTCCCATCTACATGTCATTATTAACATTCATGACAAATTTTATGATGATCAGACTAAAGGTACAACCTGTAGCCCGTGCTAAAGGATTTAGTCATACAAAGAGTAAAATCCAAGATGGCTGCTGGCGACCATGTTTTTTGGCCGATTGACCCCAAAATTACTCGTTCCCATCTACATGTCATTGTTAAGAACCATGACAAATTTTATGATGATCAGACTAAAGGTACGACCTGTAGCCCGTGCTAAAGAATTTAGTCATACAAAGAGTAAAATCCAAGATGGCTGCTGGCGGCCATGTTTTTGGCCAAATGACACCCAAAATTACTCGTTCCCATCTACATGTCAATATTAACATCCATGACAAATTTCATGATGATCAGACGAACAGTACGACCTGTGGCCCGTGCTAATGGATTAAATTTTGAAATCCAAGATGACAAATTTTATGATGATCAGACTAAAGGTACGACCTGTAGCCCGTGCTAAAGAATTTAGACACACAAAGAGTAAAATCCAAGATGGCTGCTGGCGGCCATGTTTTTGGCCAAATGACACCCAAAATTACTCGTTCCCATCTACATGTCAATATTAACATCCATGACAAATTTCATGATGATCAGACTAACAGTACGACCTGTGGCCCGTGCTAATGGATTAAATTTTGAAATCCAAGATGGCTGCTAGCGGCCATGTTTTTTGTCCGAATGACCCCAAAATGACTCGTTCCCATTTACATTCCAATTTCAACAACCATGAAAATTTTTATGATGATCAGACTAAAGGTACGACATGTAGCCCGTGGTAAAGGATTTAGTCATACAAAGAGTAAAATCCAAGATGGCTGCTGGCGGCCATGTTTTTTGGCCAAATGACCCCAAAAGTACTCGTTCCCATCTACATGTCAATATTAACATCCATGACAAATTTCATGATGATCAGACGAACAGTACTAACTGTGGCCCGTGCCAATGGATTAAATTTTTAAATGCAAGATGGCTGCTGGCGGCCATGTTTTTTGTCCGAATGACCCCAAAATGACTCGTTCCCATCTACATTCCAATTTCAACAGCCATGACAAATTTTATGATGATCAGACTAAATGTACGACCTGTAGCCTGTGCTAAAGGATTTAGTCATACAAAGAGTAAAATCCAAGATGGCTGCTGGCGACCATGTTTTTTGGCCGAATGACCCCAAAATTACTCGTTCCCATCTACATGTCAATATTATCATCCATGACAAATTTCATGATGATCAGACAAACAGTACGACCTGTGGCCCGTGCTAATGGATTAAATTTTGAAATCCAAGATGGCCGCTGGCGGCCATGTTTTTTGTCCGAATGACCCCAAAATGACTCGTTCCCATCTACATGTGATTATTAACATTATTGACAAATTTTATGATGATCAGACTAAAGGTACGACCTGTAGCCCGTGCTAAAGGATTTAGTCATACAAAGAGTAAAATCCAAGATGGCTGCTGGCGGCCATGTTTTTTGGCCGAATGACCCCAAAATGACTCGTTCCCATCTACATGTGATTATTAACATTATTGACAAATTTTATGATGATCAGACTAAAAGTAGGACCTGTAGCCCGTGCTAAAGGATTTAGTCATGCAAAGAGTAAAATCCAAGACGGCTGCTGGCGGCCATGTTTTTTGGCCGAATGACCCCAAAATGACTCGTTCCAATCTACATGTCATTGTTAACATCCATGACAAATTTTATGATGATCAGACTAAAGGTACGACCTGTAGCCCGTGCTAAAGAATTTAGTCATACAAAGAGTAAAATCCAAGATGGCTGCTGGCGGCCATGTTTTTGGGCCGAATGACCCCAAAATAACTCGTTCCCATCTACATGTCAATATTAACATCCATGACAAATTTCATGATGATCAGACGAACAGTGCGACCTGTGGCCCGTGCTAATGGATTGAATTTTGAAAACAAAGATGGCCACTGGCGGCCATGTTTTTTGTCCGAATGACCCCAAAATGACTCGTTCCCATCTACATTCCAATTTCAACAGCCATGACAAATTTCATGATTATCAGACTAAAGGTACGACCTGTACCCCGTGCTAAAGGATTTAGTCATACAAAGAGTAAAATCCAAGATGGCTGCTGGCGGCCATGTTTTTTGCCCGAATAACCCAAAAAAGACTCGTTCCCATCTACATGTCATTGTTAACATCCATGACAAATTTTATGATGATCTGACTAAAGGTACGACCTGTAGCCCGTGCTAAATGATTTAGTCATGCAAAGAGTAAAATCGAAGATGGCTGCTGGCGGCCATGTTTTTTGGCCGAATGACCCCAAAATTACTCGTTCCCATCTACATGTCAATATTAACATCCATGACAAATTTCATGACGATCAGACGAACAGTCCGGCCTGTAGCCCGTGCTAATGGATTGAATTTTGAAATCTAAGATGGTCGCTGGCGGCCATGTTTTTTTTCCGAATGACCCCAAAATGAATCATTCCGGTACAAATGTTGATGTCAACAGCTATGACAAATTTCATAATGATCCGATCAAAGGTACGACCTGTAGCCTCTATTGTTGACGCCTTACGTACACACGCACACACGCGCACACGCACACACGGACGACGGACGACAAAGCCATGGCAATAGCTCAAACTTTACAAAGTAAAGTTGAGCTAAAAAGCAGAGTCATATTGAACGGCAACTAGTGCAACATTTCATGACAACCAGAACTGCATTGAATGACAACTAGTGCCACATTGCAAGAGAAGCAGTGCCACATTGTATTGCAGCCAGTGCCACATAAAGTCATTGCATAGGAACAAGTGCCCCATTGACTGACAACAAGTGCTGTATTGCATGACAATCAGAGCCGCATTGAATGACAACTAGTGCCACATTGCATGACAATCAGAGCCACATTGAATGACAACTACTGCCAAATTGCATAGCAACAAAATTGAATGAAAACCAGTGTCATATTGCATGACAAGCATGCAGTGCTGTATTGCATGACAAACAGTGCTGCATTGAATGACAACCAGTGCCATATTGTATGGCAACCAGTGCCATATTGAATGACAATTAGTGCCACATTGCATGAGAAGCAATGCCGGACTGCATGACAAACAGTGCCGCATTGTATGACAATCAGTGCCACATTGCATAGCAACAAGTCCCCCATTGAATGACAACCAGTGCCACATTGAATGACAACCAGTGCCACATTGAATGACAAGCAGAGCCGTATTGTAATACAACTAGTCCCACATTGCATGAGAATCAGTGCCGTATTTCATGACACCCAGTGCCACATTGTATGACAAACATTGCCACATTGTATAGCAACAAGTGCCCCATTGAATGACAACCAGTGCCATATTGAATGACAACCAGTGCCACATTGTATGACAAACATTGCCACATTGTATAGCAACCAGTGCCGCATTGAATGACAACCAGTGCCACATTGCATGAGAAGCCATTGTATGCAACCAGTGCCACATTGCATAGCAACAAGTGCCCCATTGAATGACAACCATTACCATATTGCATGACAACTAGTTCCACATTGAATGACAACTGAGAGCCATATTGTATGGCAACCAGTGCCGCATTGCATGAAAAGCAGTGCCGGATTGCATGACAACCAGTGCCACATTGCATAGCAACTGGTCAAAATTTAGAATTAATGCATCTTCAGTAGCATTGATAATGATTGCAGATATTTTATTTAACAGTTTCTTCCATAATATGATGTATGGGAAGTAATACATATTACTGATGTAATCGATCGCTGATTTCTGATACTAAGAGGTCAGCCAGTGTAGATAAAAATGAAAAGCACTGACCAGTAACATATGAGATGACTGACATTTGATTTAGGCATTAATAATTGCAGTATACTTTGGATCAACGTCACAACGTATGGTCATATGGCTTTGGGTCAAGGTACACAACATAATTGTTTTTATAATTCAGACTAACTTTGGTAGAATAGGGTGGACAAAGTTGCAATATGTGGATACCCTTTCCCCCATTACTTTCTCTTCTTATTACCATACCAAAGAACATTAAAATTTGACAAGTGCAGCAGTACTATAATGCGAGATGTCTATACACACAGATGTATGGAGATCTTGACTACAGTAAAGCTCTAAATAATGTTACATAAGGTAATGCCCTAAATAATTGACTCCTTAACCACAGCAGAATTATGGGTAACTTTTCAGGATTTAGTCGGAAATATGGCTTGTTGCCATTCATCGGAAAGCTCTCACTGAGCCATATTGAGCTTTCCGATGAATGGCAACAAGCCATATTTCCGACTAAATCCTGAAAAGTTACCCATAATTCTCCTGTGGTTAAGAAGTCGATTATTTAGAGCATTACTGTAGCTATTGCGAGGCGAGCTCTGGCAATCAATAAGCAGCAGGATCGAGCCAATTTGGGCCATTAATTTGGGTTGTATAAACTTTTTGTGGTTGTTGTTATCCCACTGGTTGGAATCTTGAATAAATCATTCTGCCTGATTCAATCCGAGATTTGATTTGTAATTACATCCATTCAATGTTCCATGCCTGAATTTAGCATGTCTGACATTTGCAGAGTCTGAATTTAGTGACACTATCACAAACAGCAGGCTAACATGATCAAATTCACCCTCTAGGGACCTCATTCTGCTGAGAAGTATCTATCATCTAAAATTAACACTTTTTTTCAGGGGGGGGGGGGGTAGTAAACAAATTTCAGGAAGGTATGCCGTTTTTTTGCATCTGGCATTTTCGGGGACCCACCACCCCCAAACCTGCAAACAAAAAAAAATTCACTAAAATTGGTCTAAAATCGCATAAAACTATACTGATATCACTCATATGACTGGGAATTATCTCAATTACTTCAAATAACAGTTTAACCTGTTTCAAAAGCTGTTTTAATTGAAAAAAAAAACGTTTTATGAATTGCTGATCATCTGTAAACATAGGTCATTGTGCAGAATGCAAAATATTTCATAATTTCTGACTATTTCCTGATTAGTCTGTCAACCAGCCCATTATCTAACATATTCCATATACCACTTATGTTAGTCTACTGGAGCAATTTACTTACTTGGCACTCATTTTGATCTTAGACAGAGCCTTCAATTAGCAGGGGCCCCTTTGTGCGCTTCAAGCACATTTGGTCATGAAACATTTTGATTTATATATATTGTTTTAATATATTTTTTTTAAAGATTGAATTACTTGCTCAATTTAACAAAACCAATTTTATCACATAATTTGGCCATAAAAGCAGTTTCATAATTATCGGTAATAGACACGTTTAATATCAGCGCGTGCGATGACGTCACGGCGTTCTTCAAATAACTGTAGTTTATGATTGTTGTTTTCGATGAATATTTCGCGTTGCTTCGGGTTTATTTGATCATGTGATAAAAGGTATCACACACTCGTCCTATTTTATACGTAATTTATCAACCTAATCCTCTAAATTCTATTTGAGCCTCGGTAAACCTCGGCTCAAATCGAATTTAGTGAACTCGGTTGATAAATTCCGTATAAAATAGAAACTCATGTGAGATCCTCTATTTATTTTATTTTTTTTAATTAAATTTTTTTGAAAAACTAATACCATTATAACATCTGCCAGTGTACCCCGAGTCACCACACCGAATTTGGTTGAACTCGGTCCAGCCGGGGTCCGAGAGAAAAATCTGGACACATCCTACTTGTTTATATATATAGATGACAAGCAGTTACAGCACTATATATATACCAGACTTGGATACTTTAGGTCTTGTGAGAGATCATCTGAGTTGAAAGACATGCAAATAGTTCACTGATTGGCTTGATGCACTGATGACAGATATTTTCTACCCATTGATAGTCACATTAATGTTTGAGACAGTTACTCGCTCTTTTTCCATGCACACAATGATCTATGCATTAGTTACATCAGGACAAGTTTACTTATATATGCAAACTTAGGTCATTGTACAGGACACACAATTCCATAATTTCTAACCATTTCCCTATAGTCTGTCAACCAGCCCATTATCTGGCATTATGTCTTAACACTTTTGTTAGTCTACTGGAGCAACCTCTGTTATAATAAATGGCAAACAGTCACTATGCCAGACTTGGATATTTTAGGTGTTGTGAGAGTAACAGATCATATGAGTTGATAGACATGCAAATATTTCACTGATTGGCTTGATGCACTGATGAACAGTGTGATGACAGTTATATTCTAGCCATTGATAGTCACATTAATGTTTGAGACAGTTGCTCGCTCTTTTTCCATGCATACAATGATCTAGGCTTTATAGTTACATCAAGACAAGTTTATTTATTTCAGTTTTACATTTCTCGAAGCTTCTTTCCAAAGGCTGTCGGGAAGGAATTTTTTCACCACACCGCCCCATGCATATTCAACATGCCATAGCTTAATGTCATCTCCACTAACGCCCATATGAGGCCACAGTAACATAAATATGGTGTTATTGCCGTTATAAATCCTTATATGTTTTAAACTGTTACAAATGTCAAATAAGGGCACAAAAGGTCTTTGCAAAAAAATTTGCATGAGGTTGTAATAAACACGTTTTTTGCCCCTCAGGCCACCCACCACCCCGGCATACCTTCCTGCAAATTTTTTACTACCCCCCCCCCCCTGCTTTTTTAGTTACTTTTTCCCTTCTGTTCATGCAGTTTCTAAATCCCTAATTTGCAGAAGATAAAATGCATAATCGAGGTGACTATAGGTGAACATCAACTTAAACTGAACATCTTTGATCTGATCCTAGGTCTCCAATAACAGTTGAGGTCCTCCAGGCCGAAGCAGGATGAGGTCCACAGAGGGTGAATTTGGTTCTGCAAATATCAGACACACTAAATGCAGGCTTAAGTGGTTCTGCCCGATTCAATTCGGGATTTGATATGATTGAAACACCGATGGATAAGCTAGCACTTATTTTATGCTCCTCTCCTGAGTGAGGTCACAGTCAGGTAAAGGCACACTGCCAAGGATCAGATAACTGAATAATTCCAGCAATTTAACCCTTTGAGTGCCAGATCCGATTTTTGTATCAACCCATATACCCTGTGCCAATGCATTCTCTTATATATGCGAGTCGACCATAGGTCGCCTCGCATATATAAGAGAATGCATTGGCTTAACAATTTATTTTTTATTTTTATTTTTTTTACAATTTTTTACAATTTTAATATATTTTATTATATTCTTTAACAGACTTATTGTGTAGGTTTCCCCCATTACTTTCTCTTCTTATTACCATACCAAAGAACATTAAAATTTGACAAGTGCAGCAGTACTATAATGTGAGATGTCTATACACACAGATGTATGGAGATCTTGACTACAGTAAAGCTCTAAATAATGTTACATAAGGTAATGCCCTAAATAATTGACTCCTTAACCACAGCAGAATTATGTGGCACTCAAAGGGTTAAGTATGGCATCGCTATCTTCACTAAACGATGACTAGACACATACCGGGTTCCAGAATAAAACTAATGCATATAGTCTAGAATAATAGTGCCCTTACTGCTGCATGTTGAAAGATGAATGAACAGAAGCAAGCCTTGAAATAGGGTGTCTGTCATTTGCAGAATGAGGTCCCCAGAGGGTGAATTTAGTGACGCTACCCCGCATAGCGGGCTAGCATCACCAAATTCACCCTCTGTGGACCTCATTCTGCTGAGGTGTAAGCAGAATGAGGTCCCCAGAGGGTGAATTTGGTGATGCTAGCCCGCTATGCGGGGTAGCATCACTAAATTCACCCTCTGGGGACCTCATTCTGCAAAAAACAGACACAGTATTTCAAGGCTTGAACAGAAGATATCAGATCCAGGTTTATATATTTCCAGGTTATTCACAGGAAGTAGCAAGGAATTTACTACTATCTATTTTCACAATTTACTATTAAGTCTTCCATTGGTCCAGACACATTAAGTGAGATGGCATGGACAAATCAAGGAAATGGTAAGAAATGGAACCAATATTAAGAGCGGCGACGGTTAATCAAGCACGGATTGAGTGTGTCTGACATTTGCAAAATGAGGTCCCCAGACGTGAATTTAGTGACTTTTTCCATTCTTTCAGTTTCTATCCCCTAATTTGCAGAAGATAAAATGCATAATCGAGGTGACTATAATGGGTGAACATCACCAACTGCAATCTGATTCAAGGTCTCCCATAGCAGTTGATGGCTAGGATGATGCTAGCCTGATGTGCGGGATGGCGCCACTAAATTCACCCTCTAGGGACCTCAATCTGCAAATATCAGACACATTAAATCCAGACTTGGTGGTTATGGTTGTTAATAGAGACCTTTCGCATCCTCACGTTTACGATTACGAATACGGATAGCTATTCGTAGTCGTAAGTCTATCCGTATGGCCAAAAAGTCCTTTCGCAAAACGATTACGCGTAAGGGTTTTGACGAAAACGTACGATCATTATTTCGTACCACTTTTACAACTCAAAGCGTGTGTTTGGTATACAGTCCCTTAATACTTCACTTATCGTCTCATTTTCAACAATGCGTCAATCATAACCTGTTAATATTGTCAATAATTCGACCAGTCACAACGTACGACCCGGGATTCTCGTGATATATTGTGGCAATACAGGTATAAATGCCAGGTCATATGTGGTGGAAATTCAGTTCGTTGTTAACATGGATGACCAGATAGACGTTATGCTGATGGGGAAGATTGGTTCCTGAATTTGGACCTTATATATACATCAACCACGACGCCATCGTTCAAGCCCCTTCAAGTCCGCGATTTGATTTCAATGCGATTTCGGCTTCACCTCTTTGGGTTTAGGAAATCCGACATAAGGTTGGTGAGCTCGCTGATGTGCACCACTTCTGATTTGTTACTACCAAATCGAAATAAAGTCGACACGGTAGAAGCGATGTGCATCAAGTTGCTTTTTTGTCAGATATTTGACAAACCGGCAAAATTTCGTTGAACAAAATAAATAACAGGTTTTGGGCAATTTTATAATATAGTTGACTGTGGTTAGCATTAATTTTGAGCAATTACTTTTCGATTCTGATAACAGAAGCGGCATTTAAAAACAAAATTGTTGGTATCTGATGATATGGGGACATCTAATCGGATTGAGTACCTTTAAATGCCGCATTTGTGCGTGTTTTTTAAATTAAAAATAAATGCAAAGAACAAACCTGACAGGGACTGCTGAGCTCTGGTGATGTCGGTGGGTGTGCCAAATATTCTTTTAGTTAGGGTTCAGGAGCAGAAATCACTACTTACCAGTTGAATCGGGATCCTGGGTAGGTTAAGATTACTCAGACAGAGTACTTTATGTAACTTAGAACTCGGTTATAAATTCCATGTAATTTTAAAATCGGTTATGAATTCCATGTAATTTTAAAATGCCCTGCATTACAGACTCTGCGATAGAGATATATAAAACCCACTTCAACCGAAAACCGAATATTATTAAATTGAATGAACTATTCAATTCGGGAAAGGGGAAGAGAACACAAAATCTTTCACTATTCAGTAGTAGGGTTATGCCATTCTTTAGGCTCTCCTGAGACATTCTATAACTGCACACGTTATGACACCACCATGGGTTGTTGAATTAAATAATTGTTGAATTTCACTATATATTGTGTACTATCTTGCACATAATAATCACTCAAACCTCCTCATGCATCGCACACTATATACTGTATTTTTGGCGACTGGTTTCATAGTGCACTCCTCTTACTGTAAAGTTTTCTGTCGCAGCCAGCGGTGGCTATCCGTTGTGAATAGCGATCTTATTTCGCGGGAAGCTCGTGATTCACAACGACGAGTACAGTGATTGACAATATAAACAGCATATCGAGGTCGTAGCTCAATACAACTGGATGGTTTACATCACATACATATACAGTCTCGAACGGAGTAAAGTGATATATTGCAGAAAATAAATTTCAGGTGTTATTTGAGCTTATTAGAAACCATGAAATCGTAACCGTTATTACGGATAGTAAAATACGAGAACGATTAGAAAGTACACAAAGGTTGGTGACGTAGTACCCTATCCGTATCCGTAATCGTAAACGTGAGTTTTGCGAAAGGTCTCTATTATATAAACTCAAAGTTAACCCTTTACCCAACAGAAGGGCCCTGTGCCAATGCATTCTCTTATATATGCGAGTCAACCATAGGTCGCCTCGCATATATAAGAGAATGCATTGGCTTAACACATTAAAAATTATAAAATTGTTAAAGAATGTAAGAAAAAATGGTAAAAAGATTTTTTTTAGGCCAATGCATTCTCTTATATATGCGAGGCGACCTATGGTCGACTCGCATATATAAGAGAATGCATTGGCCCAGGGCATAACTGTAACTATCACAATGTGATCAAGGAGCCGGTTCCAATGATATCCATATTTGTATGGTTCTATTGAGACATACCGAAGATATTTTAGGCTGTTGAAGCTTTATTTGGCCGGTTTTGGCCGTTTTGTTGGGTAATGGGTTAAGAGAAAAATCGGCTAAAAGCGGCCTTCTTGTTTCTCCAGTGGTTGGGGTTATTTAGGAGTGGGAAACTTTCCACTGGTCATAGTGTTGTGATAGACACATGTGTGGCCAGATCTCGGTGATAGAGAGTGTACATGTAAGGAAGGGATCGACTATAAACTCATGGGAGATATCTCTATCATGGAGAAATTTCGATGCTAGTGGTCCGGTGCTTTCAATTTTGGTTAATCTTCATCAGGACATTGTTTGCTGTATGGGTGAGTTGTTGATAGAATCTGCCTTTTATACTGGGTATGTCAGTGGGTATGTGAGGCTTTTGTTGATTGGTCGATTGGTCAAATTCCTTTGGTCCTATGGTGATATGTGACCTGCCATATCAAATCCAGTCGTAAGTCGGGATTTTTTTACCCTGTGCCAATGCATTCTCTTATATATGCGAGTCGACCATAGGTCACCTCGCATATACTAGTATAAGAGAATGCATTGGCCTAACAATTTTTTATCTTTTTTTTTTAAATAAACGTTTCTTACAATTTTTAGGACATAAAATAAAAAACATCCATTACCCTGCAGGGAGCCCCACACATATATAGAAGACTGTCGTCTGCTCATGTTTGTCTGGGGCTCTGTATGGGTGAAATTATAAAATTGTTAAAGAATACAAGAACAAATTATTAAAATTGTAAAAAATTATTAGGCCAATGCATTCTCTTATATATGCGAGGTGACCTATGGTCGACTCGCATATATAAGAGAATGCATTGGCACAGGGTAAAAAAAATCCCGACTTACGACTGGATTTGATATGGGGCGGGTCACATATGTCAAAGGTGTGGAAAAAATACAATATCCGTCTGGACATTATACTTCTATTTCAGGAAAAACTGAAAGTGTCAATGCAGTTCAACTGGAGAGGGGATAATGTCATACATTACAGTCAATGGAGCAATTAGGAATGCGGAGACTTTAAATGTTTAAGTAATAGCAGAGTCAACCCGAAGAGCAAATATGAAGATTGGGGATCAATTAGGTAAAAAATGTTGGCATGCAAAAGTATTTAGCATTTTTTATCAAATATATCGTTCAAATTCGATAGGTCCCATTTAGAGGTGATACCAGGGTGTGCTGATGGATTCAAATGTGATATCCAAGATGCAAAGAATATATCAAAGATTGAATCCTAAGAAATTTCCATTTCAGTTGTATCGTCGTTAACTTTTAGATAACACAACAATTACTATTTATAATTAACAAGTGCAAATGCACAAAGAAGGGTTACAACTCCAAAGATTGAGATATCTTAGGCAAGAGCCTGACGCGTTTCTTCGCTAGTGCGAGTCATCAGAGGCAATGAGTATGTGGCTGTGTGGTCGGCCTTATATACCTTACCCCAGGGGTGACATCATCAAATGATTGGACCATGACCAAATTCGAATTTGACCTTTGTTATTTTATTTAAAACCATTTACCAAATATCAAGAAATTCTGTAAAAAACATAAAACATATTGTTCAAGATACAGTAATGCCCTAAATAATCGACATCTTAACCACAGCAGAATTGTGGATAACTTTTCAGGATTTAGTCGGAAATATGGCTTGTTGCCATTCATCGGAAAGCTCTCAGTGAGATCTTTCCGATGAATGGCAACAAGCCATATTTCCAACTAAATTCTGAAAAGTTACTCATAATTCTGCTGTGGTTAAGGAGTCGATTATTTAAGGCATTACTCTACCATCTGGACAACCAAATATTAATTAGTTCTAGGTAAAAAATGAGGTATGGCTCCATTGAAAATCAATGGACTATGACCAAATTCGAACTTGTCTTCTCAAATGTGAACCACATTCGAAATATCAAGAAATTCTTTTGAATATTGCTCAAGTTATCATCTGGACAATCCAAAAACTGCAATTTCTAAGTAAAAAAAGGGGCCCAACTCCATCCAAAATCATCAGATAATGACCAAAATAAAACTTGAATTGCATGTTCTCAGATATCATATACATATAAAATGCCACGGAATTCTGATCACTATCATCAAAGTTATGATTGGGAAAACTCAGACGGACGGACAGATGGATGGATATTCTGATTATAATAGTCCTCCGATATTACTTGGAGGACAATTGATAATCAACTGGCAATTTATTTCTCAGCACTGTGGTGCAGACCACCATAATGAATATAACCAGAATATAATATATAGCTACAACATCTTCTTCCGGCAAAAACCAAGCCTTGAAATAGTGTGTCTGTCATTTGCAGAATGAGGTTCCCAGAGTATAGGGCCCTGCGAATAGTGGGTTTTTGATCGATTCAAATTTTTAACCAAATACATGTAGCTCTCAAAAAATTTGAAAACAATCGAATATCGAATGGAATATTTCATAATCTTGGTCATCGTAATATTAAGATAAAGATATGTTTCAAGTTTTCGTCTGTATGCCATAATTATCTATTAAATAAAGCACGTTGTCATCATTATTGAGGTCCCCAGAGGATGAATTTAGTACTGCTACAGTAATGCCCAAAGTAATTGACCACTTAACCACAGCAGAATTATGGGTAATTTTTCAGGATTTAGTTGGAAATATGGCTTGTTGCCATTCATCGACGAGAGCTTTCCAACGAATAGCAACAAGCCATATTTCCAACTAAATCCTGAATTATTTTCCATAATCCTGGTGTGGTTAAGGGGTCAATTACTTTGGGTATTTACTGTAAGCCTCTGTGCAGGGTAGCATCACTAAATTCATCTTCTGGGGACCTCATTCTGCAAATGACAGACAGACTATTTCAAGAATCGGCAGACACCCACATAATGACATCTTTTTCAAGAGCAATCTTCAGAATAATGACATGGCTGAGGGGGGACATGCAATAAAAGCCGTTTAAAAGGTATGTCTGGGGAAAGATGGTTCTGTCTGGACATCACAAATGACAGGTCATGCATTGTTCAGTGCAAGGGTAATGGCCTCATGTGAAATATGCATACTGCAGGACTTTCCATCAGTCTTTGGCAATTCCTGACATGGTTCTCTTGTAGGTTGATCGATTACTATATTGTTAACCCTTCCATGACGGGAGCTGCGTTGGTGCAGCATTAATGATCCTGTGCCAGTGCATTCTCTTCTCCCATAGAAAGCCTCGCATATATAAGAGAAAGTACTAGCTTAAAAGGTCAATGTAAATATTGTTAGGCCAATGTATTCTCTTATATATGCGAGGCACCCTATGTGAGACTCCCACATATAAGAGAATGCATTGGCTCCAGTCATGGAAAGGTTAACCCTTTGAAACCTGGCTCCCCACAATGATCGACACCCTGACCCTGGGCTCCCAGTGGTATTTTTTATATTGTGGCCAGTGTTTAGATGTATGGTGTTGTTTATGTTCAAGTGGTGTCACATTTCTGAAACTTTAGATGCATGTTCCCCATGGACCACTGATTATTTTACGATCTGGTTACATTGCCACGTGGTCACTCTACCCGATATTGAAAGTAAAATACAATTATAGCTTTTACGGTCGTAATTCAGCCCAAGGAAATGGCGTTTTTGATGCAGTCAACACCCTATTGTGAAATTTTAGATATATCTGGCCAGAAGTCTGATCCTAACTTGTATTTAAGGGTAGCAACGGTTGCTAAACAAATACCCCAAATGATCGAATGACACCATTGCCCTGTGAATCCAATTGTATTATGCCCCAATTTAGACATTCTTGGCATGCACATGCTGATAGTTATGTTCAAATGGTGCTACAGGTCTGAAATTTTACAGGTATGTTCCCATGGGTCACTGTGTATTTTTTTTAGAACGGTATACTTTGCCATACGATCACTCCCTGGTAACGGTTTCTAAGCAACTACCCAGAACTGAAAGTATAATGCAATTATAGCTTATAGCGTTGTATAATTCTGCGCTAAGAAACAGTCAATACCCTATTGAGAAACTGGAGATACATCAGGTCAGAAGATTGAACCTACATGTAGTTTGTATTTAACGGTATCAATGGTTGCTAAGCATATAGCCCAAGTGATCGAATGACACCACTTCCCTGTGCATTACGTCCCGTTTTAGACATCGCCTATAGGGCACAGTGATGGTCATGTTCAAATGGTGCAACGAGTCTTAAACTTTACATAATTGCTCAATAATGCACGATTTGACCACGTGTTTGTAATGTGCACGCGCAAGTAGATCGGACTAGATGGTATTGTGACCATGCAACCCATTTCCACGGTACTACTCTGGTGCAATGTCAAAACGTGCAGCTGTATAACGCAAATTTATGTACTATGGAGATCGTTGATGTGATTGTATCATTTCACAAAAATCCATAATTTATCATTTTATCCTATGCGCATGCGCGAAACAAATCGACTCAAATAAGAAACTGCGTGCGCCTTCCTCACATATGACAGAACACTGATTATGTATGCAATACTAATTTAAACCAAAAAGAGTGATCGAAATGGTGTCTTTTGACAATCCTGCGAACCGCGCAACAATGTAGAGCTTTACCCGAATCGCTTCAAATAATGTACGTTTGTTGAATTCTGCGCTGTGCGCATGTTTTTCTACCCAACTAGTCGGCAACAAACTCATACACATGCACCCATGGCACTGCTGAAGTTCCTTGGGATAATTTACATAGATAGAAGTGGATATACCAATGGTTATAACATGTATACACATGCTACATAGGTTTATGATGTCACTGAATGCTGCTGGCCGCTTTTGCGGCCAGTCGGGTGTATGAACGTTTTCTGGCTGGCTGGCCGCTTTTGCGGCCAGTCGGGTTCAAAGGGTTAAGAAGCTAAAGACATGGGAACTAGCTACTGGGCAAATTAATCTGAAATATGATTTATGTAGTTTAGCTTACTTGGTTAAAGTGATATGAAACACTCCGGTAGGGTGATCAAATAGAAATGGAGAATATCTTGCTCAAATTAGTTATTTTTACAACTATCAGTGACTCTTGGTGGAGAAATATTTTTCGTTAGTTTATCGCCGATATTTCCATCCCGAATAGAGAAGTAAATATTTACAATTGAGCGTAGTTCGGACGATGTTTTCTATGGAGTGCATGGTATGGTCGATTTGCTTGAAATTTTCGGCGATGTTAGTAGAATGCTACATTCCTCCAGTTGGAACAGCTCCTGAATACTAACGGATCAGTTTCACGCACCAGATCAAGTCCATACTATGTCTTTAATTAGATCTTGACTGTATAATGTTCTTTTTTTATTTTATAATGTCAGGTCATATAAAACATAAATGAATGAATCATGCAATCTCAAATATTTGTAATGAAATGTATTTGCACCAGCAATTTAGCATAGCAGGCTAGCATCACCAAATTTACCCTCTGGGGACCTCATTCTGCAAATGACAGACACCCTATTTCAAGGCTTGTGCACCAGATGAGTAATATGGAAGGGATCAGAGAGGTGTATCTGTGTGGTTGTTACTATTAGATGTGGGAACTACTGGGCAAATTGGTCTGAAAAATGATTTATGTAGTTTTACTTACTGAGTTAGTTTATATCTTGACCCTTTCATGATGGGAGCTGCGCTAACACAACATTAAAGACCCTGTGCCAATGCATTTTCTTATAAATGCGAGTCAACAACAGGTCACCTCGAACATAAAACAGAATGCATTGGCCTAATAATTTTTTATCAATTTTTCTTACATTCTTTAACAATTTTTATAATTTTTTCTTACATTGTTTAACAATTTTTATCATTTTGTCTTATATTCTTTAACAATTTTATTATTTTTATTATTTTTTCTTAGATTCTTTAACAATTTTATCAGTTTTTATAATTTTTTCTTACATTCTGGTGCAACATTAAAGACCCTGTGCCAATGCATTCTCTTATATATGCGAGTCTATATACCATAGGTCACCTCGCATATATAAGAGAATATATTGGTCTAACAATTTTTTTTTATCAATTTTTCTTACATTCTTTAACAATTTTTTATAATTTTTTCTTAAATTCTTTAACAATTTTATCATTTTTTTATAATTTGTTCTTACATTCTTGAAATTATTTTATAATTTTTTATCATTATTTCTTACATTTTTAAACAATTATAACAAAATAACATAAAATTTGTTAGGTCAATGCATTATCTTATATATGCGAGGCTCCCTATGGTCGACTCGCATATTAAAGAGAATGCATTATTTGGCACAGGTTTTTTGCAAAATTCAGGAAGCTCCAGTCATGAAAGGGTTAATTGTCTTTAATGCTGTTTTTTTAAGAGTTATGATGTCAGGTCATATTAAATTAATGTGTCAAATCAATCTCATATATGAAATGAAAAGTATTTGTACAGCTGAGTGATATGGAATGGATCCCATTACAACAGGTGAGAGCTAGGTGTATCACAAACCTACCTCAGGTGCAGACCACTGGGGAAAATCCCAAATATTCAAATACATAATATATATGAGACAAGGTCACGAGGCGCAATCACAAATCCTATTTTTGTAACAAAAAACAAAAAAGCTATCTCTCATAATTAAATTTGCAAATTTGATAATCTCACCAAAATATGACCCAATGTGTCTTATTGGTAATAAAATCCTCTATCTTTTCACATATTCCTGGACATAATCAAACAAGAGGTGAGCACTCGAGTGCTAGCATACCCCCACCGTGGCAAATTCAACCCACATTATCCGTAAACCCAACAAAAAAGATTTTTAACTTTAAATAAAAATTCGGACTAATAATATCGATATGGTGTCACAAGAAGCTTGTACAGAAAAAATTATTCAAATTGGTTCATATTTGTTAAAGTTATTAAGTCAGACAGAATTTTCTAAGTCAAAATAAGTCGAAAATGAAGTGTAATATTACGAAAAACAGTCTGAGCCAATCCCTAGCCGCTTCATGTAGAGAGGGTATTGTGAGAAGCATGTACACAATGTATACCAAAAATTATTGAAATAAGTCGAAAATGAGGCGTAACTTAAAAAATTTAGTAATTAGCATCATGCGGAGAGGCAGTCCTAAGGAGATTGCATACAAAATATTATTGAAATCGGTTCATAGTTGTTCGAGATATGAGGTCGGACGGACGGACGGATGGAAGGACAGACACACGGAGGGAGAAAGCGTGACGGACGGACGCAGTCAATCCAGTATACCCCCCATTTTCTTCGAAAGTGGGGGTATAAAAAGCAAACTTGAGATATCATACTGAAAACTTGCAAAATTTTGGGGGACAATGGGTTGTCAACTTAGGTGTCTGAGTGATAGCCTCATTAATTCTAAAATATTATGGTCATCTCAGTTTCCCTTTAATACCACCTGCTTACGAAATTTATAAAAGTATTTATATCTGGCCACGTAAGTTTTGGGTATGTCCTTCATGTAAGAATATACTAACCGTAACTCTAACCCTAACCCAAACCCTAGCCCTGACCCTATAAACACATATGGAGAACGGAGGGGCCGGGTGTGTGGTTTCGTGTATTCTTACATGAAGGATATACCACGTTTTGTCAAAATAATTGCTCAGGCTGCAGAAGGAATGCTCAAAGCAAGGCTGGATTTAGTGTGCCTGTCATTTGCAGAATGAGGTCCCTAGAAGGTGAATTTAGTTACACTACCATGCACAGTGGGCTAGCATAACCAAATTCACCCTTTTGGGACCTCATTCTACATGGCCTCATCTGCTATGGGAGACATAGACTCAGATTGAAGTTCCCAAATGGTGAATATTGTGATGTACACCCATTGGGAACCTTGATTATGCAATGTGTCATCTGCCAATTTGTGGATACAGAGAATCTAAACTAAAAAAGAAATAGAATCTAATTTAATAAAAAAAACTTTCCAGAAAAGATGAGGCCTAAGTAGAATGAGGTCCTCAGAGGGTGAATTTAGTGATGCTAGCCCTCTCAGGGGACCTCATTCTGCAAATGACAGACACGCTATATAATCAGGTTTGGCTCAAAGCAAGTGAGCACACAAAGGTGATTGCTTTTTAAACTGTATCAATTGTTTTTAGTAATATATATTCTGAAGAGTTTTGTTGAAACAACTGAGATTTTTCAATTTGCAATGATTACAAAGGGAATTGTCATCTCCATCATTAGTGAACGAAGGAATGCATTCAAAAGCCAAGACACCCACACAACTCCAGTAAAAATTCCAATCATAAATATTCAGTGAATGACATTGTCATTTTCCAAAGGGATATACAGTAATGCTCTAAGTAATTGAATCCTTAACCACAGCAGAATTATGGGTAATTTTTCAGGATTTAGTCGGAAATATAGCTTGTTGATATTCATCGGAAAGCTCTCGCTGAGAACGTTCCGAAGAATGGTAACAAACCATATTTCCGACCAAATCCTGAAAAATTACCCATAATTCTGCTGTGGTTAAGGAGACGATTACTTAGAGCATTACTGTATCTACCTATGAATAATGCTAATGTGCTAAGCACAAGGATGAATCCACAACCGTGACATGCTGGTTAATATAATTGTCTTAAAATGGCATTTAATAACATTTCTAGCTCATACACACCTACATAAACCCAGTTGTTTGACTTGAAGCATACAACTTTTTTGTTTGAGTCTAGCATAGTTGCATCGTAAACGTTAATTTTTCACGAGTTTTGTACAAGTTTATATCTATATGGAGAAATTTTTCGCACATTTGAAAAATAAATAAGGTGGAAAATTATGTGATTCCACTGCACATCAAGACCCACAAATAACATTGAATATTTTTTATTTTCACCCCCCGAGAGGCCCTGCATGGTCTCCTAGTCAGAGTTTACAAGAGATGGGCTGTCGTCCAGTGAATATCCCTCTTGTGGCATACCTATAACATATGACTAAATTAATGAACTGAAGACAGACGGACCCAAAAATTAGCATTTTCAGATAAACAAAGATGAATAACTATAGAATGAGAAACCTAAACAAAACGATTGAACACCAATGAATGTCCTCATAGTGTCATCCATACCAAATTGAGATCCGAGCACTACTGTTCAAGTAATGGCCTGAATGGATATCAGACGGACCAAAAAGCCAGCATTTCCAGATAAACAAAGATGAATAACTCCAGAATGGAAAAGCCGAACAAAACAATGGAACCCTCTATTGAATGTCCTCATAGTAGTGAACATCCATACCAAATTTCATTGAGATCCGAGCACTACTGTTCAAGTAATGGCCTGAATATTAAGACATCAGACGGACCAAAAAGCCAGCATTTTCAGATAAACAAAGATTTTTAACTCTAGAATGGAAAACACAAGCAAAATGACTGAACCCTCTATTGATTGTCCTCATAGTATTGAACATCCATACCAAATTTTATTGAGATGCGAGCACTACTGTTCAAGTTATGACATGAACAGACACCGAACGGATGTATGGATGAACACCCTGATGGATGGACAGGTGAAAAACAGTAACAGTACCCCCGGTTGTATAATAATTCCCTTGCACAGAATGAGAGTGCGGGATTAATAATTCTTACAATTTTTGGTAAAAAAAAGTCCGATAAATATTCTGAATATGGAACAGAAAAGGATCCATCACAAAAGTATGGTCAACTATATGTAATTCATAAATTATGTTTTCAGCAAACTATTAACAATTAACTCGGATAAAAAGCCTTCACTATACATGTACAGATGTATTATGGTCAGGGTTAAAAGCCATCACTATATAGGTTTGTTATGATCAGCATTAAAAGCCTTCACGATATAGGTATGTTATGATCAGTGTTAAAAGCCTTCACGATATAGGTATGTTATGATCAGGGTTTGTAACTCGGTTAAAAGCCTTCACTATACATGTATAGGTATGTTGTGGTCAGGGTTAAATGCCTTCATTATACATGTATAGGTATGTTATGATCAGGGTTCATGCTGCTAAAATATTTCACAGTTCGCAAAATTTATTTTCATTTGCGAAAAAATGGCAAGTGAGTTCTCAATTCCACAAGAAAGTAACTATAAAGTGATTGTTTTGTTCAAAGCATACAGGTCAAGAAATCCCCATTTTTTAAAGATATATAGCCACTTACCTTTATGTAACACTCTATTGGATACCATCTTACTTTATGCAGGTTTAACCCGCTCGTTTCATTTCATTTCATTTCGTTATAGTCGGAACTATAGCGTAACACGAGCGATAACTCCTCCCGGTAATATCTCGTTCATTCCATTTTGCTGCGCCAATAAGGCAGGTCACAATTATGTCGGACTCCGATAGTTTGTCGCCGTCGTCACCTACCAAAGAGGTGATCGACAATACAATTACGAAGAAGAAACGTAAAACTAAATATCAAATCCTCCAAGAGGAATTTTCGTCTACTATGGAGAGTTATCGCTCGGAAGTCGGGGGACTTTCGAGCAAGCTTGATACTCTCATCGAATTGCAAAGTCATGGCCGCCCTGCCATTGACGTCTCCCGACCATCGATAATGAGGTCAACTATTGGGGACACGGGAATTGCAAATGATTGCCCAATATCCAATACACATACATTTTCTTCCACACCAAGAGGAAAACCTCACACAGTGAGTCGAAGACCACCAAGTTCTGACGAAGATTCGTCTGAAAATGACAATGTGACAGACATTGGATCAATTCATGTTGATGAACATTGTTCGGTTTTTTCGGAAACCATTTCCAACGACTGCTCCAAGAGCAAAACACTGGAAAGGATCTTCGGTGATGATGCATTAGTGAAACCACCCCCAAAGAAACTTGGGGCAGACATTGATGCCGCACAGAGACTTGTGCTTTCGCAATCCTGGAGATGTGAACATCCATTTTCCCTGACTGCTTTTGCCGAGGTATCTGCACAAAAATTTCCTGTCTGCTGAAGCCGAGGAGTTTTTAAAACTACCCACGCTAGACAGTTTGGTTTATCGCTGCCTTAGTCAGATACATGGCAAGAATGTCAAACCACCTCCATTTGGAGATCGTTCACTTGTAGGACAACCATACAAGATGATAGAAAAGCTGGCCTTCCGGGGACAGGCGGCCGCTCATATGGGAATTAGTGAAATGATTTACCTTCAACAAGGTCTTGCTTCTTTGATGCAAACCATTAACCCTTTACCCAACAGAAGGGCCCCGTGCCAATGCATTCTCTTATATATGCGAGTCGACCATAGGTCGCCTCGCATATATAAGAGAATGCATTGGCTTAACACATTAAAAATTATAAAATTGTTAAAGAATGTAAGAAAAAATGGTAACAAGTGTTAAAAAAAGATTTTTTTTAGGCCAATGCATTCTCTTATATATGCGAGGCGACCTATGGTCGACTCGCATATATAAGAGAATGCATTGGCACAGGGCTAACTGTAACTATCACAATGTGGTCAAGGAGCCGGTTCCAATGATATCCATATTTGTATGGTTCTATTGAGACAGACCGAAGATATTTTAGGCTGTTGAAGCTTTATTTGGCCGGTTTTTGCCGGATTGTTGGGTAAAGGGTTAATGCATCACAAGATATCACGGTGGAGGATGTGTCACATCATGTGTGAGACATTTTCGCCATATCTACCACCTCTATGGATCAACTTGGTTGTGCGGGGGCCTATCACCATATCTTACGGCGTCAAAGTGCCTTGGCTGATACCCAATTATGGAAGCGTGATGACTCCAAAGAGCTTTCTGACCTATCATTATCAGCTGATGGTTTTTGGTAGCGGACTAGAATCTGTTCTAAAAACGCAAAAGGAGCGCACTAAAGCGCTGGATGATTTGTTGCCAGCTACCAAGGCCATTACCTCTACTAAGAGAGTTTTTCCCATTTCTTCGGATAATGGGCCTTCCAATGCCAAGAAAACATTCTTTGCCAAACCTAATACTGATTGGAAGAGTTCGCAAAAGGGAACAGGTGGCAAATCTGGTAAAAGTTTTAAAAAGACCAATGCCACCTACGTCAACAAAAAGAATGACACTTTTCGGACCCCACTGAAGAATGTCTATACCGGTGCCGGTAACAAAGGATATCAAACCAAGAAAAGATGACTCGGTGAGTACATGCATACATTTTCACCAAATTCTTTCTCCCAGTGTGCAGATCGGGGGGAGGTTCTCAAATTACCTAGCTCAATGGGAAGCAATTACCAACGATGCTTGGACCCTCGATATAATTCGTCAGGGCTACAAATTGGATTTTCAAACCATACCCCCTTTTCATGGTTTAAAAATGACAGTGGTACATGGTGTCCAAAACGATATTCTCAATTTAGAAATCAAAAATCTTTTGGCTCTTGGCGCCATCGAGAAAGTTCCTCCGGATCTGTCAAAATTGGGGTTTGTGATAAATTTCGACAAGTCAAATCTTGTTCCGGACCAAACAGTCAAATATCTAGGGGCGCAATTTCAGTTGACTCAGGGTCTCGTATCACCATCTGCAGAACGCATACAAGGCCTTCAATTAACTGCTCAGTCCCTCTTAACAGGCACAAAAACAGCCCGGGTTTACCTACAATTTCTGGGCCAAATTGCTTCGTGTTTGGAGCTCATTCCTCTCGCCAGGTTGTACATGAGGCCCATTCAGTCTCAATGTCATCAAAATTACGATCAGCTTATCCCATTTTCTCCGGAACTGGGTTTCCACCTGAAATGGTGGTTACAAACTCAAAACATTTCTCAGGGTCGCTCCTTTCGACCAATCCGTCCTTCGGCTACGATCACAACAGATGCCAGCATGACGGGGTGGGGAGGTCATTTTGCGAATCAGACTATTCAAGGTCTTTGGTCCGCCGCAGATAGGTGCCTCCACATCAACAATTTGGAGCTGAAACCAGTTCTTCCAACGCTCAAAAATTTTATTCGCCAATTGCGAAACCAAACGATTTTAGTTCAAACGGACAATGTCACCGTGGCTTGTTATATCAACAAGCAGGGGGGGACTCATTCCCTCACCCTCTGCCGTCTTGCACAGGATCTGTGGCAATTAGCTCAGACCAACAACATATGGTTATTAGCAACCCACATTGTGGGGAGAACGAATGTGCTGGCCGACCAACTCAGTCTGTTTCATTTTCATCCGACCGAATGGGAATTGTCACCCGACATTGTGGCGAAAATATTCCAGACCTGGGGCGAACCTTCAATGGACCTCTTTGCGACCGTTCACAATCGAAAAACACTGATATTTTGTTCATGGCAACCTCATCAGGAGGCATATGCGACCGATGCACTGTCAATCGAATGGGCGGATCTTTTTGCGTATGCGTTTCCACCCATTCCACGGGTCTTAAATCACCTTCAGCAATTTCAATGCCACATCATTCTCATTGCTCCAATGTGGACCAAACAATATTGGTATCCCCACATCTTGGATCTCCTGATCGATTTCCCGCGGAAAATTCCGATAGTAGAGAATTTACTGACTCAGCATTGCCATCGTGCAGTTCACCCGAACCCATCAATGTTCAATCTGACTGCTTGGCTGTTGTCGACAGACAACTCCAAGCAGATGGCTTTTCAAAACAGTCTCGTGAACTTGTCCAGGCCTCCTGGCGACCAGGCACTCAACGTGACTACAGATGCAAAATTAGGCGGTTCTGTAGCTGGTGTACTGAACAGGAAATTGATCCCGCTCATGCCTCTTTGATTCAATGTGCCAATTTTCTAGCTGACCTTTTCACTTCCGGCCTCCAATACCGGACAATAAGTGGCTATAGATCTATGTTGTCATCTTCCCTTCCTCACGTGGAAGGTACTCCAATTGGTCAGCACCCTTCCATAATTCGGATGCTTAAAGGTATGTTCAACTCCAGACCTCCGGTCCGCACATTGGTTCCTAGCTGGGATTTACCCAAAGTATTGGAGCTCCTACAACAACCACCCTTTGAACCTTTGGCTATCGCACCACTCAAGTATCTCACTTGGAAAGCAACCTTTTTGGTGGCTATCACCACATTTAGACGTTGTAGTGACCTCCAATCATTGTCTCTGGGCCAAAGTACCATGAGAATTCAAGCTAAAGGCATTACCTTCATCAGACAGGGTTTATCAAAACAGGATAGAATATCCCATCAAAACCCTATTTTGTTTGTCCTTAGCTATGAAGACAATCCCTTATTGGACCCTAAACGTACATTACTCTTATACATGGAGAAAACTGCCCCATATCGGCCAACCGATGGGAGAAAACTGCCCCATATCGGCCAATCAATGGGGGTACATCACTTTTTCTCTCCATAAATGAACCACATAAAGCTGTTTCTGCTCAAACTATTTCTAAATGGATTGTCAAAACCATAAAAATGGCATATTCTTCTCCTTCCAGTCCTGATACCACAGCATAGATCAAAGGACATTCGACACGCGGTGTTGGTCCTTCCTGGGCACTATTTCATGGTGCTACTCTGACTCATGTTTTGGACAGTGCAGACTGGAGCCAGTCATCCACATTCGTCCGTTTCTACCTTAAAGACGTGGGAGTTCATGTTTTGAACTCTTGAGTGAACCACTTTGCTGCGGGTTGCTGCATGTAGTGCAAGGATTCAAATGTTGTTTGTAATCCAATTTTCTGAGGAGAATACCAGTATTGGATCCTGTGGGACTCAATGGTTTTTAATGTCGGACACATGTGAAAGGACTTCCATGATCCGATGGATTTACATTGTACAGTATTGTTGTTGCGAAAAAAATAACTGAACATTCTGGAGAGAGGATCTCAGCCAAACTTCATCTACCACAGCGCCACAAGGGAGCTTTGGACTCAGATGATATCCAATAGAGTGTTACATAAAGGTAAGTGGCTATATATCGATAAATTTTTTATAGATTTGGACCCCCAAGTCCAATTTTTTTATAGATATATATACTTAAGCACGGCCCCGCCCGCCTCCCCTTCCTTCAGTTTGTCTCTGTGCTTTATTGGCGCAGAGATGAAATGAACGAGATATTACCGGGAGGAGTTATCGCTCGTGTTACGCTATAGTTCCGACTATAACGAAATGAAACGAAACGAAACGAGCGGGTTAAACCTGCATAAAGTAAGATGGTATCCAATAGAGTGTTACATAAAGGTAAGTATATATATCTAAAAAAAATTGGACTTGGGGGTCCAAATCTATAAATTTCACAGTTACTTGTTAACCAGGGAGCAGGATAAATATATGCAGGTTTGTGCCAATACGGGGTACATATAACGCTTAGACAATCAAAACGATTTGATTGTTTAATTACAACAAAGTCAATGGCATTCAATCGTCGGCATCTGGTTTCTCCTAGTGTTCGTCGTCTGCTCGGGTTGGGGTCTTCTGGCGTCATCGTAAGTTGGGCGTGTCTGCTCGTCATCTGCGTGGTTGATATCCGATTGAGTTCGTCGGCCTGTCGTCTGCTTCGCTTCTTCGTTGGTTCATCGGGGTAGCGTTGTTAGAAATACAAGATTGTAATGTTTACCTTGTATTCCTATCCGTGTTTCCGACTGGAGATCCTAGCTGTCTTCTCGGCGCCATGAGAATCGTGAGTCGTTGGTAACTTCTGGTAGCTCGCTGAGAACTGGGTATCGAGTGTCAGTTTGATTGCGACTAAATATGCCAAGGGGATTAGGATAGCCCAGGGCGTATTTCACAGCATATCAATCTGGGCGTACCTAGGTTAATCAGGCTAGCGTCGTTCTTCTGTATCTCCTCTTGTTCTGTCTTCCCGGCGGTTTGCCACGTTAGGTTCCAATGGGCATCTTCTTGGAGATATCTAGTATAGCTTATCCGTAAATTGTGCTGTGTACTTCTAAATCTTCATGCTGCGTTAGCTTTCTACTTCTGGTGGTCTAAGCTGTTGTTTGTGTGTTGTTTGTGTGTCGCGCATCGTATCTTGATATAGTTAATAGGGATGCCGATATGTACGGTGAATCATGCAGCCCCTACGAACTGAAGATTGTCTGCTTTCCTGGGTTGAAGGTTCTGCCCTGGGTATATTTGGTACAGATTAAAATAAATAGGGAAAGTTAAATTGGTGTCTATTTAGCACAGCATGTTGATTGCAGGTGTGACAAAGCAAAATTAAACAACTCTATTATCTTAATTTCAGCATGCTATTAATTTGACAAAAATTTCAAGAGAATTTGGCACAAATATTTTCATTTGACAAAAAAAGTGGCAAAAGTATATTTTGAACCAGCGCAGGCCCTGGTTATGATATTCCCTCTGTCAGATTACATACAATTAGCAAATAGATTATATGGAGATTAAAATGATCGATCAAGCCATGTCAATTCTAGATACTGGCATACACTGAACATCAACAGTCTTTAATAGTACAGTGTAAGCCAGTGCATTCTCATAAATATGTGAGGCTCCCTATCGGAATGACCAAGGAATGACTGATTGTCACATATTTCCAACAATGAACCAGATTAACAGGGTCCTGGCAAGCCTGAGTTTAGTGTACCTGTCATTTGCTGAATGAGGTCCCCAGAGGATGAATTTAGTGATGCTATCCCGTATAGCAGGCTAGCATCAACAAATTCACCCTCTGGGGACCTCATTCTGCTTAGGCCTCATCTTATGTGCAGTTTCTTTATTATAAAATTTCTATAGATTCTTCTCCACATAGATTCTATTTCTTTTTTAGTTTAGTTTCTTTATATCCCCAAATTGGCAGACGACATATTGCATAATCAAGGATCCCAATGGGTGTACATCACAATATTCACCATTTGGGAACTTAATTGAATCTGAGTCTATGTCTCCCATAGAAGATGAGGCCATGCAGAATGAGGTCCCCAGAGGGTGACTTTGGTGATGCTTAAGCCCACTATGTGGGATAGCATCACCATATTCACCCTCTGGGGACCTCATTCTGCTTAGGCCTCATCTTATGTGCAAAGTTCTTTATTATAAAATTTCTATAGATCTTCTCCACATAGATTCTATTTCTTTTTTAGTTTAGTTTCTCTATATCCCCAAATTGGCAGACGACATATTGCATAATCAAGGATCCCAATGGGTGTACATCACAATATTCACCATTTGGGAACTTAATTCAATCTGAGTCTATGTCTCCCATAGAAGATGAGGCCATGCAGAATGAGGTCCCCAGAGGGTGACTTTGGTGATGCTAGCCCACTATGTGGGATAGCATCACTAAATTCACCCTCTGGGGACCTCATTCTGCTTAGACCTCATCTTCTCTGCAAAGTTTCTTTATTATAAAATTTCTATAGAAACTTCTTCACATAGATTCTATTTCTTTCTTAGTTTAGTTTCTCTATATCCCCAAATTGGCAGACGACATATTGCATAATCGAGGTTCCCAATGGGTGTACATCACAATATTCACCATTTTGGAACTTCAATCTGAGTCTATGTCTCCCAAGATGAGGCCATACAGAATGAGGTCCCCAGAGGGTGACTTTAGTGATGCTAGCCCGCTATGCGGGATAGTGTCACTGAATTCACCCTCTGGGGACCTCATTCTGAAAATGATAGGCACACTAAACACAAACCTGGTTAGCCAGTGCTTTATCAGTGCAAATTTGAGAGGCTCCCTATGGTATGACCAAGGAATTACTAATTGTCTCTTAGGACAATGAACCAGGTTAGACTTAATGACTAACAGGGTCAGGGGTAACTTTAAACCATTAACTATGAAAAACGAGATGAATAAAATTGATATATGATAAACGAGGTAACTTGGAATATGCAGAATAAAGCAAAGACCTGCTTAGACTTTCCTTGACTCAATTAGTAACTATTATCACAGATAACGATTTAATGACTCAAGTAAATAAATGTGGGGTCATGGGCTATAGTGATGTCAATCATCTGCAGTTCGGAATAGGGACATGCGTCATTAAAAAGACGTCTGTCAATGGTATTTAGCCAAGTGAGTGGATCAATCAGTAGCCTTTTTCATTGCTGTAGCATCAAAATGATGATATCTCTTCCCTGAACAGGCAGGCAGATATTATCCAGTAATCAGACAGCTATGTTCTATTTCCCAACGAAGTCCATTTAACCTAACACAGCAATAAGTTGTTCAGTTGTCAATGAGACACGAAACAATTTAAGCCATAACATGAATCGTACGTGACACGTAGTGGATCAACCACACATTCTGTGCCTCAAATTTTCCTTTTATCAGCGACATGATGCTAAGAATAATGTACAGTAATGCCCTAAATAATCGACTCTCACTGAGAGCTTTCCGATGAATGGCAACAAGCCATATTTCCGACTAAATCCTGAAAAATTACCCAAAATTCTGCTGTGGTTAAGGAGTCAATTATTTAGGTCATTCCCTTATGTAACATCAGGCAGTGGTCCCGATGGAGACGACGTGACAAGACTTGTCGTGGTTTTGTGCATCTTGTCTGGATTCTGGCCGACAAATCCAAAATGACATAAATGACATCAGACACCTTGTCATGACATCGTCGCTGGTTTTCATTAAGCTAACCAACGAAATTGGTCTAAATGAAACAAATAGGACTAAAATCACATGGGAATTCTTCATAAGTTGTGAAGTAGCTAATTTAATTTTCATTACCGATTCCGCAATTTGGTAATCTCCACACAGTTGCTAACTGGAAATCACGTGACAATTTCTCCAAAATCCATACCCGCGATCTTTGAAAAATCACTGATGGATATAGAAAAAAATATATGACGTCATTCACCTGCGCCTAAGGTATAAACAACCCCACGCGCCGTGTTGGTGGTTGCTAAAATCACATGGGAATTCTTCGTAAGTTGTGAAGTAGCTAATTTAATTTTCATCAGTATATTTACAGGGTGATTGCAGGGTGGGTCCAGCAGTGTTGTTGCAGTGTCAAGGCTCCAAATAAGTGGTCTGACATGGACAATTGTCAGATGCCAAATTAAAATTTTATAGGTTATCAGGCTCTGCTTTGAAACTGTCTGACATAATGTCAGGTTTAAATATTGGCATATTTTTAAGGAAAATATCACTGGTAATGAGATATTTTGCAAATAAATTGATATTGTGCTGTTAAATGAAATTTATTCTATTGGGGAGTAGTTTTAATTATTTGTTTTGCCAAAATCTGGGTTTTTGAGATGTATGATTATTACAACTTGGATGTCTGCAAAATATTGAAATTGGAAAATTTATGGAACGAGTTTTTACTCCCGGTAGATTGAGTTATAACATACTACTGTCCTGCGTTCCATACAGTCATATGTTCATAATGGTACTAGTAAAAATGCAGGGATCAGAGCAATCAAGCATGTTTGACTTTGTGGCCAGGGTGGGCAGGTTTGCATTATTTATAGAAAAAAAGTGACAATTGAGAAGAGGAACATAATTGGGGGATAATACGTCATTATTAGTTTCACTTGGCATTATTTCAGATGATAAAAAAGACATGTCAAGCCTCATTTCGAAATGTCTGTTTGTGGTGCCTGACAAAATGTCAGACAGTCAAATATAAAATATTTTAACGCTTATGCAGTGTGCTTCTATCTGACTACATTAATGCCCTAAATATCGACTCCCTAACCACAGCAGAATTATGGGTAACTTTTCAGGATTTAGTTGGAAATATGGCTTGTTGCCATTCACCGGAAAGCTCTCACTGAGAGCTTTCCGATGAATGGCAACAAGCCATATTTCCGACTAAATCCTGAAAAATTACCCATAATTCTGCTGTGGTTAAGGAGTCGATATTTAGGGCATTACTGTAGTTGCAGTGTTGTTTCAGAATGGATGCAGTATATTTACAGGGTGGGTCTAGCAGTGTTGTTGCACTGTCTTTGCAGTATGGGTCGAGCAGTGTTATACTGTGGTGTATTGCAGCGTTGTTGCAGGGTTGGTCCTCCAGTGTGTTGGCATTAAAGCCCCTCATATACAAGCTTCATGCACTCTCACCCTGCCATATACATGCGAGTCCCCAACAAGATTGCAGATGGAAATGCGACTCACAGAAAATAATAATTAGTTCCAATAGTGGAGAACAACAAAGAGTGCCAAGAATAAGCCTTGAAGCATGAAAGTTTCATAGGAAAACCTTTTGGGCTACGTACACCAACAAGTTCCCATCTTAGCAATTTATTAATGAAATATGCATTATTCAAGCATTACCCAAGTACATGTATGTATGCGTGATCAATGCACGACCGTGTGGAGCAGATTGCTATTGAAAATATCACTTATAGCATCACTAATATACAGTGTGGTAGCACCAAATTGTTCTGAAGTTTCAGCCACGTGATTGTAGTATCCCAACATTTTCCTGTTTCCAGTGTTGTTGCAGTAATCACTGCAACAACGATGCAAACTGCAGTGTACAAAATTGTAAGGGTTGGTCTCGATCTCCCATCATACCATGAGCAATATAGTATACAGTAAGGCTCTAAATAATCGACTCCTTAACCAGTGAGAGCTTTCCGATGAATGGCAACAAGCCAAATTTCCGACTAAATCCTGAAAAGTTACCCATAATTCTGCTGTGGTTAAGGAGTCGGTTATTTAGGGCATTACTGTAGTCTGATATTGCTTGACCGGTGAAGTTAGAAGGTTTCAATCTAACCTCCCTATTATTGGTGTGGCTTTACAGCAAGCCTGAGTTTAGCCTGAGTGTGCCATTTGCATAATGAGGTCCCCAGAGGATGAAATTAGTGATGCTATCCCACACAGCAGGCTAGCATCACCAAATTCAGCCTCTGGGGATCTCATTCTGCATGGCCTCATCTGCTCTGAGAGACACAGACTCAGATTGAAGTTCCAAAATGGTGAATATTGTGATGTACACCCCCATTGGGAACCTTGATTATGCAATATGACGTCTGCCAATTTTGGAATACAGAGAAACTAAACAAAAAAAGAAATATAATCTATGTAAAGAAGTTTCTACAGAAATTTGATAATAAAGAAACTTTGCAGAGAAGGTGAGGCCTAAGCAGAATGAAGGCCCCAAAGTGTGAATTTAGTGATGCTAGCTCGCTATACTGGATATTGTCACTAAATTCACCCTCCGGGGACCTGCAAATGATAGGCACACTAAATTCAGCCTGTTTTACAGTTTGCTTTCTATCTTTTAAACCTTTCTATACTAAATACTTATTGATGAGTACAGTAATGCCCTAAGTAATCGACTCCTTAAACACAGCAGAATTATGGGTAACTTTTCAGGATTTAGTCGGAAATATGGCTTGTTGCCATTCATCGGAAAGCTCTCCCCGAGAGCTTTCAGATGAATGGCAACAAGCCATATTTCCGACTATATCCTGATAAGTTACCCATAATTCTGCTGTGTTTATGGAGTCGATTACTTAGGGCATTACTTTAGTTCTCTTAGGAAATGTTCAGATAATAAGTTCAACAATTAAATGACCATATTTGTTGAACATTTCCCACCAAAGAATATGAATCCTTGTACTTGTATTCAATTTTCATCATATACTGTTGTCTGCTCATTTTCCCAAACACCCTTCCAAATGAATAATAGACCATTCCAATATATACTTTTATAACTGGGTGAGAGAATCCATTCAGTATATAAAGGGTTAATGGATGCATTGGTACTGTCTCATCCATAATGTATCATATAACAGCAGAGATACAAGTTGTTTTACTGAGGGTCATACCAAACTGCAGTGAATATTCTCAGGACAAATGTACTTTATAATAATTGGTTAAGGACATCTGAACGCAACTGTGGTCATATTACAGTTACCAGCAGAAACCACAGAAATCACAATTCTTTAATGGCACCAAAAGGCTATCGCTGCTTCTAATGGAGATGTCTAAGGACTTTATTCTGACAATTATCGAAAAATGTCTAGAGAGAAGTATTCGTCCACTCATAAAAGCTTTTAATAATAATGACAGAATTCGCTCAGTTCTTTCTTCACTGAGTTTTCATACTGTCACAGTTTCCTTATAGTGTCACAGTGTGACCAGAATTCTCAGACTCATAATTGGACTCTTGGGGAGCATTTTTCGATTCTGATTCTAGAGTACATTTTCTTCTCGTCCCACCTCGCAATGCACCACAATAAACCAGAAGCCTAGAGAAGTTTCGAACATACAGTAATGCCCTAAATAATCTACTCCTTAACCACAGCAGAATTAAGGGTAATTTTTCAGGATTTAGTTGGAAATATGGCTTGTTGCCATTCATCGGAAAGCTCTTAGAGAGTGAATGTCTACAGTAGTGCCCTAAATAATCTCCACGAGAGCTTTTCGATGAATATTGCAACAAGCCATATTTCCAACTAAATCCTGATAAGTTACCCATTATTCTGCTGTGGTTAAGGAGTCGATGATTTAGGGCATTACTGTATGTATAATGCTAATTGTTTGCATGGGGGAAAACTTTCTGATGCTTTGTAAGTTCAAAAATGTCTGTTAATCTGCTGAAGATCAATGGATCAAACCCAGCATATGTTGGTAACCTTTCAATCATATTGGTTCATGATTATACCAAACAATATTCAAATCCAGCTGTTGATACTTCAGTAACAATGCTAAATAAGTCGCACATATAGAAAATAGCAAACTCCATGCAGGGATTATTACCTTCCTTGATGACTCGGTAAGACGGCTGCTACCGGTGTCATTTTACTCACATTTGGTGGACTTCAGCGATATAAATATATATACTAAGCGAACAGAGCAACATGTTGGCCTTATTAAGCACGTACCTTAAGTTAGGAAAGTCCCTCTAGAACCAAAGAACTATATTGCAAAACAGTGTGATTTGGTTCTACGATTATTTTATCAACACAAAAGTCAAAACGCACATGGACGACAAAATTCATGGCAAGTCAAACACAAGAGTTCTAATTTGCTGACATTTTGCTGACTAGTGTGCGAAAATTGTCAACAAAACTACCGCTCTAATTCTCCATTCTGTCAATATGTTTTTAGTGCGGGAATTGTTCTCAAAGCACATAGGAAATTTTAAATTGGGTCGATCGCGGTCTCACCATTTTGTCTGGAAAACCCTGCGCTAAATATAGAAAACCCAAGCCCAACAAGTTCAATAACTCTTGACAAAAAACTATGGACGAATTCCATTGCATGTTACATGTAGAATCCTTCCATCAATGCTAGTCTCTCATATATAAGAGAATGTATTGGCCTAACAATAGTTACAGTAACCTTGTAAGCCCGTGTATTCTCATCCCTATGGGAGACTCGCATATATAAGAGAATGCATTGACACATGATCTTTAATGCTGCACCAGCACAGCTACAGTCATGAAAGAGTTAAACTAGGATTTAAGTTTGACCATTGATACTGCAATTAAATGCAAAAAAATTATGCTGATTTAGGTCAATAACTCTATTTAATAGAACGAATGGACAAACCCAGTATAGTTAGTGGGTATCCCTTCACCAAGCTGGGTTATCACCACGCCAAAGGACAACGAAATCCAATAGTTCACACGAGAGTTACCAGATGATATGTTCGTACCCAGCGACGAAGTCATATCGACTGGGGGAGGGGGGACCACCACTGGGGGTAGGTGGCATAATAAGAGGAGTACCGCTCACTGAGGTACCTCACCCACTGAAGGGTTACTAATTGCAGTATATCCAGAGGGTTTTGTATAAATATATATATGTCGCACGGCAGGGAGTGCAGGCATATACCACATATCAGGCAAGGAGTAGAGGGCTGCCGCAATTGTTCAAATGGGGCAGCTGAGCCTGTTGAGTTGACAGGTACAAAAATGTCAAAATTAAAAAAATATTCAATTTCACTTGAACTTTCAACATCAACTTGTTAGTTTAGAACATTGAGATGCATGCCATATGTATTCAGTTGCATAATGCGGAGAATGTGATATAACATTTTGCTATCATGTGATCGATCAATTGATAAATCGTAGCTGCAAACATCGCAGCACCGTAGCGTCTGCGGGCAAGCTACGATTTCTCCACCTACGATTTTCCCCACTTACGATTTTAATCGTAGCGTCTGCGGTGGCATTTAACTATCGATGAAGGTAGGTGGCCTAATACGAGGAGTACGGCTGCACTGAAGGGTTACTAATTGCAGTACCCAGAGGGTTTTGTATAAATATTGTGGCTATTGAAGTATATTGCTGAGAATATGTGGAGCTTTAATTGTTTTATTGCTCCACTGATCAGACCCATGTTATTAGTGAAGTACATGTGGACTTGGATAATTACTCCAACAACAATTACAATTCATACTCCTGATAAGTATCTTCAGACAATTACTCATCTACAAGATAACATGCCACAATGGGCAGGGATAAGAGCATAAAACAGGCCAAGCCAAAACATATTACAGCATTAATGCTTATGGTATCAGGACAATTCAACCAAGTCCACACTAATTTGAGACTATAGATACTTCCCAGAGGATGAGGCCAAAGCAGGAAGAGGTCCCCAGAGTGAAATTGGTGATGCTAGCCCAGCGTCACTAAATTCACCCTCTGGGGACCTCATTCTGCTAATAACAGACACACTAATTGCAGCCTTGAAAGCCAGGTGTGACATATGTCCCTGACACCCAGTTTAGAGAGTGCATGGCAGTATAATGCTAATTGTTTGCATGAAGGAAAATTTTCTGATATTTTCTAAGTTCAAAAAGAAGCCTGACTTTAGTGTACCTGTCATTTGCAGAATGAGGTGCCCAGAGGGTGAATTTAGTGATGCCTGATTATATTAAGCCTGATTATAATTTTATGAATGTTTTTTTTTAAGGGTAGGTCATTCTAAAATTGAGTACTGTAGGTAAAAATAGTTGGAAATTCTCTGAAGAATAAATAACCAAATAAACCATATTTTAAGGATAAATTTGTCACTTTGATGACGGGAGTTGCGCTGGTGCAGCATTAAATATCCTGTGCCAGTGCATTCTCTTGTTTAAGCGAGTCTCCCATTGGGAGCCTCGAATATTCTCCCATTGGGAGCCTCGAATATATAAGAGAATGCACTGGCTTACAATGTCAAGGTAAATATTGTCAGGTCAATGCACATGTATTTCTCTTATATATGCGAGGTTGATAACATTTCAGGAAGCTCCAGTCATGGAATGGTTAATGCTATGGTATCCGGACCATGAAACCAAGTCCGCACTAATATAGTCAAGCCTGATTATAATTTTATGATTGGTTTCTTTAAGGGTAGGTCATTCTGAAATAGAGTACTGTAGGTCAAAATAGATGAAATTCTCAGAAGAATAAATCACCAAATAAGCAATATTTTAAGGATAAATTTGTCACTTTATCCCTTTGATGATGGCCGGAGCTGCGCTGGTGCAGCATTAAATATCCAGTGCCAGTGCACTCTCTTATTTATGCGAGTCTCCAATAGGGAGCCTCGAATATATAAGAGAATTCAATGGCTAACAATGTCAAGGTAAATATTGTTAGGCCAATGTATTCTCTTATTGGGAGACTTGCATATATAAAGAGAAAGCATTGGCACAGGGTTTTCGCAAAAATTCAGGAAGCTCCTGTCATGGAAGGGTTAATGATAATGGTGTCAGGACCATGCAACCAAGTCCGCACTAATATAGTCTGATTATAATGTTATGAATGTATTTTTAAGGGTAGGTCATTCTAAAATCGCGTACCGTAGGTAAAAATAGTTGGAAATTATCTGAAGAATAAATAACCAAAATAAGCAATATTTTAAGAATAAGTCACTTTATTAGGAATGCCACACACAGTCCCCTGGGGAAAATGACTAAAATACCAATATAGACTATACCAGTGTACATATATTGGTATTTTAGTAATTTTCCCTACGGGCCAAAGTGCTCATTTCTATTTACTGTGTGCTAATAAAACTTACATATTTTCTGCAGGTTGGTCCAGGCAACTGGGAATATTATTGCATATATGTAATTTGGCACGATTATCACCAATGAGACTCATGCGGAGTGCTAAATAGCTTTCACAAAGGAGCTTTTTTCTACATGATGCAGCATGATGTGCTCCAGGGTGGGAAAAATAATCACCTTTGAGCCTAAGTGATTATACAAGCTCACATTACTATCGGGATTTTACTAATTGAGTGCGACTACATTTGTTACCACCTCTGGAAATTAAAGGAAAGGTGAGATGGTTTCACTTACACACACAATGGGAGCTCAATATGTTTGCACTGACACAAATGAAGCCTGGGCAGGTGGGGCAACAAATTGCATAACATGCAGAGATTAGTCTTTAAGTAAAGCAAAAATGTTGCTAATATCCGCCCACTGCGTTACAATCAAATCTGTAATTATGCCACCACACATATGTGCAAATCTCATTACTAGTAGTGACAACATGACCACTCAGTGCTCACTCTATATCTAGTTCATATGATTATTCTTCCAAATTTGTGGTGTAATGGGTATTGACAAACAAACTATATATGTTATGTATAAAAACAACATTTTATTTCTTAAAGAATCCAACATATACTAAATATACAAATAACAATACAAAAAGTACATTTCAGGTATTAAACTTCAGATATTAAACTTAACACTGTTCGCTTTAAATTCCCATGCATATTTATAAGTCTTATTTGTTTCTTGCTGCCTTCTCCGTGTTCCTGATGGCAATGAACACAGCCACATGCACAATCAAGTTCTCTGGTTCTCTGGTGCCATATAAGTGATTTGCGTTTGTATATGAAGGAGCCCACTGTTCAACAACCTAACTGTTTGTGTCTCTTATTATAACGTCACTTTTATATGTCTGCATGCCATATCCGAAAGTACACCCGATGTGTCCAAACGGAAGTCGCAGACAATCTGCATAAAAGTTCCGAGTTTTGGAATCTAGCTCACTCAGGTTCTCTCAAGAGAGCATACAAATGTAATTTGCAACTTTATTATATATTATCTTACTCAGAATTACTCGGATCTCCGTATCACAATGTAAAATGCAGTTAATTCAGGATGATTCGCAGGACAACATGACTTGAAATCCTAAGCAAATTCTGTGTTTGCAGAACATTGTAAATAGGCCTGGCGTTATATTTTTTGTGGCTTTCTGTTATGTTACGCCAACCAGAAGATATGCCCTTGTATTTGTTTCATATATAGTGACCAGATCCCCTGATCAGTGGGTGGTTGGGAAAGAATTCCCTCTGTTTGTGCGTATCTGGTGGTGGTGGTGGGTAACCTGGGTCTCCTCTGGAATGTTATAACCATATGCATTGTCAATCAACAAAAGCATGTCAGCTAGGATATGCCTGACATAGGGGCTGACTGTCTAATGCTTTAGTATGTCTTTTAACAATGGGCATGTCTTGATTATATATGAAGCCTAAATCTTGCTGGTTAGATGGATCTGTAAGGTTCAAATCTACATCGATGATATTAATTACGCAATAACAATTGAATGCGTTCATCACCTCTGAACTGAAGCATGGCACATGTTGGGCTTCCACGAGAAAGCTCTCCAAGAATAACTCTGATGTATCCTGATGCAACAACAACAGACAGAATACTTACAATACTTAAGTTTATCGTACAATTTCTTATATTCAGCCGTTGTCATTTCTGTAACTCCTCTGGAATATTAATGCGTCCACGCTCCAAGCATGTTTATTTCGAAAGCAAAATGTCCTAATTAATGACTGACATCGAAGAACTTTCTCACTCAGACTCCCGGCTAATTTTGGTAACCATTTAAGTCATGTTGATAGTCAGTCTCTTTTAAAAGCTGATGAAAATTTGACAATATTTACGTCTCTGGATATCTTATTCATAGTCAGTTACTGAATTGATGGGATTCCCTCCATTTCATTGGAGAGTGGCGAAGCATGCACATGATTTCATTGGTTTATGGCATAACAGATCATGCCACAGATCAGAGGTCAATGACATGTTGACAAGTTTCCCACGCATTGTCAAACTCAACTATTGTTGGCAAACTGAATACAGGCAATATATCCATAACTCATTTTACTCATCGCAATCAGGAGACATCATCTTCAAGTTTGTATCAGGCAACTTTATTCGTGACTGATTATTATTTCACTTCTTGTTGTATTTATAACTATTTCTAAATACTATTATTCTCAAACATTTACTACGCCAGGCATGCACTCCATATTTGGAAACAGTTTATTACATCATGTTGGGAATGCTGCGTCATTGAAGAAATAAAAAGTAGTGGATACTTCTAGAGACGTATATCCGTTAGGATTATCGTCATCTTTTTAAAAGAGGCTGGTCGATAGACCATCATCACAGCGTCCATCATCACCCAACGACTTCAGGACCACAAAATTCACACGAGAATGCATCATAATAATCCACATCAAGAAGTCTAATAAAGACATTTTATGACCTCTGTAGAATGTTGTGGTCTGTTATTCCAGAACCACTGCAAGATATCATTGTCTGCTTCGATGAAACGTCATGGCCAGCTGTGAGCAGATACTGAGTCTGATAACTGTCATGGAGAATATAAAATAACCCAGGGTTTCCATTACTATGGCTCAGCGTCAGTGTAACGGCCTTATTCCCCTTGCTGATGATCAAGCCTTGAAATAGTGTGTCTGTCATTTGCAGAATGAGGTCCCCAGAGGGTGAATTTAGCGGGCTAGCATCACCAAATTCACCCTCTGGGGACCTCATTCTGCTAATACACCTCAGCAGAATGAGGTTCCCAGAGGGTGAATTTGGTGATGCTAGCCCGCTATGCGGGGTAGCATCACTAAATTCACCCTCTGGGAACCTCATTCTGCAAATGACAGACACACTATTTCAAGGCTTGCTGACGATCTGTTTGAGAGATACATGCACCTAAAGTCAATAGCAATCTGTCGTAAAAAAAAAAAATCTGGTTGCAATGGCACATCGGGGGTTATAACAGAATACTGTCGAAAAATCGGGTCAATTGAGCACAGTATGTTACCGTTACAGCGTAACCCTTGAATTAAAAGTGTCAAAACAATGTTTGGTATGCAGTCAAATAGTGAAGTTATATACAGCACAATACACATATATGAAAATGTCCACAACATCAAAGAATGCCAGACTGCTGAGTACAGATATTTTGTGCACGAGATTTCCATGGTTGAAACTACTCATGCTCAGAGATCCTGTGATATCGTATTACATAAAAGAATGCCTCCGAAGTGCTGAGTAGGGAGATTTTTGTGCATGTGATGGCCTGAAGTATACACAAGCATCGCCTACAACATGCTTTTTGTGTATCTTGGCAGAACAAAGAATCCACTTGTTTGCAACAGTGTCCTCAGAATGGAAACAGTTGTGGTCACACGTGGTGTCACCTGGATCAGATGGAACAATCAGGTAGGAAATGGATGCAAACTGGATTCATTTTAATACATTCCTATAGGCAGGTTTTCCGCCAGGCCGGCTGCGGGTCCGTCCCACAGACCCATTCCCCTCGCAGATGATCTGTTTGATTCATACATGTACCAAAAGTCAGTAGCAATATGTCATCAAAAATCCGGCTGCAACGGGAGTTCGGGGGGTTAAACAGAATACTGGTGAAAAAGCGGGTCAATTGATCACAGTGTGTTACCAGTACAGCGTATCCCTTTGAAATCAAAGCGCCAAAACTACAACGTAATGTTTGGTGTGCATTGAAATAACGACGTTATATACAGTGTAATAAATGTCGCGGTAACATCAAAGAATGTCGGACTGCTGAGTACGGATATTATTTTGCACGGGATTTCTGTGGTTGAAACTACTCACGCTCGGAGATCCCGTGCTATCGTACGATTACATAATTTGATCAAAGAATGCCGAATTGCTGAGTTAGGCAGAGTAGGGTTCAACATACGCCAACAGGCGGCCCCGGTTCTCCTACCAAAGGAGGTATCTACCTCCGAGATCCCGTGCTATCGTACTGTTATAATACGGAACCTGTCCCAAATCAGTCTTTATAGCGGGAATTCATAGTGACAAAATCATTCATTTGACCCATATTACATGCACAGAGGATAAACACAAAAACATGCCCCCCCCCCCCCCCCCCCCCAATATGGAGATAAAGTCAAAGTACGGTCAATAATAGTTTCGTTGTCCCGCCTGTGTCCCCAAACACAAACAACGGCGCACATGTTCCCATTTCCCACCAAAACTCAATTATATTCTATAACACGTTGGCTAAAACTCTATAGCAGCGGTAGTCAGTTGTTGGAGTAATACAGACTATTGACAAGCTATGCGTTCCGATTTTGAAAGATTTGGCTACCATTCGTATTTCGCCGCTATAAATATCTCCTGCAGACAAACCCTGCAGTATATATGACGTCACAGTGCAAAAATAGTTTTACGATTGACAGAATACATGGAAAAGTCAGTTTCATTTTCACGGAAGCTACTTGAAATTCTAGGAAATACTTAATTCAATTCTCCCAGCTATAGGTAGTATTGGACAATGCATAGATGCTTTTTAGTGTTTAGTTTCATTATACGGAATCTTATTGTAAGTTATAATTTTTTAAACACTGTAACTTGTAGCTTGATATAGTATTCAATCAGATGGCAGTCTTACGTGCATAATTACATGATTAATTATCTGGATACCATCAACATAATTAATGCACCAATGGAAAATGATCGACTTGCGTAATATACATAGCTTTGGATTGCTTTGTGGGACACTCAGGTGCAAGGAAATGGCTACTTTTCAGTGTCAAATAATTTTTTTTTCGCCTGACAGAACGAACAATGGTCGCCCCGTCGCGTTATGTGTTTCCCCAATACGGACTCATTAATTTCCCCTTGGCGGAAACCCTGCTATAGGGCAAGATTTGATGACGTCACACAACACGTGTTCCTAGCAGTGGTAGGCAAAACATTGACCAGTGTCTACCAGATGTTCTTTGTTTACACTGAAGTGAGGTCAAAATATGCGTGTTTAAAAAATATGTATGAACAACAAAGAAAGATAAACTGCAAAAACAAAATATGGGAATAGTTGTTATGTTAATGGGTGTTCCAATTTTTAGTGTTTATATTTCCGTTTGATAAATATAACAACTTATATGTTCAGATTAAGGTAGATTGTTTATATCAAAGACATGTGTATTATGATATGCGGAATAATTGTAATCGACAAAATTCATGAAATACTATCATCAGAATAAATCATATGGAGTTGAATGACTACTTCAGCTTTTGTTTATATTTTCAATTTGATCGCTAAATGGTTGTGACAATTAAAAAACTTCCCCGAGTTCGGTGCAATTCTCAACGCGACTTCTATCATTTTCACTAGCGCCGATGTATATTCTTATATATACATATATACAGTATTATACACCTGGCTGTGTTTATTTTATTTCTCTTTCGTTTGAATGTATTTGTCTAGAAATTTATTATTTTGTACTCCCGTTTCTAAATAGCATGCATGGGGCGCAAGGATATTCACCCGATGGTAAAGATGGGCGAGGCAGTGTTTTTTCTTGTGTATGGCACAACTCAGTTAATAGAATATTTGAAACCTTTGAAACAAGTTGTTAAAAGATACGGGCTGCGTTGGTGGGGGTATGCTGTTGAAATATTCACCTCCGTCAAAAATAGCCATAAACAGAAAGAATAGTAAAATATAGACAGATTTTGTTCTAAAAAACAATCAGAAATATGGAATAAACAGTATGTTATTGTCAATTTCCCCCTTTGTTATGTAAACAAAAACAAAAAACGTTTCGTTTCCTGGCTTTTATTTAGATCCGGATATGGTAAACATAAAGAGCGTTTTGTTTTACTGTTTTCCTGATATGGAAATAATAAAGAGCGTTTATATTATTTTTTGTATGATCAACCAATAGAATTGCGCTGTGTTATGTAAACAGAAACACAACTTCTGTAACACGAGCAGGCTCTTGTTTACGTACACCATCGTACGTCTTGACGACAATATACTATTTACGTGCTGATTATGTTTGGCATATGAACAAAACTATGTATATTTTAATATTCCTTCTGTTGATGACGATTTGAACAAATGTGAATATTTCTGCAACGTACGCCGCCCTTGCCTTTACATGGTAGAAAAAGACACACTCGTGTTTCAAAAAATGTTTCTTGCACACGAATCAATAAAGAGCATTTATCGTTACTATGTTCAGAATTTCGTATGAACAAAGAGCGTTTATCTCAGTTATGTTTCAAAAGAAATGGACAATATGTGACTTGGTAATATGTTTTTATCGACGTCTTATCTCGCCTTTGACATTAAATATACGGATGTCGCATGTCCAAACGGTCCTTAACTGGTACATATACCAAGTAAATAAAGAACATTGGGTACTAATTTCCGCTCGTATGAGAGCCATGTTCCTTGATTTTTATAAATTCATATATTTTGCTCGTTACAATGTCAGTCAATCAACATCTGTACCTAAGGGACAATTCACGAACTGCATGATAAGCTAACAGAGAGACCAAATTACAATTGCATTTGTCGCTGCACGTGTTATTGATATAAAATGAATATGCATGGTGGACACAATTGCAACCAAATACTTTAACTTGGTGATGCATTTTATATATCGCGCGTGTGTGTGCTTAGTAAATGGAACACCCGGGCGAATTTACCAAATACAAAACAATAACACCCGCAGTAACCGCATGGCCACATGTCGAAATATCCTCCAAATTGTCACAAAATCGTCAGTTATAATTATAATCCACGCCAGTGTTCACGTACATATATGTTATTGTGCCACTGGAAGAACTTTACCTTAAATATTTCATAAGAGGAAAGTATAGGGTGTTTTGCGAGACACCATTGTGTGTTTCTGTGTTAATCTATACACAGCTGGCCTTTGTTTTGCCAACCAGCAGCCAACACACGTGGTCGCTGTGACGTCATTGTTTGTATACAAAATTCTCCCCTATTGGTGAAATGGAACTATTAACTGACTGATCTTCAAGTAACCATGCCAGATTCATCTCTATTTAAAAAAATTCCTTCACCAGTGTACCACTTACTAACTTCCATGCACCGCAGTGTACATTCTGCCAGTCTGGGCACCTTAAACAAATTTCTTACCATGTTATCTTAATTATACAAATTTCTATTTTATAGTAATAGGGATGTCCTGGGTTTCTGTGATGGAGTAAGTGATCACCAGTGTATAGCACTATGCATGTTACACAGCGATAAGTTGATGCTCGCCATATCACATCTATAAAGGGGCTGAAATCTTACAAAACCCACAGACATTCCTGGGGATGAAATATATCAAATATATGACTTCTCTATGTATAGAGCAATGGACCAAGAAAAACTCCGCCTAATCCCTTGAAAAAAGAATTTAAAGGAGTTCGGGAATCCCCGGAATTCATAAGATTTCCAATGTTTGAACCAAGCTTTTTGAATGAAAAAATAAGCTCTTCATCAAAGTTTGGAAATCCTTGGTTGGAAATGATCAAAACCTAAAAGCTAAATAAAGCTTGGATCTAAATTTTACCAATGTTTACCAATTTAAGGTTGTCATATGAAGTGGGACTGTGGAACCTTGACTCAATGTCGACCACACCTTGGTAAAACTGAGTAAACTTTGGGATCCATGTTTTACAAAACTTTACCAAATCTTAAGGTTTTCATAGGAATCTTTGGAAAACCTGGGTTGTTGAGAGAATACATTGACAAACATTGGAAAAGCCAGGTAAACCTTTGTCACAAATCTACTGTCATGTGGCATCACTGTTGTCTATGGCAGACATTCTGAATCAACTATTGCACTGAGTTTTAATCCATTTTTTATCACAACAATCTTAAGATAAGTTATTGATTGTGTGGCCTTAATGTTTTCTATTGACTCATATAGAATATGGTTGCAGCGATATTTTTATTTATGATATTATTTTAACAATTATTTTACCATTTCCAAGAATGACCTTCAGGCCTATTATCTACCATTTCATTCCAAATGATTGTCTCTATCATTATTTATTCATAGCAAATTTATCTAATTTAGCTGTTTTATCACGCTCCAAATACCTCAAATCCATAAAAAATATACCTGTGAATATTATCCTATACAATTTACATGGTATAACTTCCTATGGTACCATTTATCTCAATCTAAATAGAATTTAAAATTCTGATTGAAAAGTGAACTATGAATGAATAATAGCATGAATGATTATATGGGATTGTTCAAGACTGTTGTCAATTTCAAGAGATTGTATCAATAAAGATGATCATATTGTCAAAGTTGAAGCCTTTGTAGTGCCATTAGAGATTTTCACCTTTTAAATACCAGACAATTGCAACCTTCGTAAAGCTTGGTAAAGCTAGGCTGATAAGCTTGATAAAGCTTGGTAAAGCTAGGATGCAAATTTGGCAAAGCTTGGTAAAGCTATCGGCTGCAACCTTGAGTAAAGCTTGGTAAAGCTAGGTTGCAACCTTGGAAAAGCTTGGTAAAGCTCAGCTGCAACATTGGTAAAGCTCTGTAATGTTTGGTTTCAACCTTGGTATACCTTGGTAAAGTTTGGATGCAACCTTGGCAAAGCTTGGAAAATTTATGATTCAAATTTTATAAAGCTTGGAAATCCTTCGATGAGCTCGGTTAAATTTGTCAAGGTATTCCAAGGTTTTCTGAAATTGAAAAGTACGTTCCAATACCGCCCTGAGGATTTCCAAGGTTTTCCAAGGTCCGATACTAGGATATCCCACGAATTCCAAGGTTTTATTCCTTGGATATCCTAGGACATCCCTCCCCTTGTCTCCATTAACCTTTACTTGTGCAATCACTTCTTTCTCCTGACACTCCTACTTTTGCTTTTCTCTCCTTAATTATACCCACATGACTAAACTATTTATAATGACCAGCAGGTCGCAAACAAGGCCTGCATAGACAGATATAGATAAATAGATAGAGTTGAATTTATCTCGCATCTGTTATGTGAACATATATGGAATTTTCCGATTCTTTTGAACCAATTGTGTGTTAGATCTGAGTTGGTCGAGTATATTCATCCACACCATTTTCACTAACCCAGTCAGAATATAGTTTTACATGTGGGAATGTGGTACACTTCCTGTCACACATTGCACATTTGAAGCTTTGTCCTCTATTGGTGAGGACGCCATAAGATCCATCAGAGTATACGGCAACATTATTATGACAGGTCTGTTGAAAGTTGAATTGGGTCCCCCTTACTATCGGAATCGCATGAACCACAACTATATGAGCATTCATGTATGGGCGTGTATTGCACCATCAACACGCAAAGTAGTAGTTTGGGGGGGGCTAACCCTACGATTCTTAAAAGTTATATATACACAATTTTTTATTTCTTTTTCTTCTTGTGATGACAAGTTGGCCCGGTATTCCGCTCTGTGTTCTGCTGATTCTGCTAATATTTTGTCACACTTTGCCTAGGCTTACTCCAATCTGGTGTCTTGTTAAGTAGCTGCTGTCTGTGACCCGTCTCTCTCCCTCTCTCTCTCCGGAGGGTGAAGACACTGGTTCTGTGTACGTCATTGTCTTCGGGACGGTGAAGGAATCCGTCTGTTGTGGAGCTGGTGGTGACTACATCTGGACTTCAAGGTAGCAGGGACATCCGGAGTGACATTGGCGTCTCTATCCGCTGGTGGTGGTGACATCATCAGTCGCTGGGGGGGGGGGGGGGAACTGGGCATCTCTCAGTTCTCCCCTGTTTCCACCTGGCCCTCCTGATGGCGTCTCTTATCAGTGATCTTGGTAGCCCCGGGACCGGTGGACTCCGGTTGGTCCATCCAGGCCACGGCTGGTTGAGGGTTCTACCGGAGTGACCTGGAACTTCAAAACCACATCCAGTCTGCTCGTATTAGCATGGAGAGACCCAACTAATACAATGGGCAGACTGGAAACCATGAACTCAGCATGCTGTAGACTTGGCTGGGGCTCACGCTGGCAAGTCCATCCCCTGAGTGACCACAAGTGTGAATCCATCAACACGTAGCAGACTCCTTTGTATCAATTCCTAGCCTGGGCGCATTAGGGGACTCTAAAGTGACAATCAACTCTTGACCAATCCGCGTAAAGCTCAGTTGTGTCAGACTCAGCCTGCCATTTATTAGTGTGATGAATAATTAAGAGCTTCTTGGTGCAAGCCATTAACCAATCCACGTGAAGCTCTAATGTGATTATCTCACCAAATTATCTAATTTGGACACAATTTTTAAGTCCTAATTTTATGAATAAATTATAATTACCTGATATGTACACTCAGACCTCTAATCTTAAGCCTACCAGATTTAAGCCGCGGTTCGTTCAGCTTTCCATTCCGCTTTCCATTCCTTGTTTTTGAAAAACAGGATCGGAAAAATACAGCGCAATATCCTAATCTAGTCATTCATCAGAGTCCAACAACAAGCCACCTAAAATGCTAACTTATAGGGGAGAATGAGTGGGCTGTGTATATATCAGATAATTATAATTTATTCATCAAATTAGGACTTGTGTCCAAATTAGATCATTTTATTTCATAAATTAGCAATTACCTGATATGTACACTCAGATAATTTTTAGACTTCAGAGCTTTTATTTTGTTTTGCTGTGGCCTGATGAAGTTTGCAGATGTTTTGTGGATCCTCCACACAGTTCATATCCCAATATATACAGTCCAGATTCCATACATGTATAGTATGTATTCCATATCACATATGCAGGGTATACAGTTTGACATGTATGTACCTCCCTCTCTTTTTCTTTTACTGGTACATGTGCATATACATGTACCAATACACACAAGTCCAGGTCCGTCGATGTAAAGAGTAAATGAAAACCATAAATCACGTCTTCAGGATTTCAATGTCTACCGTATATTCTTCAGATAGAAATTAACAAATTGATGATTGAGACCAATTCTGCACTCTAAATAATTATAGAAATAGGCATTCCTTTAAATCAATGCCCACAATTCGAAGGAACAACAGTCATAATTGGGTGTCCTCTCATTTATAGCTTTCTCTTTCATCTGTGTTGGAATGAGACAAAGTCTATTAATGACTGTACATGTAGAATGTACAATCCAATATGATATAGTTGGGCAAGTTACTGATTTTGTGTGGTTCATTTGTTGCTAAGAACAAAATATCTGTCAATATATATTGTTCTGTCCATTCCATGAATTACATGTAAGGATGCTACATGTATATCCAAAGGTCCAAAGGTACCTCTTGATAAATGAGTTTAGTATTTGAGAAAGTCCCATATGGGTGTTAACCTACAAAATAAGTCTGTTAAAGAATATAAGAAAAAATTATTAAAATTGTAAAAAATTGTAAAAAATAATAACAAATGATGAAAAATTGTTAGGCCAATGCATTCTCTTATATATGCGAGGCGACCTATGGTCGACTCACATATATAAGAGAATGCATTGGCACAGGGTATATGGGTTGATACAAAAAATTGGACCTGGCACTGAAAGGGTTAATGCATCTTTATGATATGTGGATGTGGACCAATAGGTATGTCCCCACTGGTGGAAGAGAAGCTGATTACAGTGATAATATCTCATATACTTTGATATTGTTATCGAGAAGTAAATAACGAGTTTGCGATACCCGTTCGACGGGAACGGGTACGGGTAAATCTGTGAACATCGTCACGGTCACTTGGGTACTTTCAATGCAGCACATAAAGCGATAGCGAATTGAAACGGATAGATTTGTCCCATTGACCGGTAGCCTTTCACCACGATTTTCTCACTCAAAGGTCCATGAATTCCATGAAATTCCAGTCAGCTATGCGTTAACCTATTTATTGAAAGATTTCATGGGCAAATATTATTGATAAAGTTGTCATTTTAACCCAGGATTTGTGTTCAAATTCTCGAGGCGGCTTCTAGCACTTAGATAAATACGGAAGGCCGATTTTTTTTCACTAACAACTTTGTTCACTGCATTAATGACAGGTTGTGATTAATAGAGTGAGTAGATGGTGCTATAGACGCCCATTGCATGGACATGGCTATAGGTGGTCTGCGCGTTAGGAAGGGTGTCCACCTTCGAATTTCTAACTACACATCTCGAACCATATCAAATTCACAAGTTTGCGCGTAAATCCACCGCTCCCCTTGGCTGGCATCAAGCTTTCCAATTGTTGGAAATTTTGAGACCTGACACCCCCCCCCCCCAAGCTTGAACAATTTCCTACTGTTTCTGACAGCCATTTCAGTCCAATTTTTTTTACCAAAAATAGGGAAATATGCAAATGTTGGTCTAAAAACTACAAATTATCCACTAATAAATTGTTCGAAAATCAAACTACGAAAACAATTTCAACCTATTGTTTGTGTGAAATTTCCAACAAATGTTGTGTCAGGTATATAAAATTTCCAAATGTTGAACATTTGACCAAAGTTGGGGAGGGGGGATTAAGACACCCCTGTCGTCACGTCCCTGTCTCAACCCATTGTACAAGGACATAAATATATCAGAATCGATTAATTACAACAAAATAATGCTAACTGCTGTCAATTATAGTATAAAATTTTTGCCGCATTACCACTTGATTTTTAGAGTTAAGCATCTTCGTCCGCAATTTCAACTTCAAAAATTGATATCTGATCACTCTGCGCTTTGATGGTGGGTTCCTCGATTCGAATAAAATATTTAGTTTTACCCCCGAAGCCAAAAAAAATAGTAACTTGGGAGCGTTAACTGGTTCAGTGCTGAAAGCCCATATTTGGACCCTATGTAAGAGTGCTGGAAGCCCAGATATGGGCTTTGGTTTAAGCATAGTTTATTTATCCACCAAATATATAATATACATAATATAAATTGAACGAGGGAATACACAAGGAATTAATATAATGTATAATGGTAATATGTGATATATCTGGTAGAAAGGGAGAACGACAGTAAGCACATGGCTTTTCAGGTGTCATTCTCCCCATGTATCATCTAGGGCCCCTGTATAATATAATATATAAATCATCATGGAATTTGACGTTAGTGTCGGGACCGGACAGTAGATAGATAATTCGGATATTACATTGGTCCTATGATTTTTGGGTATAAAGAATAAGAGGAGAATTTAAGATAAGAAGACAAAGATGGAGGGGAGTGGTGAGGGGAGTAGAATGGAACGGATTATTCATTTTATTACATGTTACGTATGATGCTTAAGATGCTGCTGACCGATTTATAATTAAGCAACTAAAATCGTTGTGTGTGGATAATAAATTTTTGGAATTCTTCAAAAATAGTTAGATTCGTTTGTAGACTCATTGTATCATCGCCATTGAGGAAAGTATAAACTGAGGGAACTATTGCGTCTGGGATCTTTCCAAGAAGAATTTGCCTATGTGGACGGTAACGCCGACATTGGAATATGTAGTGGTAGCTATCTTCTATTTGGCCACAAACACAGCGATCAGTGACAGAGATATAATTTTGGTATTTATGCGCGTTTAGGTCACTACAATAGTTTCTAAGACGTGTGTGGATTACTTGTGCTTTTCTTGTGTAACAATATTTGAAGCGTGAATTCTTCTTTTTATGACTAGTGTTTATTGTTGTTCTAAATTCGTCGTAATTCACTATGTCGCGTGTGCTCATCGGCAGTGAATTCCAGAGGGCTGCTGTATTTAATATGAATGACCGGTCGTGTGAATTGGCGTTAAATTGGGGTAGCCGAAAGTTTTTTGAGTTACGGGTATTAATTTTCGATACCTCGGATACAAGTGGGGGCACTAAGTTTTGTAGATACTCCGGGGCCGAATTATAGATCATTTTGTGATATAAATAAAGTTTTGAATTTTCACGTCTCTTTTTTAGAGTCTCCCAACCTGCTTCAATTATAAGGTTATTATTACTCGTGGATCTGGTACATCCTGTTACAATACGCGCAGCTTCTAGTTGTATATCTTCCAACTTGTCAGATTCTGCTATTGTGCAATTGTCCCAGATAACGTTTGCGTATTCTATGATTGGTCTTACAAGAGTAAAATAACATTTTTCTAGGGTTTCTCTATTTAGAACGTATTTTTGTTTTTGTAACATAGATATTCGATACCATGCAAGTTTAGATATAGACGCAATATGGGCCTTCCATGAGCAATTGTTTTCAAAAACGACACCAAGGTGTTTGTGGTTTGATACTGTGTTCAATGGGACATTGTTCATATATAAGTTTGGATGATTCAAAGGGTTTTGTTTACGTGATATGCACATAGATTCTGATTTACTGGCATTGAATTTTACTAGCCATCTCTTCGACCATGCTTCCAGTGTGTTTATGTCTTTTTGCAATATTTTGGCACTTTGTATCGGGTCTTTAATAGGCAGAAATATGGACGTATCGTCAGCAAATAGTCTAATGTCACTTTTAATTCCTTTAACAATGTCGTTAATGTAGGTTAAAAATAAAATCGGCCCAAGGACGGATCCTTGGGGCACACCAGCTTTAACCCCTCCCCATGAAGAAGATTCTGAGCCTAAAACTACTCTTTGCTCGCGGTTTGTTAGATATGATTCAATCCATCTGAGAAGATTACCTGTGATACCCATTCTTTTTAATTTATAAACTAAACCACGGTGCCAAACTTTGTCGAATGCTTTGCTTATATCGAAGAATAAGACTCTGACATCCTGGCCTTCGTCCAAACTTTTACTAATTTCGTGATAAATTTCGCATAATTGGTGTGATGTTGACTGCCCGGGGAGGAATCCAGCTTGGTGTTTGCACAGTAAACTATTTTTGGTAAGAAATGTGAGTAGATGTTTGGCTATGCATTTCTCGTATACTTTACCAATACAACTTAATAGGGATATGGGTCTGTAGTTTCCTGGGTCTGTTGGGTCTCCTTTTTTAAAAATTGGAACAACGTTTGCACGTTTCCATTCATCGGGGAAGAAAGAGTTTTCCATGAATGTTTTAAACATTATTTTCAATGGATGATGCAAGCTAAGACATTTTTTTAGTATGCGCGGACTTATCTCATCGTAACCGGAAGATTTATCAGGAAATTTATCAGATATGGGCTTTGGCAATGACACTGTCTTGTTTCATATATGTAATTTGGCACAATTATCACCAATGAGCTTCACGCGGAGTGGTAAACAGCTTCCACAAAGGAGCTTTGTTCTACGTGATGGCGCTCCATGCAGGGTGAGAATAAGACACCATTGAGCCTTATTGTTTATACACGCTCAAATTGCTATAGGGATTTTACTAAATGAGCGCGATCGACTGTCTTTAATTACGACCGCCTCTGGACATGAAGGGAAATGTGATATGTTTTCACTTTCACGCGCAGACGTCAACACGATGGGGTCGCTCTGACACAAATGAACGTTGCGCGCATTGGGAAACACATTACACAATAGAGGTTAGTTTTTAAGCGAAAATGTGATACATTGTTGCTAATCCGCGTTACCCATTATATGTGTAATTATGTCACCACACCGCGCAAATCTCATTAGTGACAACATGACCATTCAGCGCCCACATTATATCTAGTTCCAAATTAGTGGTGTAATGGGTATTGACAAACAAACTACATATGTATGTATGAAAACATTTTATATTTAAATAAAATATACAAATAACAATAACAAAAAGTCTTATTTATTTCTGGCTGCCTTCTCCATGTTCCTGATGGCAAGGAAAACTGCTGCGTGCACTATTAAGTTTTCCGGTGCCATATATGTTAGTTGAGTTTGTATTCGGCGGAGCCCACTATTTGCCTGTTCTACTACTTGGCTGTTTGTATCTCTTATTATAGTGTCACTGTTATACGTCTGCATATCGTATCCAAAAGTACACCCGATGTGTCCAACACGGAAGTGCAGCCGATCGACAAAAAACTTAGAGTTTTTGAACCTAGCTGGTTCCCTTAAGAGTGAATACAAATGCAATTTGCAACAGTTGTCATAAATTATTTGACTCGGAATAACACGGAATCTCCTCATCAGAATGTCAAAGGCAGTTTGTGGTGATTCGCATGATAACATTACTTGGAATCCCAAGCAAATTCCGTGTTTGCAAAACATTGTGAACAGACCTGGCGTTAGTTTTTGATGGCTTTCTGTCATTTTACGACAACCAGAAGATGTGTCCCTTGTCGTGGTTTCATAATGACCAGATCCCCTGATTTGGTATGGGCGTAGTTTGCAGTGACAGACTCCATTGTGTCAATTCCCACCCTGGGCGCTCTGGGGCTCTGGCGTGCCAACTGTCGACCAATCCGCGTAAAGCTCTATTGTGTCAGTCTGTCACTTATGAGCGTCATGAATAACTAAGAGCTCCTTGGTGCAAGTCGTTAACCAATCCGCGTGAAGCTCTTATGTGATTATCTCACCAAATTACATACCTCCTTGTTTAGTCAACTCTTGTTTAGTTTAATCATTTAAATAGCGTTTGTCAGGTAATATTTCAGAAATATTGTTACATATATAATTAAATTGGGACATTGTGAAGTTTGAATGGATGCCGACCAATAAAATTGTCAGAAAAGGTACTTATATCGCAAAAAGTTTGAGAAAAATTACAAATGTTTTGCCCTAAGGGCGGCCGACAACCAAGCTCATAACCATAACCTAATCAGACATCCAGGCTCATATCGATAACCTACTTTGACAAACAGACAACCAGGCTCATAACCATAGCCTAATGAGACATCCAGGCTCATAACATTGCCTAATGAGACATCCAGACTCATAATCATTGCCCAATGAGACATCCAGACCCATAACCATAGTCTAATGAGACATCAAGGCTCATAACCATAGCCTAATGGCTAATGAGACATCCAGACCCATAGGCATAGCCATAGCCTAATGAGACATCCAGACTCATAACCATAGCCTATTGAGACATCCTAGCTCATAACCATAGCCTAGTGAGACATCCAGGCTCATAACATAATCACAAATGTATATATATGGGGGTCAAATTTGAGAAAAGAGTGCAAATTATCAACTGCGAGCATAATATTCAATAATTTTCTGTTTGTTGAAATATATATACGCATTTTATTACGTGTATGTAGGATATTTAGCAGCGAACCAGTTAATTCGGATTATGCATCTTTAATATGACTAAATATTCCCCAACTAAAATAAGGGACACATGCGGTATTATATCGAACTGAAAGTACATGTAGGACAATATTAAACCCTTGGTATAAAACAATACATTTTACACCGAATATTGGTTGGACATTTTAACTATATATAACGTAATTGTATATTTGAGCTATCATAATCTATTTTCTAAGTTTAAAAATTCCAACCGATTTATTGTCAACACTCGATCGGTCTATGACTTGTAGAATCCAATTGTTGAAAATGTTACCAATATGAGTGAAATAAAAGCAACGTCCTCTTCCAACTGCCACCTAGCTCGTCCTTGATGAAAGCAACTGATTATCATGGGGCTCATCTAATCTAAATACATATTTACAACAACCCATAACGCTAAGTATAACATAGGCCAATAACGCAAATAACAATCTATATCATAATATCTTTTTTGTTGCAGTAGGCTCACCATATATTACCAGTCGATGTGATGATTCTACCGGTAAAACAGTTTGCGATTTCAAAACGTGTACCGGTACGGGTAGCTACCCGTATGCGTACCGGTACCCGTACCGGTTTGTAATCGCAAACTTGCTAATAATTCAGCCAAATTAGCAATCCATTAAAAAGGCTTTATCGGTATCAATTTGTCGTGGTGACATGAGCTACTGGTAGTCTAGTTCTGTATGGAATTTTTAAAATATTCCAATTGTAGTCTCGTTGATTACCTAGGAGTAATGTTCAAAAATATGTAAACATATTGTCTTAACAGGTTATCAATGCATCTAGGGCATATTTCTAGGGATGTAGTTTCCATGCACAAAACGAATTGTCTTCCAATTTGGATGATGTGGCAAACACCGTAAAGTCCATTTAGAGAATTTACCCATAACTGACAATGTCTGACATAGTGTGTCTAATTTTTATTATCGATATTTCAAACTCTGCATCTGACATTGTGATTCGGATCAATGTACTGGTATACACGTACCGGTGTGTCAAGATGGTTGCTTAACTTATTTTGTTTGTTAATATGACATCTGTAGTTCCCAAATAATTTATGTGCATTTTGGAACAAACTAATGAATGGGTACCTCACTGTTTGTTCATTTGTCTCATTCATCTAGGGAATGATTTATACAGAAAAGGCTATCATCAATCCCAGAAGTTGTGAATATTGCCTTTCAATATCTTTCCCCACAATCTTTTCCTCAGATCCACTTATTGATCTGAAATAAACTCCCATGGACACTATAGTGTCTGAGTGGGTCTGAGTATACATGTTTTTCCACATACATATACATGTACATGTATTATCAAAATACTAGATCTTGCTAAGGTTTCAACAAATAAAAGTATATGAATCTCAATTATAGTATACCATTAGTCTTCTTTAGACTGATTTCCTATAATCTACAGTAATGCTCTAATTAATCGACCTCTTAACCAAAGCAGAATTATGGGTAACTTTTCAGGATTTAGTCGGAAATATGGCTTGTTGCCATTCATCGGAAAGCTCTCGGGGAGAGCTTTCCGATGAATGGCAACAAGCCATATTTCCGACTAAATCCTGAAAAGTTACCCATAAATCCTGAAAAGTTACCCATAATTCTGCTTTGGTTAAGAGGTCGATTAATTAGAGCATTACTGTATTTGCCAGACTTTGTTATCTTATTGAATGAATGGATACTTTATTGACTGACCATTGGTCCATTACATGTATTCAGTGATGCATGTAACAACATGTACGGGTCTGTAACAAAACAGACAGTTATAAGAGTACACCCGGTATATACAATTGTAAATCAAACTGTCATGATAAACAATAGTTGTGTGCATGCTACCACATATGAAAACCACTTATCAGGTCTTAACATCTATAAACAAAATTTGCAACAATCAAAATATAGTATTTTTTCAGCAAATCAGCTGCTTTTACCAGAATCATGATTCTATTTCTCGTCAGTTTTAAGTCCAGCTTACATGTATGTATATATATTGTCTTTGTATTAAGCCCTTTGGCCCGAAACAAGGATCCCACCATTGATTAAAACATAATTTCCTCCACAAATCGGCAGAGACTTAATTTCAGTGATTGTCCCAAATTTTCAGACGGAAATTATCCATTGTCATTTCTCCATCTCCTGGACTAACATTGTTCAATGTTTTGCTGCATTGTTTCAATGTACGGTATTAAGTCATATGAAAATATTCTGACTGGATGTACTGGTTGAGAGGTCACAATTTTATGATGTTTCATTTCTTTTGTCACTATTGGCACAATTGTTTCCTGTACCTTGAAATTTTGGGGCATATATCACCAGAAAACTATAATTGTTTTAGTCTCAATTATATTCAAGATCTACTGATCATTTGTTTTCTAGTCCATTTTTGTGGAAACATGTAAAGCGACCTCCCACCGTTACATCCGGACGAGCATTTAACCCTTTACCCAACAGAACGGCCCTGTGCCAATGCATTCTCTTATATATGCGAGTCGACCATAGGTCGCCTCGCATATATAAGAGAATGCATTGGCTTAACACATTAAAAATTATAAAATTGTTAAAGAATGTAAGAAAAAATGGTTTTTTTTAGGCCAATGCATTCTCTTATATATGCGAGGCGACCTATGGTCGATTCGCATATATAAGAGAATGCATTGGCACAGGGCATAACTGTAACTATCACAATGTGGTCAATGAGCCGGTTCCAATGATATCCATATTTGTATGGTTCTATTGAGACAGACCGAAGATATTTTAGGCTGTTGAAGCTTTATTTGGCCGGTTTTGGCCGGTTTGTTGGGTAAAGGGTTAATATACCTTTAGAATACTAACCGAGTCATCTTATCCTTCTTCGGGTGTTCTTCCCTCTGCAATATTCACCTCTACTTGGAGTTCCAAATGAATCAAAAGGTATTATCTTGCATAGAATTTGCAGCAGGTTGCTTGTTTGTCAAAACTTGTTGCGGCGGCATGACTTGTCTGCCCCAGCAGTCATTTAATTGTTCACAAGAGTGGTCTCTTGCTGCGAAGTCTACTCTATAATGCATGTCTATCCATTGAAGAATTTCGAATGAAGCAATTCGTCAAAAGATTTATTTTTGATTTTTTTTTTAAACTCTTAAGTTTGATCTCTGCCGAACACACCAGTTACGGACAAGGAAAAACATTGAGTTATTGGATTCTTGTATTTTTCATCGGTTAGAAAACTGTAATGCATATTTCCGTCTGATTATGTAGTGAAAAGTTTTACGGCGACCCATTTGGTGCTGATACTATATAGAAGACGGCACAGATATCTCTCACTTTTGTGACATGAACTTGATAAAGTTCTGCAGATCTCTCATAAATAAAGTTCATGTATTGATCGTTGCTGATACATCAGCGCACAAATGATCATAATTATTGACCGTTGCTTACAATTTTTTTGTAACAATCAGGCTGTTTGTTGAAAACTGTCAACTTGTTGTGATTCTGATGCCACCACGAATTTTTTCCAAATTCAAAACAGACATTTCTTGTGTTTTTTCAATGCCTAGGCATGCATGCCTTTATTGACATATTTTTACATTTTTTTCAAAGTCTCCAGATCTGTATTATCTGGTACATTAACACTAGGCATAGAGTCAGCCCCTTTGGCTCTGTGAATATCTCACTCTCTAATTCTGCCATATAATGGTTATCATATTTCCAAAATGTGATCAATATGTTCTTTGCACAGCATGCATACTGCTATTTGTCACCCATGTGAACACAGGAGTTTATAACAGCACTGCATGCTATCCCTTTCTTTGCAATTCTCAACGATTCCACTGCTTTTTGAGTCAGTATAATTTTCCAGTCGTAACTGACGCAAGTCGCGAAAAAGCTATGTTAGAACCATGGTAAGCTTTAATAAGATCACCAAAATGTATAATCTTCTGATGTCGCAAAGTTAATTCCTCATACTTTTGAGTTGTAAAGTTCATACATAGTTTATCTTAGAACTCCGTTTGCTAGCAATCTACAAGCTTCTTCTCTCTCATAGTATTAAGATTCCATAAATTGCATAATGGCATAAAAGATATATCTTAATCTTAACTGCGTAAATAAATCAACCGGCTTGTTGTTCGCAGAGGAATAGAATGACTAGATTAGGATATTGCGAGTAGTTTATGCTACTCGCATATATAAGAGAATGCATTGTCACGAGGTTTTCACAAAATATCAGCTTTAGACATGGAAGGGTTAATTTTGGTTTGATGGAAAGGATTGGCCTTAAATTGTTTCACTTAGTCGTTAGTATTGGCATGTCTACCTGCCTATTAGACAATGAGACTTATGAATATCTTGGGAATTGTTTGGATAAGGAAACCATCGATTGCTGCAGTAAAACTATCAGACGTTTTCCTCCATTTATTTGATGACCTTGCTAAATAAATCGGAATTTCATGTCAAGTCAAGCAAATTAATATGCTATTGTACACAGGAAGATCTCTTGGGATCACCGAAACAGTAAAGGGAAAAGGTGGGCGAGCTGTCACCCGTGCATATAGCGCCATAATCCCACATGGCATACTGCCTATTAACCCTTTCAGTGCCAAGTCTGATTTTTGTATCAACCCATATTTTCTTGATCCATAGTGCTCTTAGAGCTCTTTCCATCAATGTATCACATTATTATAATCAACAAATTTGAAAAATGATCAAGGAAATATGGGTTGATACAAAAATCGGACATGGCACTGAAAGGGTTAAATATGTCATACTCTGCTAGCGTTCAGGCTATTGGTGGCAGCAGGTGGCCAATGGGCAGATTTTTTTTGAAAAAAACGGTAAAGAAACTTTCATTTGGCCAAACTAATGATGATTAGCCGCTCTCTTAACCCATTGAACCCTGACGTCCTGAACGTTAAATGACCCCAACCTGAGGCGCCTGACATTATATAGTGTTCCGACGTCGTAACTCATAATGCTCTTAACTGGGACGTATATACATGTATACATGCTCAACTTTATGGCAATCTACTATGCTAACTGAACTAGTGTGCGGTGAAATATGTCACCACAAGGTATTCAACGAGACAGTCTATTCCACGTTCAATATACATGTAGATTATATTGCGGCTTCCTAAATTGGCCGGGCTATATATCAATAACGAAATTCTTATCCGTTGCCTATGATAAAAGGCATTTCTCAAAATGCACCTCTGTGCATGCGCGAATATGTTTCCAATATGGCTGCTAAAGTCAGAGGTATGAACTATGAACATGTAACTCATTCCTGCAAAGTAGAAGCAAATTTTAGTTAATTTGTGCTTTGATCGCGAAATATCTAACGATATATTTCCCTTTTTCCGATGATAAAAAGCAATTTTTCTCTCAAATTAGGCCTCTATGCATGCGCGAAAAAACAGACCATCTGTCGTCAGTTTGTCTGTCAAAGTCACGTGGGTAAACATGTGATGCATGTGTGCAAATTAGAAGTACAACTCTAGTTGATATGTGCGTTTATTGTGCTGTAATATTGTGTCAAATATCATCCGGGGTTTCGGGTTCAAAGGGTTAATCGATTGACTATACTTTACTGCTTTGTGGTTTCGATATAATACCACAAAAACAGAGGGATTCATATTCATTGGTGGGAAATGTTCATATAATATAATAACTTCAACAAATGATGGTCAAAGTGTGAAGAGTACATTAGATCCAGTTACTTGTGGCTGAGATATCTGCTGATTATTTTTGCAATGGTATTAAATGCGTGACAGCCCTCACATGCAATTCCATGACCTTTTAAGACGTTTTTCGCGCATCAAACTCCTGAAAATAGTGCAATTACCATTTAATCAGTGCAATTACAGTTTAGTCACGCAGTCAAGAGGGCATTAACATCATCCATAGAACATGTGCTGGTCAGGCATTATATAACCATCTCAACATGATCCATGACATCAGCTCTCAGAAGAACACATGTTCATTCCTTGAAATTGATTGTCAAGGCAGCAATTACAGTAATGCCCTAAATAATCAGCTCCTTAACCACAGCAGAATTATGGGTAACTTTTCAGGATTCTATTAAAACAAAAAAACAAAAATTGTGGATTTAGTCGGAAATTTGGCTTGTTGGCATTAATCGGAAAGCTCTCAGTGAGAGCTTTCCGATGAATGGAAACAAGCCATATTTCTGACTAAATCCTGAAAAGTTACCCATAATTCTGCTGTGGTTAAGGAGTCGATTATTTAGGGCATTACTGTATTTTACCCCCAATGGCTCATTATAACCATCTCTATACTAAATACTCATTGACGAGTAGTTCCCTTAATAGGAAAAGTTCAGATAATAAGTTCAACATCAAGGTCCATTGTTGAACTTATTATCTGAACATTTCCTTCTAATGATAATTCCTTCTGCACTTTTATTAACCCTTTGAGTGCCAGGTCGATTTTTGTATCAACCCATATACCCTGTGCCAATGCATTCTCTTACATATGCGAGTCGACCATAGGTCGCCTCGCATATATAAGAGAATGCATTGGCCTAACAATTTGTTTGTTTGTTTTTGTTTTTGTTTTGTTTTTACAATTTTTTACAATTTTAATAATTTATTCTTATATTCTTTAACAGACTTATTTTGTAGGTTTAGGGCCGATGACATCGGCCCCTGGCACTCAAAGGGTTAAATGTCGTCTGCTTATTTTTCCTGAATGAGATCATCCAGATGAGTAATAGACCATTCCCATGTATACTTTTATTACTGAATGGGAGAATCCATTCAGTATAGAAAAAGTTAACCAAAGAAAATTTCTAAAGGACAGGTAACATTTGTGATAATTTAAACCTTGTTAGAAGTTTTGATGCAGCTGGTGTATTCAAAAGCCATGCTTGTAAAACATGCGCACACTCTAACCGAAACAGTTGAGTCCCCATTTATGCTATATAATACAACACCTTTTTCTCACTAATTTAATTTCTGTAAAATTTTCAACTTGATAGCAAATTATCTCAACTTCATTCAAAGTGGGCAAATATAGAGAACCCATGGTACTGACTGGATAATCCATGCATACAGCAGATTGCTCTGAAAATATTGTTGATCCCATCAACCAACAAAAAATCAAACAACTATAGAAAATTTAATTTTGGGCTTTTCTAGATTATGCCAAGAATCTCTACTTAAGAAATAAATACACTGCACATCGGCGTGTATAGTAGACTTTGACCACAAAGAAACTGATTGTAGGACGACGCAAAGCGGAGTAGTACAATCAGTTTATGCGGTCAAAGTCTACTATACACGCCGATGCGCAGTGTATTTATTTCTTAAGTAGAGATTCTTGGCATGATCTAGAAAAGCCCAAAATTATATTTTCGATAGTTGCTTGATTGAACCTGCTATATAATAGCCCAGCTTCTAGCTCTGCGTGGAATGATTTTCCACCAAACAGTTCTGATCTTAGAACTGTAACATCAAATATGACGTCACTATTGAACGGCGACCCCTTTTTGCCAAAAAAAGTTCAGTTAAGACTTTTTTTTATTCTAAAACCAACCTTGTTGTGGAAAATTAAATCAGATGCCTGCCCGCTTTATGTTTTACTGATGCCCGAAGCGGGGATTATAGGATGACCAGCATGGTAAAACCACAACATAAATTGGTCTGGCCTTAGCATTATCCAATGAAACACTGGGAAAGTTTGTGTATCAATAGCCTGTATAGGAAATCATTACAAGTGTTAATCTGACAAAAGCTGACCATGCTACAATGGACAATGTGGTAAACCAGAGAAACCACATGAATGTCAGTGTATATGGTATCATAAGTAGTAAGTATATATCTGTAGGATGAACATGTACTATTATGGGGTTGACCATCAGATGTCAAGACAGAGAATTAAGGCTTTCAGTATCACAGCTAGAAGACGTGAATTTCAGAATGAAGATGTGCTTCTTAGATCAACAGGAATTTTCTTCAAGTTATCTGTGACTTTATGAAGAAAACTAAATTAATTGTAAGTATGATACGAACATGCCTTAAAATAATTTTTATTTGATTGTCTGACATTTTGTCAGGCACCAAACAGACATGGTCTGACATTTCAAAATGAGGCCTGATATGTCTTTTTTATCACCTGAAATAATGCCAAGTGAAACTAATAATGATGTATTATCCCCCAATGATGTTCCTCTACTCAATTTTCACTTTTTTTTTATAAATAATGCAAACCTGCCCACCCTGGCCACAACATCAAACATGCTTGATTGCTCTGAACCTGGCATTGTTACTGGTACCATTATGAACATATGACTGTATGGAACGCAGGACAGTAGTATGTTATAACTAGACTGAGAGGAAAAACTTGTTTCATAAATTTTCCAATTTCAATATTTTGCGGACATCCAAGTTCTAATAATCATACATCTCAAAAACACAGATTTTGGCAAAACACATAATTAAAAAGAGCACGCCGTCGGGGTGTGGCATAATACGCCCGTTTCTGGAGTAGAGTGGGGCAAGGTTTGTTTATTTGAAACCTTTGACTTAAGACGAAATAATAACAAAAATAAAACACAATAACTTCAAGTGGGGTATTTTTGACTGAAAAATTCACATACCACAATTTTTTTATCAATCAGAACTGGAAACTGCATATCAGGTAACTTTATCTATATTTTGGGGTGATAAACTAATATCCAAATTTGGTTCAATTCACTTGATTCAATCTAAAGTTATCATCCGGAAACTAAAAGCGGACGGATGGACGACGGACGGACAGACAACCCATTTACATAACGGGCGTATAAAAACTACTCCCCAATAGAATAAATTTCATTTAACAGCACAATATATCAATTTATTTTGCAAAATATCACATTACCAGTGATATTTTCCTTATTTGAGTTTGGCGTCTGACAATTGACCATGTCACACCAGTTATTTGGAGCCTTGGATACAAACTAAAGATATAGTATGTGCTTAATTCACTACTTAAAGCTGATACATTCAGCAACTGCATGTACGCCATGAGTTTAAACTATTATAGCTGAAAACTATCAATATCGATTGGCCCGTTCATAAAACAAGTGGTCCGAATGAAATATATAAAACTATAAATTTAGTCCTTCATTACCAGTGTTAACACATTGACTGCTGACTCCCACTCAATTGCATGCAAAACAGTATGAGATAGCTCATAGCAGTCAATGTAATAATCTGACAAAAGCTGACCATGCTACAATGGACATTGCAATGTCCGTTAACCCTTTACCCAACAAAATGGCCAAAACCGGCCAAATAAAGCTTCAACAGCCTAAAATATCTTCGGTCTGTCTCAATAGAACCATACAAATATGGATATCATTGGAACTGGTTCATTGACCACATTGTGATGGTTACAGTTATGCCCTGTGCCAATGCATTCTCTTATATATGCGAGTCGACCATAGGTCGCCTCGCATAAATAAGAGAATGCATTGGCCTAAACAAATCTTTTTTTAACACGTTTTACCATTTTTTCTTATAATATTTTCTACATTCTTTGACAATTTGATCATTTTTAATATGTGTTAAGCCAATGCATTCTCTTATATATGCGAGGCGACCTATGGTCGACTCGCATATATAAGAGAATGCATTGGCACAGGGCCGTTCTGTTGGGTAAAGGGTTAAACCAGAGAATCCAAATCAATATCAGTGTATATTGTATCTTATTCCACACCCATTGATGTGAGGCAAATGTATTCAACAGAATCCAGGCCAGTGGAATACAAGCCGGAACTATTTCTTGTTTACGTTAATGTCAAGAAAGATGACATACATTATGTCAATGATCCGCTTTGGGTGACAATCTGATCATTACTGGTTATTCGTCTGACTAAATTTACAATAAAGGATGCTATCGTATCAATGAAGATGACAGTAATAGATTGAACATATCTGACACAGTGGTGTAGAATAAATACAGAACACAACTTGCATCATAATCTCAATTAACCCTTTGAGTGCCACGGGCCGATCTCATCGGCCCTAATATACGGTGTGTAAAATCGGCCCTAAAAATTCAAAATTCAACATTTTGTTTTTGGGTTTAATTTTTTTTGGGTATGCTTAATTAAGCATGCTATAGCGAATTTAAAAACAAACTGGATAAAACATTAGGGTCAGGTTATAACTCAAAACTATCACCAAGTATTCATAGTAATATTTTTGATGCCCATGAAAAACGTGAGATTCCCTGGCACTAAACCTACAAAATAAGTCTGTTAAAGAATATAAGAAAAAATTATTAAAATTGTAAAAAATTGTAAAAAATAATAACAAATGATGAAAAATTGTTAGGCCAATGCATTCTCTTATATATGCGAGGCGACCTATGGTCGACTCGCATATATAAGAGAATGCATTGGCACATAGTCTGGTCGATAAAAGGTTTGACCTAGAAAAAATTTGGACTAAGTTGGTTTTTATTCCATTTTGAAGAGGAATATTTCCTCTACAACATATCCAAAATCCGCTAAAATCCGCTTTGAGCAAACTTTTTTACAGAGATTTAAAAAAATGCTCATTTTTCGACCTTGAGAAGTACGTTTTTCTACAATATCCCTCACCGGCGACACCAGAACGCATTAATCCTCCATCCGATATATACCAGTTTGTGTAAAAGAGTACAGGGGGGGCGAATAGAGTGACAAGGACAGAAAACAATGCAATCGCGGCGATGAAATGGCTGTCAAAATGGCCGCAACTACAATCCATGCTACGATGAAAGCAACATATTGGATAACCCCCTATAAGTGAAAATGCACATGTGTAATTTATAAGAATGTTGTTATATATCTTTAAAGGTACACATATAATTAAAACATATCTATCTGAATGATTTATCGATCACTGCTACGCACGTTAACCCAATAATTTACGTTCGGGTTTTCTTATTAGAATACATCCAACAGTCGGACCAAAAACAGTTATTTTGGGCATGCAACACACGAAGTAATATTTCGTCACACAGTGCATGGTAGTTTCCTTTTGGAATGATGATTAATTATTGAATGTAAAGCAGAAACTGAAGTGCCCACCCTATCTGTGTAAATACTAGTTATATTTCCAGAATTTTCAACACTCTCCGTGACAATAAACCATACACGTATGTCGTAATGCTGATTATACTGCCAAGAAACACTTATCTCTTCAACAGAATAGTACCCTATCTCACTAGATCGAAGAGACTGTACATCGTACATTTTATTTAGTACTAATTTTCATGGTGCTCCCAAACCGGTTTCTTAGTAGCCAATTATGTTCAAATTACTTCAATCGGCACTTTACAACATGAATATGTACCACGCAATACACACTATTAGTTGTCAGTATCTTGTTGTTTGAAATTATGTTACCATTGCCACCCACATACTTGCGCTAAATATCAGGTCATCAGCGTTTACAGTTATTAGTTCTGCGTTTACCATTCACTCAATATTGCTATTTATGGTTTTGTATGCAACAGATATGTGTAACATTAGGGATAATGGGTAAACGCGGCGATGCGGTTGCAGAAAAGGTTGTACGTTTCGCGTATATGTGGCCTTAGTGCATTTAAGTGCACATAATTTCCAGGTATAAAGACAGTCTCTGCCATACAGTATGTAGGCAAATTGGGTTATGTTGAGAATTTATTGAAGATAGTCTGTTGTAATCCTTTGTATTTTGATAAATTGCGTTCATGGTATACCACCATGTATTTGTGTGATAAAAATGAAATATTCGTGTTTAATCACTTGACCGGAGGCAACTATGACTACTATTTTAAGACACGGACAATAGGATCTACATATTTTACCTAGTACCATATGAATAGCTCTCATACTGTTCTATAGTAGTGAATTTTGACAGACTGTGTGTTGTAGATTCAAAAATAAATGATTATCGGTCACATTCGTGAGACTGTTTTCATTACATATATTTCTGCTTCTAGAAAAGGTAACACAATGAGTACATCCCTATTATATCACATTTAACTGTTTTAATACACATATATTACACGATTCAAGATAAACAGTACAGATAAAACTGCGTTATTCTTCTATTTCTTGGCGCCCAAAAAGTCCACATTCAATCGTTGTATGAGACCTGGCTTTCGGTTGCTCTCTCGCGAGATACATTAGAGAGAATTCTTACATACTATTATTAATAGCTCCCTTATACTCTGAAATCATTCTTCCTCGTATAATTCGACGGCCTGTTCGTTCTTGTATAACCAGCTATTCAATTTTCTGCAAATTGTAAATTTCATTCGATTTTGTCCATTTTGGCGGCCATTTTGGACAGACATTCTACCGATATGGTTTACGACTAAGGATTGTTTGTGTGGATTTTATTTTATTACTAATTTGGTATTTGTTGGCGCACCTACCACCGAAATTCATGAATTTTCTATACCAACTGCCATCATGGACGCCATCTTGTATTACAGAAAATGCTCAAAGCGGATTTTAGCGGATTTTGGATATGTTATAGAGTATATATTCCTCTTCAAAATGGAATAGAAACCAACTTAGTCCAAATTTTTTCTAGGTTGACCCTATAATTTTAGTTTATCGACCAGACTAACAGGGTATATGGGTTGATACAAAAATCGGACCTGGCACTGAACTTGAAAGGGTTAAAAGTGCTGACCCTGAGACATCAAAGCACAGAATTATGTGAATTTCAGAATGAAGATGTGCATGATTCTCTGCTAAACTGGAATATTTTCAAAATGTCTGTGACTTTATGAAGAATTATTAAATTAATTCTAAGTATGATATGAACTAAAGACATATGATGTGCTTATTCCAATACTTCAAACTGATACTTTCCTTTTAAAAAAACACGATATTTGAAATATGCAAAAATGTTAATATTTTGTCCTTAATTCATTCATAACAAATTAAACGGTGATAAAAACAGGAATGATCTCTATATGTTGAGCATGCATGTTCATATACTCTATGCCTGTTTGAAGACACCAGTGGAGAGCATCATCATCAATTATTGTATATTTGAAACGAATATTAAAAGGAGGGAAGATGGTACCATCAATGCTTAGGAAAATTCATGTCAGGATGATTGAAGCTTTTAAGAGTGGACAAATATTCATGTCTTTTGTGATATATTATCCACAGACCACACGTTTCCATCATTAGTCATAGCCTTATGATGCCATTAAACAAGTTAATGTAGACTTCTTCATGTGATTTCCGCAGTCTCTGCTGGTATAAACCATATCGTCGCCACAGTTGCGTTCGGATGTTCTTAACCAATTATTTAAAGTACAGACAGTTAATTCACTCCAGTTTGGCAAAACAACTATCATCTCAGCTGTTATTTAGAAATAACTCAAGTTTATGCAGTTATAAATGAATAGTGTGAAGACAAATTCTACAGAGCATTGTAGGAAACAAGATTTATTTCCTACAATTTTAAGCCCAGTATTGGTAAAAAAAAAAAGTTAAGTTTACCAACCCCCCCCAATATATTTATATTCCATTAAAACCGCCATAAACAGATAGAATATTAAAATATATACAGACTGTGTTCTTATACCAATCATAAATATCATGTAAATAGTATGTTATTGTCAAGTTTGTATGCTTTGTTATATAAACTTGAACTTGACAATATCATACTATTTACGCGATATCTATGATTGGTATAAGAACAAAATATGTCTATATTTTAATATTCTTTCTGTTTATGGCAGTTTTAATGGGTGTGACTATTTTAACATCATACCCACTGTGATGGCCATATGTGCCTTTAAATCTTGGGAACAAACACCTGTCAATCATGCATCCATTTAAAGATATACTTCATTGACATTATTTTCATTGGTTAGACAATAGAAACCAGAATGGTCGAAAGCTTGTTTCATTAAAATACAAGAGATGGACTGTCGTCCGGTGCATACCCCCTCGTGGCATACCACCTCATGTGGGCATATCTATAACTTATGAGGGCTATACTCAGACAGATGGACCCAAACACCAGCATTTTCATATAAACAAAGATGAGTAACTATAGAACAATAAAAACAAACAAACATTTGAATGTGCCATTAAATGTCCTCATAGTGGTGAACATCCATACAAAATTTCATTGAGATCCGAGCATTACTGTTCAAGTTATGAGCTGAACAGACATTGGATGGACCAAACAACCAACATTTCCAGATAAACAAAGATGAATAACTCTAGAGTGAAAATGCAGAACAGAACAATGGAACCCTCTATTGAATGTCCTCATAGTAGTGAACATCCATACCAAATTTCATTGAGATCCCAGCACAACTGTTGAAGTTACAACATGAAGAGACACCAGACGGACCAAAAAGCCAACATTTCCAGATAAACAAAGATGTATAACTCAAGAATGGAAAATCCGAACAAAACAGTGGAACCCTCTTTTTAATGTCCGCATAGTAGTGAACATCCAGACCAAATTTCATTGAGATCCCAGCACAACTGTTGAAGTTACGACATGAACAGACACCAGACGGACCTAAAAGCCAACATTTCCAGATAAACAAAGATGAATAACTCCAGAATGGAAAATCCTAACAAAACGATGGAACCCTCTTTTTAATGTCCTCATAGTAGTGAACATCCATACCAAATTTCAATGAGATCCCAGCACAACTGTTGAAGTTATGACATGAACAGACACCAGACAGACCAAAAATCCAACATTTCAAGGTAAACAAAGATGAATAACTCTAGAATGGAAAATCCGAACAAAACGATGTAACCCTCTATTGAATGCCCTCATAGTAATGAACAGCCAAACATTTCATTGAGATCTGAGCACTATTGTTCAAGTTATGACATGAACAGACATCGGACGGACGGACGGACAGATGCACGCACGGATGGACGGACGGACAGGTGCAAAACAGTATACCCCACTGTTGTTTTTTTAAAGGGGGTATAATAAACAAGGATGACATATATCCAAACACATGTGGGATTTGCTGTCCGGAAACTAGTTCGCTCATTAAGCTAATTAAGCAACAACAGACTTTGCCAATGCTAGTCTCCCATAGGAAGCCTCGCATATATACGAGAATACATTGGCCTAACAAGATTTACCTTCATCTTGTAAGCCAGTGCATTCTCGTATATATGCAAGGCTCCCTATGGGAGACTCGCATATATACGAGAATGCACTGGCACAGGATATTTAATGCTGCACTAGCGCAGCTCCCCGTCACGAAAGGATTAATGGCTAATTAAGCAACAACCAGTTGTTTTACAGTATTCCATGAATGATTAAACTATTGAGACATATGCAAAATATTAGACCCTAGCTCAATCTGATGTTTTAATTCCCGCTCTTATAATTAGTCAGGAAGATTCCTCTCACTGTTATAAAAATGAGCATGAACAAATGAATTATATACTGTAAAATAATTAAAACTCAATATTTTCTGTATATGTCAATCACGAAAAGAACACAATTAGGTACAGGTAAATTAATTTGAGAAAAAATAGAATGAAAGCAATATGTCTAAGTACATGTTATTAAAGGGGTAATGTACACTAAATCTGGACATTTATGGGACCATCTCCTATTATACTCAACAGAATATATGCAACAAATGAATGAATTTGAGCCATGGATTAGTGCAAAATACACTCATGTGCTTTATGAACAATGCAAATGAAAATGGTAAAATGAGTTTACAGCTCGAGTCATAAACCCATTTTCATTATATTTACCATGCTGTTTGCATCGTTCATCGAACACATGAGTGTATTTTGCACTAATTCATGGCTCAAATTCATTCATTTGTTACATATATTCTGTTGATTATAATAGGAGTTGGTGCCATAATTAAATAGCGAATTTATTGTAGTCCCCCATTAAATTGAAAACAATTTAGCTGCACAGCTGTGTGGGCCCCTTATTGTCTGATATCTGATTGGATGAATGGATGGTATAGTTATCTTTAATTACTGACAAACACTGCACAGCTCGGTGACTGTTGAGGCACAGGGGAAATCATATATATGATGAAAATCCTACGACAAACAGTGCAACTTAATGGTAGGTACAACCCCATGGTCCACCCACATACCCATGGGGCTCCATCACCCCAAGCCACAGTCCACCCACATACCCATGGGCAGTCTCATCAATTTGGAAACTCCATTTGATTGTATACAATGTCATCTGAGAGTTAATTCCATAGCACAATAGGAATCCCTGATTAATCTGTGTTCCACACAGTATATTATTTGTATATTAGAATTCTAAGCTCTTGGCTCAGCCAGCCTCAATGCAAACAGCCAACAAACACAAATCTGTCAGAACATTCAGCCAGCTAGGTCAGAATCATGGCAAAAATCAGCCAAGTCCATACACCCTCTTACCACCCTACCAGAATAAGCCACCCCTATACATCACATGACTGTAATTATAGCCAACCTCATTATAAACCTGAGTATATCACCAAATCCATCATCATATTTTATCTTCCACCAACCCCAACCCCTGCCAACCTCACCAAGCCTTAATAATGTGTCTGTCATTTGCAGAATTAGGTCCTCAGAGGGTGAATTTAGTGATGCTACCCCGCACAGCGGAGTAGCATAACCAAATTAACCATCTGGGGACCTCATTCTGCTTATAGCAGGCCTCATCTTCTGGGAAGTACTTATAGTCTCAAATTAATATTGTTTGACTTAAATAGGTGAACATCACCAATTTCAACTGGGGAACTTCAATCTGATCCTAGGTATCCCATAGCTGTTGAAGTCTAAGCAGAATGAGATTATCCCAGAGGGTAAATTTGGTGTGATGCTAGCACACTAAATTCACCCTCTGGAGACCTCATTCTGCAAATGACACACTATTTCAAGGCTTGAACCTCACCTCCTTAATGAGCGATCCCCATCACCACAATAAGGCCCCCCACCCGCGAACCTCATCGGTACCTTCAGTACATGCCACTCCACCCTATACCACCATCACCAAGCTCAGTTACTTAGCAGATATTAATCTGTATACAGAATCTGCAAAAATAATAATTAAGACGTACTTAACCCTTTCATGACGGGAGCTGTGCTCGTGCAGCATTAAAGATCCTATGCCTATGCATTCTCTTATATATGCAAGTCTCCCATAGGGAGCCTCACATATATAAGAGAATGCACTGGCTTACAAGGTCAAGGTAAATATTGTTAGGCCAATGCATTCTCTTATATATATGCGAGGCTCCCTCACATATATAAGAGAATGCACTTGCACAGGGTTTTTGCTAAATTTCAGGAAGCTCCATGCAGTCATGGTAGGGTTAATTATAAGACTGATAGTTGAATTTTTTATCATCACTACCCAATTAATCCTCCATGATGTCACCACAACCTTAATATCATATTATCGGCTCAACCTTTCTAAACTTTTACCCTTTCTTGTTATTCTTATATTCTATGTGACATATAGTGCTGGGGGGTTTCCCGATTAATCGCAATACCTGGTTAAAATTTCAATATCGTCAGTAATATCGTCTAAACTAAAATAATCATAATATCGTCGGAAATCAGTGGGTGCCATGCAGACAATCATAAGCGTATACAAACAAATAGTTTAACTCAAGCCTAAATCGAGTTATTTAAGTTTTAAATTCCAACTAAATCCCCGTATCCTGATTTTTTCAATATTCAATTATCATAGTAAACAACATTTAGAACGACTAACGAAATTAGGGGAATATGAAAACCCAGAATACGTCCCCCTTTCGTTCACAATATTACACAAACCCTCCGACTTCCCTGCGTAATATTTATTACAAGAGAATTCACCAAATGAATTGATGACTGATCAGGTGATAGATCGATATTAATGTCAGTTATGCCATGCCTCTTCCTTCAGTACAATGATGCACATGCACCGTCAATCAAAATAATAAATGGGCGAAGATACTGCCCTCTTCTCGTCTAGAAGAAACCACTCACTGCAATTGGTTAAAACCAATTGTTGTATAGAATTAGGGCTCCAAACCCTGCCCAAAAATACATGGTGTCCTTACTTGGCCGAATTCCAAAAGTTGTGTACTACGTGTGTTTGGACTTCGCTAAAAGACTGAACCTCATTGTCAAATTTGTCTTGACGGTAAACCAATGTCATTTCCATGTGTCATACGACGCAAGTGTCATCGGGAATAACGTATATTTACTCAACATAGTTGAACATACCGAGTTAGAAAAGGATACTATACTATAGAACACTTTTAGTTTTGGCATAGACGAGATGGTTTTATTAATTACCGGTATATACCAGAATTTGTCAAGTCACCGGAACGAAATTGTCTGAATGGCGGAATTTAACCAGTGAATTTACTTTTCATTCCGAATATCGATCGAGCATGAGGTTGTCACTGGTTGAGTGGTTGTGTATGTTATTCCCGATGTCAACTTGTCAAAATTAATGACAATGAAGTGATTCTAGCGAACAGTGAGAAATTGTTTTCTGTTTCTAGTATCTGATGTTTTAAAAAAAACGCGATTATATGGTCAACCACGGTTTTAATTTCCAAAAATCACAGTTTTTATTTTCGTTAATATCGTCCAGCCCTAGTGACATACTCTATTTTATTGTGGTTAGTTTCAAATAAATCAGCAACTCAGGTGCACAAGTATATAAGATCCTTTACCATCATAGATTCAAATGCTAAAAATATGCACCACAGCCTAGCAGCACACCCCACTCCACCCATTACCAAAATCTTGCAACCTCACACCCCACCACACTCAAATCACTACTGAATAAGTCCATTAGAACATTCAGTAGCCGACTTAACCATCATTGCTAACTAAATCCCACACCTAAATACCAGATCTTAAATCCGCCACCCACATAACATATGGACACACTAGATCTTAAATCCGCCACCCACATAACGTATGGACACACTAGATCTTAAATCCGCCACCCACATAACGTATGGACACACTAGATTTGCCGTATCCCAACCACCATGACCACACTTTGAAACCCCCACAAATCCCATAAATACGCTCATCCCAATAAACCACGGTACCACATACTACAATACATTTTGGAACCCCAACCATCAGCACCCCCCTCTCAATGCACTCCACACAACCCATTAGCACTCATCATCTCCCACAGGCATCACCAAACCAACACCTTCAATAAGCATACCAGGTAACGCAAACTGAATTGCCCAGTGCAAACTCAATTGCCCAGTCCGCCCCATCTCATCACCACACTTTAGCACCTAGTAGAGGTAAACAGCCTATCAACACACCTTTTAAAGCATATCTGCACTACCTGATGGCACTAGGTATATGCTATATTGGGAATTCGAAATTATGAGTGCAGACCAACACCCAATCACTCAACATTGAGCCAAGATCCTCCTTTAATTGTGTCCATTCTCACCTAACAGGGATTCCCCACTATAAGAGTATAGGAGAACTCACTGATTATTTGATCCATATCTGCTCCCATGCATTCATTGTATATTATTGGGAAGCTGGGTAAAGTAGTTTTATTGCCTCGACTGTCCTGAGGAGAGTATGACATGATGCCAGTGGCCCGTGTGTGGCATTGGGATATTATTTTATACTGGCACTGAATGCTATTGAAAGTGGAAATATATTATTCTGCTGTTTCAATTGCAATGTTACAGCATGCACAGAGTGTGAGTATATATTAGGCAGGAATGAATGAATATTAATATGATCATTAAATATAATGTCTTGTGAGTAATTCTGAACTGGAATTCCAATTTAAATGTTGAATATATCTCTCAATTTTAGAATTGTCTATAAAATTAGATGTAAAAATATGCAGAACTATATATATATTTAAATTTTTATCTCAGGTTTTGACATTTTTTTAATTTTTAGTTCATTTTTACTTTTAAAACAATATTAAGAAAGTAATTTGGAAACATAATTTAATATCTGTCCAGTGTTGTCAGGAGACATGATATTGTCTTCAATGAACAGTGAAAAAATTCATAATTTCATATCTTAACCCTTTCAGTGCCAAGTTCGATTTTTGTATCAAAACATATTTCCTTGATCATTTTTCAAATTATTGATTATAATAATGTGACACATTGATGGAAAGAGCTCTAAAAGCTCTTTCCATTAATGTATCACATTATTATAATCAATAAATTTGAAAAATGATCAAGGAAATATGGGTTGATACAAAAATCGGACTTGGCACTGAAAGGGTTAAAGCTGATGAGTTATCTCTTACTTATTGGATTCAGTTAACTGGGCGTCGGCAGTGAACATGTTAAATGTAATTTTATGTTGTAACATGACTTATTCAAACCCAATACAATTACGATTCTAATCCACTGTGTCACTTTAATCACCTAATTAACAAGGGATGTATCTCTCTCTTGCAAGCAAACTTCCCTATTTTCTATATACTGTAAATTAAACTTCTGGTCTCCTTCTCATACGAGATACCATGCTTACAGTTTAATCTACATTCGGTGTCGATGCACCAAATGATGGTGTTAACCACACCCATCCCATTTATTACTACATCATAAGCGGGGAGGTAGGGTAACTGGATTGAATAAGTCTTACTCTTAAAACTATAATTGATACATTTCATTATCACTAAGATATATTTTATTATTCTAATTCTCTTCCTTACTCGTTCTCAGAAATTGTCGGGATTCAAGGAAGTAATATAGCATATCTCTGCGAATACGGCAGTCGAGTGTCAGCGAAGAAGTGAATCCCTCTAATTTCTTCACTCTCATATTCAGATAATTCGTCTCATCCCCACATAAATATGGTGATGAGATGGGGAATTATTTTCTATGAACCTGAAAAATTTGTATCGATTGGAGCTGTGAAAGCAAATAAGTATAAAGAAGAGTGTTCAGTGTGCGATAAGGAGACAGAAGAGAGTTCTGGAGTTCATTTCACCATTTTGAACCTTGTAAACTGACATCATAGAGTGATGTGTTTACTGTAGGTTATGATAGTAAAATAGTCCTTAACCCTTTCGGGAGTGGCAAACACCCTGTGCCAATGCATTCTCTTATATATGCGAGTCGACCATAGGTCGCCTCGCACATATAAGAGAATACATTGGCCTGACAAATTTTGTATTTTTTGTATAATTGTTAAAAAATGTAAGAAAAAATGAAAACAATGATAAAACATTGTTAAAGAATGTAAGAAAAAAATGATAAAATTGATAAACAATGTAAGACAAAATGATAAAATTGTTAAAGAATATAAGAAAAATGATAAAAATTGTTATAGAATTAAAGATAAAATTATTAAAAATGATAAAATAATTGATAAAATATTATGTAAGAAAAAGTTATAAAAAACTTTTTGGCCAATGTGACACGAATACATTGGCCTAACAATATTTACCTTGATCTTGAAAGCCAGTTCATTCTCTTTTATTTTTGAGATTCCCTGTGAGAGATTCGCATATATAAGAGAATGCACAGGATCTTTAATGCTGCACCAGTGCAGCTCCCATCATGAACAGGTTAAATTTGAATCCCAGGAAAGATTATGAACCCTGTTCATGCATCATCTCTGAATGCCCTAATGTGCTTACAGTAATGCCTTAAGTAATCGACTCCTTAACCACAGCAGAATTATGGGTAACTTTTCAGGATTTAGTCAGAAATATGGCTAGTTGCCATTCATCGGAAAGCACTCGGGGAGAGCTTTCCAATGAATGGCAACAAGCCATATTTCCGACTAAATCCTGAAAAGTTACCCATAATTCTGCTGTGGTTAAGGAGTCGATTACTTAGGGCATTACTGTATGTCCTGATTCGATGCAATGCTCCCACCCAAAGACAGACAATTAAGTGACTTATATTCAAGCCTGAGTTTAGTGTGTCTGTCATTTGCAGAATGAGGTCCTCAGTGGGGACCTCATTCTGCTTTGACCTCAACTGCTATGGGAGACCCAGGATAAGATTGAAGTTCCCTAGTTGAAGTTGGTGATGTTCATGCACCCATTGGTCACCTCGTTTATGCATTTTATCTTCTGAACTTAGGGGATATAGAAACTTCCCAAAAGGGAAAAAGTTAAACTAAAAATAAAAATGTTAATTTGAGATCACTATAGATATTTCCTAGATATTTTGGTGATGCTAGCCTGCTATGTGGGATAGCATCATGAAATTCACCCTCTGGGGACCTCATTACGCAAATGACAGGCACACTAAACTCAGACACACTAAACTCAGGCTTGCTTATATTAATGATCATATGGGTGTACTGGAATCCATGACTCTAGCACTCTAACTGCACTGATGTATTAAGGTCTATCTAGTTGGCACTTCTAATCACATTAAAAGAGTTAATATAATTAGAACTGTGAAAACTAATTGTTTCCATCATTTGTAAGCCAGACACACTGTTGATTATCTTATCCACAGTATCCATCATTGGTTTTCAATTGGGATGAATCAGTCTGTATTAAGCTGGTTGCCTCTATATTATTTTACAATACTTACAATGCAAATGTTAGACCAAACAGGGGCGCCGGAAGCATCCAAGGGCAGGGGGGGGGGCAGAGCCTACAAAAAGGGCACTTTTCCGCAAAAAAGGGCATTTTCTCCGCAAACTCGGGAAAATAACCATATATTCATTGTGGCAAAAATCTCTATTTTAATGGTATTTGTCGGTATTTATGGCCGTTTTCACTCCCGTTTTGTGATAAAATTGACAAAAAATTAATATTCCTTGTGAAATTGGTGGTATTTGGACAAAAAAAAGTCACATTTTGCTATAAAAACACGAGATTAAACACACAAAAAGCATTTTCTGTCTCCAGAAAAAGGGCAAGTCCTGCCCCCGCTCGCCCCCCCCCCCCCCCTTGGTCAAGGGCAGGGGGGTCAGCTGCTCCCTCTGCCCCCCTCTTCCAGCGCCCCTGAGACCAAATGCCAGTGGAATATACTGGCAGAATGTGTGAGAAATTTGCTTTGCATCTGCATTGAAACAGGTCTTTTGTTCCAATATCATTGTGGCAGTTTTTGTTTCTCAAGGGGACAATTTCTATTTTTCTGTATAATGTTAAAGTGATGTGAAACACTCCAGTAGGGTGATCAAATAGAATGGAAAAATCTTGCTCAAAGTAGTTATATTATACAAAATATTATATCCAAATTGACATGACACACCATCATTCTTATATATTAATTAAATGTAGCGACTCTTGATGGCGAAATCATTTTCATTAGTTTATCGCCGGTAATTGCGCACCGAATCGAGAGATAAATATTTACAATTGAGCGTAGTTTAGACGATGTTTTCTGTGGAGTGTTACGGTAGATTTGCTTGAGATTTTCGGTGATGTTAATAGAATGCTACATTCCACCAGTTGGCATTGTGTTTGAATACTAACTTATCATTTTCACGCACCCGAATAAGTCCATAATATGTCTTTAATATGGACAAATAATTTGACAGCCCACACCTTTATATGAAACTGTTATAACTTAAATGCTTTGATCTCAGGCCATACATGTTCATAACGGTTTATCTTCTTTTTTCTCGAAGGATTGTAAATGAAGACTTACGAATACTAAAGATGACATTTGGAAAACATGTGCTCAGCATAGAGTACCCCCTCCAAAGGTGGCCACACAGAATATCCCCTCCAAAGGTGGCCACACAGAGTATCCCCTCCAAAGGTGGCCACACAAAGTATCCCCTCCAAAGTATCTCTGGAAAAGGTGGCATTCCACAGAGGTTTATTAACACTTTCTATACTAAATGGATTCTCCCACCACATTAAAAAAGTGTCCATTGGAATGGTCTATTATTTATTTGGAGGGATGTACAGGTAACTTATATAAGTTGATAACAGACAATACAAGTACAGAAGGATTTCTATTCATTGGTGTAAATGTTCAGATAATAAGTTCAAAAATAACATGTGGTCGTTTGTTGAATTTATTATCTGGACATTTCATAAGGGAACTACTCATCAATGAGTTTAGTACAGAATGTGTTAAGTTTCTGATGTGGCTTGAATTTGAAAGATGTCTTAACCCTTTCATGACTGGAGCTTCCTGAATGTTGGTGAAAACCCTGTGTCAATGAATTCTCTTATATATGCGAGTCACCCACAGGGCGACTATATATATAAGAGATTGCATTGACCTAACAATATTTACATTGATCTTGTAAGCCAGTGGATTCTCTATGAGACTTGCATATATAAGAGAATGCACTGGCACAGGGTCTTTACTGCTGTACCAGCACTGCTCCCGTTATGAAAGGCTAATTTCGCCTGTGATGACAAAACCTGTAGGATGCATCCATTCATCTCTAATAGGGCTTATATAGTGCCAATATTACATTAACAGTTTTTTTTTCTCAAGGGGATAATTGCGAATTTCATTCTAATTTTATGGAAACAGCTAACATCTTATATGAACCAGTTACACCTTAAATGTTTCATCTCAGGCCAACGACATTTTCTAATTTCATAACTGATTATCTTTCTTTTTCTCTAAGGATTGTAAATGAAGTTAAAAATGGAAAAAGAACAGATGAAAGGATTCCGGAGCGATGACATAGCACTACAATAAAAAGGACAGTATGACGAAGATTCAGCTCCCAGCCGTCTTTGAGAAGTTTTAAAAAAAGACCCAAGAAGTCATGACAGTCGTTGCTTCCTAGATCGTGAGACATTTAATTTGTGCAAAAAGGCTGAACTGCACAGAATCCGCAGAGATATTTCCGACAAAGTCCTTAGAGCTCAGCTGATTAAAACGCTGATGTGTCCACATGCTATAAAGTGACAAATGATGGACGCTAATGTGAAAAAAACGTGACAGATTGTTTAATCAGATTGGGTCATTGACTTGTGTTTGATACAATTGCCGTTCAGGAATGCTACTGCAACAAATTACAGAATTCAGTGTAATTTCCTTTAAAAGTATTGAGGCGCAGAAATTGATTTCACGATGATTTGTTATATCTCAAGAAGGCATTGACTTGGAGGATGTACTATTGTCCTCTAAATTAAAGAGGAACTTGAATTAAACAAATTATTTAGTTCATTGACAAACACTCGTGAACTGTGGACCCAAGTGAGTTTGAACAAAACACAACTTAGATATTGTTGGATGTTTATATAGTGTTGGAAAATCATTGGAGAAATTTGTCATCATTCAGATGGATAGTTGACTGACATGAAGAACTCCTGGGCTGATATAATACATACAAAGTGGAAAAGGTATAGTAATATACTTCATTATATACTTTACAGTGAAATAGCACTAAACGGCCGGAAAATAAACAGCATATCAATCGCTTGTCAAAGAGAGCAATTTTTTAACAATTTTATAATTTTTGATAATTGTTTCTTACATTCTTTATCATTATTTCTCACATTCTTTAACAATTTTTATATTTTTGTTCATTTTTTTTTACATTCTTTAACCCTTTACCCAACAAACCGGCCAAAACCGGCCAAATAAAGCTTCAACAGCCTAAAATATCTTCGGTCTGTCTCAATAGAACCATACAAATATGGATATCATTGGAACCGGCTCCTTGACCACATTGTGATAGTTACAGTTATGCCCTGTGCCAATGCATTCTCTTATATATGCGAGTCGACCATAGGTCGCCTCGCATATATAAGAGAATGCATTGGCCTAAAAAATTGGCCTAAAATTTTTTTTCTTACATTCTTTAACAATTTTATAATTTTTAATGTGTTAAGCCAATGCATTCTCTTATATATGCGAGGCGACCTATGGTCGACTCGCATATATAAGAGAATGCATTGGCACAGGGCCCTTCTGTTGGGTAAAGGGTTAACAATTATAAAAGATATAAAATTTGTTAGGCCAATGCATTCTCTTATATATCCGAGGTTGACTCGCATATATAAGAGAATGTACTGGCACAGAGTTTTCGCAAAAATTGCAAAATTCCAGAATACACCTTCGACTCAATATATCATCCCCGAGATCTTTCTGATGAATGGAAACAAGCCATATTTTCGACTAAATCCTGAAAAGTTAACCATAATTCTGCTGTGGTTAAGGAGTCGATTATTTAGGGCATTACTGTACATGTATGTGCCATCAGCCATTGTCAAACCAATGGAATTATTGCATGTATAATTCTGCATGTTCTGTTTATATTACACGCCACCCATCCCAGAATCTGTGATTTAAAAAAAAACAGACTTCTAAGGTTTATTCAGGTGAACGTCATTCAAGTCTTGTGATTTCAATGGAATACAATGCCAGATGTGGATCATACAGAATTGTAAATATGGGACAGAAGGAGCACAAATTCTAGAAACAAGCCTGTAATAAGTGATATCACTTACTCGCGGTGAATCCGCCATTTGTCTCCGGAGGTCAAAGTTAACAAGTAGCATCTATTTTTAGCATATGACTCCAGTCTGGGAATTCCCAAAATAAAATGGCAACAGGTCGTTACCGAATCGCAGGTGCGAGAACTTCATAAAACTAATTAAACACTCACCCTGGATACATACAATACGTAGGTTTCGCACAGTAGATGGATTGGATGTATCACGTATGTTTTTGAGTTATTTTTTTAACGCAAGAACTTGCTATTTATCAGTAACTTATGGGAAGTTCGTTGACAAAAAAGGGCGTCTGAATGTCTGCATTGTCACCAGATCCTAACTCTATAGATGACATGGCCACAAAACAATTCTTAAACACGTAGTTTCACTCAGAATAAATGAAATTAAGCCATAAAATGTTGATAAAAAATTCTCGCACTCAGCTGTCGAATGTTTACAAATGGATGCTACTTCTCAACTTAGACCTTTTACCGGTGGGTTGGATAAAAAGCTAGGAATCGGACCATATGGAACCATCGGCCATCTTGAAAATCGCGAACCAGTAACAAGCTTATACATATCAATATCCATTAAAAATGAATGGCCAAGTACGCTTTCTATAAGAAATTAATATATTTCTGTTTGGTGAATTTTTATCATTAATTTGCACACACACATGATGCACTCACGTCGATGGAATCATTGTCAAAGGTTCCAGTCTCATTCATAGCCAGCTTTATAAATCGATCACATTCAGCCAGCTTTTCTAATTCCATGCTTTATATGGCAAGAAATATGACATCATCCCATTCGTAAAATGTCAAATTCATGCTAAAAAATTAACTTCGTTTTAATATCAAGTTATATTGAGATATAATTCAAGCATTCTAACATTGATCGGAAACGTTAAGTTTATTAGATGAACTACCGTAATATCAAATTAAAATTCAAGTTGTTTTACTTTTTCATCCATGAACTCAGTAAAATGAGATTAACCCAGTTGTGTTCATTGAGGCTGCATGAATATGAAAAGCTGGCTACAAATGTGATCGCCTTAGTTAAAGCTGGCTACATTTGCGATTGATTTAAAAAGCTGATCGATGCCTTGTGACAATGACCCCATCAGAATGACTCACCAGCAGAAGGCTCCAAGACTTGAAATAGTGTGCCTGTCATTTACAGAATGAGGTCCCCAGAGGGTGAATTTAGTGATGCTATCCCGCATAGTGGGATAACATCACCAAATTCACCCTCTGGGGACCTCATTCTGCTTACAACTCAGCAGAATGAGGTTCCCAGAGGGTGAATTTGGTGATGCTAACCCGCTATGTGGGGTATCATCACTAAATTCACCCTCTGGGTACCTCATTCTGCAAATGACAGACACACTATTTCAAGGCTTGGCAGAAGCTTTTGAGTACACAGATCAAGTCTGAATTTAATGTGCCTGTCATTAGCATAATGGGCTAGCATCACCAAATTCACCCTCTGGGGACCTCATTCTGCATGGCCTCATCAGCTATGGAAGACATAGACTCAGATTGATGTTCCCAAAAGGTGAATATTGTGATGTACACCCATTGGGAACCTCGATTATGCAATGTGTCGTCTGCCAAGAAACTTACCAGAGAAGTTGAGGCCTATAAGCAGAATGAGGTCTCCAGAGGGTGAATTTGGTGATGCTAGCATGCTATGCAAGATAGCGTCACTAAATTCACCCTCTGGGTCCTCATTCTGCAAATGACAGGCACACTTAACTCAGGCTTGTGGGTGGCAGACAACATATGGTGGATGATTTTATTGATAAACCTATTAACTGAATAAATTGAAACAATATCATAGGGGACACATGTCTGGACAAGATAAACTTATTAACCAAATAAAATTGAAACAATATCATAAGGGACTGATGTCTGGATATGAGAAGTGACTGACATTATCACCATGCTGAAAGCCCTCACCGATGATTGGCTTACAGAAAATAATGATTTTACTCATGCATTTCACATGGCTAAATAACCAAGAGATAACAGAATGTTTTAGTAGTAACAAGCTAGATTTGATAGAAGCAGTTTATAAACATATGTTCAGTAACTGACTTAATTTCTATCAAGGTGGTGAAGGCAGTGAGTACTTAATTTATACACTATATCTCACAACAGGTCTGATCAAGTTTATATGACGAGACTCACCAATATGATTTGTGCTGGCAAACCGAATGGTCAATTTTCAAAATAACTCAACAAAATTTAATTTGGCAAAATATTCGGCCAAAAATGTAGAAATTTCATCAACATTATTCTTCATATGGCTGGAAAGTTTTTATCTGCTGAATAGTGAAGTTCAATCATCAACCATAACAGGATACTTCTTAGCCATTAGAAACATTGAAATCCTGAAAACATCTAACATAGGACCCGGAAAAGCTTCAAGGTTCGTTCAATTTGCAAATTGGGCTCCGGATTCGATTCGATTTGATCATATGATTAGAATATTTTCGAATCACTGTTCTTTTCATTCTTGTGCATTAAAAAGAACATGGGGTTTGAGATGAGTAAATTGTTTTAAATTTCAAATTTAACTAGGACTGGAATTTAAACCCTGGAATGTTAGTCAAACTCGCTGCTTTTGTCTTGCTATATTGACTTGATATACTAGTAGAGCCCAACGATGTGACAGAATAATTAGCAAAAGAAAGACAACTTGTTCTTCTCGTCCAATCACACAAATATAGGGGATCATTGAAAACATTTTACGAATGCAAACCAAACCTATGTGATGCAGATGTGAACAATGGCACAGCTGGTGACGCAAATCCTTAAAGTGATGTGAAACACTCCAGTAGGGTGATCAAATATAAATGGAGAATATATCTTTATCAAAGTAGTTATAGTTTTACGGATATTAATCCAAATTTACAACACTTATATATTAATTAAATGAAACGAGTCTCGATGGCAAAACCATTTGTGTTAATTTATCGCCGATAATTGCATCCCGAATCAAGATGTAAATATTTACAACTTAGCTTAGTTCAGACGATATTTTCTATGGAGTGGATTGGTCGATTTGTTTGAGATTTTCGGCAATGTTAGTAGAATGATACATTTCCCCAGTTGGCATAGCACTCGAGTACTGACTTATCAGTTTCACGCACCCAAACAAGTCCATAATATGTCTTTAAATCATGTTAATATATCGACGTCCCCATTCACATCATTGGCCCATGCATATATTCAATTTGAGAGATTTGATTTGTGAATATCAACCCTGATTCGATTCGAGATTCGATTCAACTTCAAACCCCTTGATTCCACAAATTTGGTTGAAATCGGGGTGATCATGAAAGATATGCAGATGACAGATAATTAATGTGCAGAATGATTCATTTATTGGTGGGAAATGTTCAGATAATAAGTTCAAAGAGTCGTTCATTGAAATTATTATCTGAACATTTCCTAAGGGAACAATACTCGTCAATGAGTAATTAGTATAGAAAGGGTTAAATTAAGATTAATCCAAGCTTTGAAATAGTGTGTCTGTTATTTGTAAAATGAGGTCCCCAGAGGGTGAATTTAGTGATGCTATCCTGCATGGCGGGCTAGCATCACCAAATTCACCCTCTGGAAACCTCATTCTGCTTAGGCCTCAACTGCAACTGGGAGACCTATGATCAGATTGAACTTCCCCAGTTGAAGTTGATGATGTTCACCCATTAGTTACCTCGATTATGCATTTTATCTTCTGCAAATTAGGGGATATAGAAACTTTTTAATTTGAGGCTATAGATATTTCCCAGAAGTTAAGACCTAAGCAGAATGAAGT